>JALIRH010000066.1:1752390-2283121 GCA_023055505.1 Callipepla californica brunnescens
CCTCTTAACCAATGCCTCAGTTAAAAAGTAAAGCTTGCAGGAGTCTCCTGCGCAAAACTTTGAACCACGCTGAAGCTTCTGCAGTTTCTGTTGGAAGGGAAGGTGAGATAATTTCATAAGAGAGGAGGAAAAGCCTTCAGAATGCAGGCTTTAATTACAGAAAAGGGTCCTACGAGGTGTCATTAAAGGATGCCAGGCCTTGGGGGAAACTGGTGAATTCGTCCTTTCATGGACTGTATGGACCCCAAAGCTGTGCGCGGTCAGTGAAGAGGAGCAGAGTCTATTATTGCAGCCTGGACAGTTATTATGGAAGGGATCATTTGCAGTCCTGTACTCCGCCTGTGTGGTTGAGGTGAATTCACTTCCATTCAGCCTCCACCGATAGCCTGAAACTTGTGTGAGGGAGAGGTGATGAGGCTGAGGTTTGCTGAGCAGTGTTTGAAGCAGTATTTGAATGTGAACATAATTATTTTCTGTTAATTCACAGAATTAAGTTAATGCTGCCGCACTTCACTTTCGACGAGAAACGATTTCCTGCTGAAAGCTGTGATGAAATTAAGTGCTTCACAAAGGCACAGAAGTTCCCAACCAAGAATAGAGGGTACAACTGAGGGAGTAGAATCTTGATGGTACACGGATGTGTTTACTCAGTTTTGGCCTTGGGAACAAACACCATGAAACAAGATTGCAGATCTTATGCGCAGACATATTTAGGTTGCTAATTATAGATATATGTGGAACATTCATTCTTTTCAAAACTTTTCAGCAGCAAACTCAAAATGTGGGAACAGTTTATCTCGACTTTTTTTTTTTTATTTTTTTAGCTTTGAATATCGATTTGTTTAGCGTAGCTGTACCCGCTCCAAATGATCAAATATTGAAGTGAAGCGTACCAGTGGCTTATCTCGTCCTTTCCAACTCCAAGATAGGCATGGTGACATAAGATGGACACAGTTCTGTGCGCAAAGAGGCACGGACTGAATGCAGTGAGGATTTGGAAGGCAGTAACAGAAAAGGAAATGAGGAGTTTATTGTTTTTATAGCTCTAATATCCATTAAAAGTTAGTAACGCAGCAGGTGACAGTTTGGGTAAGTGTAAAGTGAATGTTTTGAAATAAATAGGAGTTGGGTGACCTGGGATGTCAGGGCTCTAGACAAGGGTGTGTGTTTGTCAATATATCCTACATGTTTTACAGACTCCTCAGGGAACAGGGGAAGATACAATTTCACCTTTTCTGTGCCAAAACATTTTAATTATATCTTCTTCCAAGTACAGCGGTTCAGTAACCAAGGAGCTGACATTGATGCATGTGTTGATAAAGCTGCAAACATTCAAAATGAGATTAACAAAGATTTTGAGGAAAGGGTGACAGCTAATTTTGCACAGTATTCTGCATCTAATTCAGGTCAGTGTAATGATAGAATATTTTATAACGGTTGTGTCATCCGGGGGGACTTCTGTGATGCTTTGTGTTTCTGAGTGTTTCTGTATGTGAAGGCATTGTTCTTCATACAACATTCAAACTTCTTATTGAACATCTATTGGTTGCAGCATAAACAGCAGTGAGCTTCAGCGTTTAGAAGCAGTTTTGTATATCCACCAGCGTTCCTTGCAGTAATAGGTTCTTTTTGTCTTATTCACCTTGAAAGTGTGGACTTGTGATGCGAAGTGGAATCAAAACGAGTGTGCCCGGCTCGTAGCGTTGTTTTCCGCTTGCAAAAAAAGATCGGATGGAAAGTTATATTACTAAATGTATTTAAATTATCCAACTGTAGTTTCTTTGTATTGTGTGAGACCTTTTGAGAACATCTCAATGTATTTCTGTTCTATTCTCCTCCTTGTTTGAAGGCAACTGACATTCTTCTTTCACTTTTCTTTTTGTTTGTGAAATTTTCTTCTTTTTTTCTATCCACTCACTTCTCCATCTGCTTTCACTTTTGTTTGCTTGGGCCGTCTCTCATCCCAACTTGATAATGAGGAATGCGGTGTGACCCTGACCTCTATCAGCCCATGCATGACCTTCTGACTCCCCCACATAACCTCTGACCTTCTCTTTGACAGCTTGATTAATTACCCTGTGTTATGATTTATGAGTAAGTGCTATGTAAAAATAATAGACAACAGGTGGTCCTCTAAAAACTTTTTGTGGCATGTTTTCTTTTCCTGCCTAGCTTGATGAGCTATTTTAAGTTGGGAACTTAGTGGGACAATGTGTGTTTGGCAGTAACACGGCATTTTTACACACTTGGACACAGCGCTGGAATTCAGCGCGCCCAGAGCTGAGGTGTAGCTGGGACGAAAATGCTGCAAAGCGTTAGCAGGGTGCAGTTGCCAAAATGTACATTGGGTGGAAACAGAAAGCGGAGTCAACTGACATTTCAGGCGTTTCAGTCTCAGGTCACGTCTTGAGAAAATTGCTCAAATAATGGAGGGGGCATTTTTCAAGCTGAGCTGCATCTCCAACAGCTATGTTTACTTTAACGCTTCACTAGTGACTTCTGATTGGTTGTCATGACCTCATCCCACTGTTGCACCTTCAGTGTCGCAACAGTGACATATATGTACCCTTCTCGTGAAAAAGATGGGGAATAAACAGAACGTACATCTTTCAGAAAGATGAATGGACGCTGCCGTGTCCATTTTATCCACAGGCAGGTTTAGGAGACGGACGCTTTGGAGTTGCATTTCCCTTGGGAATTAACTCTGGTCTTGCTGCAAACAATCTATACAGAAGTATGAACTTGGAAATTCAGAGCGATGGGGCTTAGGAAAATGATCCCTTTCAGACCCTCGCTTGCAGTCCCAAAACATAGTTACATAGGTCAAAAGATTCCTCTCCAGCCCTGACCTTTCTGGTCACATATGGTATCCCATCTTGGTGGATTAATATGCAGAGCTGAATGCTTTCAGCTCATTATTCATTTGCCAGGCAGAAGAGGTTTCAAAAGATTGAGATTTTGCCTCAACTACTTGGAGATTTTTTTTTTTTATTTTTTTCCCACCTCAGTTTTACTGCCAGATGCAGTAACTTTGATATTCCTTCAATTCCAAACGCCTTGCTTGAGCTTCCAGTAAGAGACAAAGCACTGCTGCAGTTCTGGCTTGTGTGTGACGGTGAAAAAGGCCCTTCCACATTGTTCTGCCTTTGTAGTAAAGGTATTGTAACTGAGATTTTTGATTCCTTCCAACACTTGACTTTTTCAGCTCCAGAAGTAGTTACTCGGAGGTTGATAGCAGTTGGTATAGTTGGTGTTTTGCTGCCAACTTACCCTGAAGCAAACTGCGGGAAATAGTTGTTAATGGAGTACTCTAGTCTGAAAGAGAGACTGTGGCTGCGTCCTCTGAGCTGGCAGATTAGAGACTGGAAGTTGTATTTATCAGTGCCTATCCTGATTACTACTTTCCATCACAGATATACTAATGGGTGATGCAGACAAACTTTGACTTCTTTGTGGCATCTGTATTCTTTCAGATGCGTGGTAGAGCACTGAACTTGTCTTGTTCCAATTAACTGAAGATTTATGGACAGTTTTCTTTTTATTGTTACAGAATTTAAGGTTGTTTTTTTTTACTATGAGAAAAAACTGTGCGCTTCACACAGTGGTTTAACATTCTGCGTCCACTGGGTGCGTACGAAAAGCAACTCTGCAATCACATCCACAGAAAACATACCAAACCTTAAACTTTCCGGAATTATAATCATTGTTTACAGCTCAGTTCACTACGTTTTAATAGTGCTGTAAGTTCATCAGGACAGAAGTTGGTGGTTTTAATTCCGTGGTGAGGTACGTACTCCTGAGCATGACTTTGGTGTAAACTTCTGAATGAAGTTCAGTGGAAATAAATAGGAATGAAAAATGGTCAGGTTAAGGCTGACTGAGAGGATCTGGAATCACGTGCAGTTTTACCAGTCTTAGTTTATCAACTACCAAATGCTTGCTTCTGCCTGATCTTCCTGGTGCCATTGTTTGCATGTTGTAATTCCACATGCAGAGGGCAAGAGAAAGGGAATCGGTAAGCAAAACAAGCTGGAAGTGTATTATTTTCCTAGGAGAAGTTCTTAAGAATTATAAGGTGATAATTTTTCCCACAGTTAAGGGGAAAAAAAAGAAAAGAAAAAAAAAATGGAAAAAAAAAAAAACCCTCAGTTATTACTAATTATTTTAATTGTACTGACAGGAAAGATGTCGTAACTCGGGGAACAAATAAATAAATAAAAGCTTTAAAGCGTAGAGGGAGATGCGTTATGCTGCTTAAAATATAATTGATAAAAATCCTCTAATTGATTTATGACACGGGGAATTTAAAAATGGAATCGTATTTCATCTGTTGATGTCTATGTGAAAAATTGACGTTGTGTCCTCATAAAATTGGACAAATGAGTCATGTAATTTTCAGTTACATAATCAATAACTTAGACAAATTCTACTTCTTTGATGATTTATGTGTCTGTTTTGTGGTCAGCTAAAAGTGGACACAGGGTCTCAAATTCCTGTAACACTGGTAGACCCATAATAAACACATGAATTTTGCATTGGGCACCGCGTGGAAGGCAAAAGGGATCGATACGCAGAGTGTCCCCGCTCAGAGCGAGCAGGTCAAGAAGATGAACAACAAAGGGAGCGGCGCGTGTTGTGCCATGAAACCACCACAGCACCCGGTGCTGAGCGTGGGGATGAGTCAGTACCAGCTGTGTGACATGAACCTGCTGAAACGCAGCTCTGCTGTGCTGGGTTTGGGGCTTCGGGTCTCTGCGAGGGGGAAATGTGTGTGCCGATCATGTGGCATTGTGCGTGGATGCGGGCAGCGTGAGAACCATGCCTCCTTTTGTTTCCTGCTTCCCTTTGCCCCTCCCCTTCCCTCCGCTTGTGTATTTGGCTGTTTATTTATTTACATTTACCTAAGTTCAATTCACTCAGTGGAGAGGGCAGGGAAGAGACATGACAGGAGACCACTTACTCACGGTACCGAATCTAGTGAGGAGGCAATTTTCTCTGTGGCCTATGGTGACCTTTTTTGACGACGTCCCTTACACCACAGACAGTGTACTGAATGCCTCTATTTCACCCTGTTTAGCAGAGTGCAACAGTGTCCTTTAGCTGCGTTTGGGTGGGAGGAGAAGCGATGGCAGAAATTCGAGAAGGGCGTGAAAAGTTGTGCGGGCACAAGGAAGAGGGGTAGGAACTTCCTTCAAATGTGATTTTGATAACTAGTCGAGTGTGTCCAACTGTAGAAAATCACTGAGTGACAATCTGTCTACCTGACAGTGATCACAATGTGTTACAAGATTTTTGAATAGCTCTACAGATCAGAATAAAGCGAGCCCAAATAAAGTATCTTTTGTTAGAGCAGATGTGGTTGACTCTGGTGAAGCTAGGTAACGTGGACTTCTTTGATCTTCTCGCCTTGCAGAATTGAGTGTTGAACGAGAAGCTGGAATAAAGCTGTTCGGTTAGATAATTAGCGTAGACATCTTCAAAAAGTGAGTCTTTATTAAAATTTACTTTTAAAGGACAGCTTGATTTTCGTTGGGAACCCATGGTAACTCTGAGGACTGTGCGTCTGTCAAACGCACGTGCTTCCCTTTCTCTCCCTGAGTTCGACATTATCTCTCACAAATATTACAGTCCTCGTATGATTTACCATCATTTAAAAAATCATAATAAAATGATTGGCTGATTTATTCGAGATTTATTCCTCATTCATAAATTCATGTGTTTTTCAACCAGCTCATTTTCCAAGGCACAAAAAAATGCAGCTGGCACGTTCAAAAGCATCCCGCGGGTCACAAATTTTCCCCGGGTTTGTGGAATATGGGACACAATCCCAATGAAGTTTTAGAGCAGATTTAAAGATGTGCTTAAAAGTCTTCTCCACAGTAAAATAGTTGACTTGTAAGCAATGCCGCCGCATCAGTTTTAGTATTGATTCATTGTTACTGCCGCTATTGGCTTCTGCAGCGTATGCTTGTCAGCTAGACAAAAGGTTTTACTGTTTTAAACTGCGCTGAATAATTTTCCCATGCCTTCTTTAATATATATTCGAATTCCCCCTGTCCTCTCTGTTCTACAGGTTTTTATTGGCTGAGTGCATGGCTTTTTATTCTTCGTTACGTAGACTTTTTGAAATGATATTTTTGCTTATAGTTTTAACACCGTTTTCTGGGGAAGTCATATAACATGCTTATGAATAAAAGTGCGTATTAAATTATTTTAAAGGTGAATCAGGCAACTTTTCCGACGCCGAGGGATGCGTTGTGTGCACAAGGGCACACACAGACGTATTCGCACATCAGTATCCCTTTAATGACAGAAACAAACAATATTCTTAAAGTGCTCTTCTAAAAATTAACGTTACACGAACTTGCTGAAATAAATATGTGTTTTTAAGAGCACTAAAGTAAACACAAAGCATTTTCCAGTGTTAAATCTCCCTTTTCATATTTCTTTCCTTTTTTTTTCTTTTTTTGTCTCTTATAAAACAGGAAGGCTATGGAGTAATAGTACTGAATCCCAATGAGAACTATATTGAAGTGGAGAAGACAAAAGCCCAAGTACAGCTGTCTTCTGATAGCTCAGATGAACCTGCAGAAAAGAGGGAAAGAAAAGATAAAATCCAGAAGGAAACAAAGAAACGACGTGACTTCTATGAAAAATATCGAAATCCACAAAAGGAAAAAGAGACAATGCAGGTGTACATTAGAGTAAGTTTCTTTCACTTTTTTTTTTTTGTCCTTGCGTACTGGTGGGTCAATATGTTTACTGTCCGTATTAGCTGATAAATAGCGTGCTTTCTTAAAAACAAACACATCGCTGCAGTGGCATTCAAGAGTTCATGCAGAGTCCCTCGCTCTTTATTCTATTGATATTTTTTGTCACTTGCTGAATGTAAAGTAAGTTTTGGAAGAGTCACAGAACAGTCCTTTCTAATTTCAAAGAGGAACTTCAAATAAACCCCAGAGGAACGCGCTGGGGCTATCAAGAAAGAGAATGATTTAAGGAAGACTTTGCACGATTGGTTTTATAAACAGAGGTGTACATAGGAAACACTTTCTAGCGCAACTTTGGCAACACGTTAGCTTCGCGTGTCACACGAGCATTTATTGTATTACGCTGTCACATATTGGGGAGGCAGCAGTTATAGGCTGGTAGATTTTTTTAACATATTGCCTGCTGAATTAATAATGCGTTGTGGAAAATACCGGTGTTCATCTCGCGTGGTAGCAGATTTACCCTATAATGTATTGTTTTCATATGAGCAGCCATCCATTGTGCTTCAGCTGAAGTTCTGAAGGCAGATAAAGGAAGAGAGTTATTAATATCTTAATAAATATTTAAGCTAGAATAGTTCGAGAATGGTGTAATGAGGAAACTCTGTCCCCTGCTCTTTTCTTACTCAGTGAACCTTTGCACTTTGTAATGCTACCAGCATGGGATCGTTATAACAGTGCTACCCGAGGATTTCTAATTCTGCAGGGGGCACAAACAATATTATTTGCACTTTGACACATTCTGCTTCATATACATACTATGCATTATACATTTGAGACTGAGTCATGCGATTTCCAAAGCCTTTATTACGAGAGTTAGCATTTTCATTCAGCAGTAAAACATGTCAGGAAAGCCACACCACGCTCAAGTCAGTAAAAATGTACACATCATCTTTATGCTGTGAAACAGAAAAATCCAGCACAAGAGATGTTAGAATCATCTTAAAGTGCTCCTGTTAACTGTGGTTTAATGTTGAAGTGTTTGTAGGAGAAATGCAGCAGTGCTAACCGGATGTGAGGTTTTGTAACCTGGATGTTGGGAGTCACTAACGCCATAAATACTGCCGTGTCTTTTAAGAAATAGCTCAGAACTGAGAACTGGAAGGGAAAGGAGGCATATCCGTATTCAAAGTCACCAACAGAACATTGCTGTGTGGTACTTTTTCTGTCTATCTGTGTGCTTCTTTTTATGAGGCACGCCATTCTTCCTAGCGGTCAGGCTCTGTTTCTGAAGAGGGCAGTGAGGCTTCTGTCACATTGCATCAGAAGCCGGTGAACGTTGTTGTGCTGCCCTGAAATGTGTTTAGTGATCGTGCTGGTCCAGCATCCTCTGATTGAGAGAAAACCTTTTTTGATACCTTTTTAGCAGTTCCACCTCCTCATGGCTCCTTCGCTTGATGAGGCATGAAATTTGGCTTCAGGAGATTTGACCCCCGAAACATAAAATGTATGACTCCATACCATTTCCTTTTTAACTCAGGTCCTTGCCTCAGATATGACTGTTCACATTCTCTTTATTCCATTTTCTTCAAATCAGGGGAAGAAGTTTTAGTGGAAGTGTGTGTGGTGGTCTTCTTTCCAGGGAGAAGTAACTGAAACTGAGCTTTCTGATGCAAGTTGTGTTTTACTCTGAAGGAATCCTTTGATATCTGTGTGTGTGTGTGCATGTGTTTCTTAAATAGGGTCTGATGCAGAGAGTTTTTCTGAAACAGAACAGAAATTGTCCCTGCTTTGGTGCGTGGCAGGATGCATTACTGCAATTTACTTGCCTGCTGGTTTCCAAAAGAAAACTGGATCACTGATAGAATACCATTTACCCTGGTGGGTAGAACTGCTAAGTCTGGAAAGACTTAAGACAGGTGGTTGCAAGAGGAGCTGTGAACATAGCGTGCTTGCTCTGTTGATAATCTCTCCAGGCATAGCGTGATGCAAAAAAAGATGGTGCAGTGCCATACTTACAGTGCATTTCTTGCCTCTCATGCTTGGGTCTCCTTTCCTCTCACCCTGGGATCACTGCCTGCATCCCTTTGGTTTTGGGATGATGGCCTTTGGAGCTGGTTTCAGGCAACCTGAAAGAGCAATTCCTATTCAAAAAAAAAAAAAAAAAAAAAAATTTACTTGCCCTGTGGTAAAGGAATGCTTTTGACTCACTAACATCTTGAATAAGGGAAAGAAAAATCGTAGTGCCACTGCACAGAAGTATTTAAGGACGCTATACGCTTTGGAAGTAATATCATCAAATAATTTTGCAAAACACAGAGCAAGCCTTAGATCACCTTTGTGAAGCAGGGCAAGTGGGTACAAAGATCAGAAATTTCTTCTCAGCAGCTGTGGTAGATGCATTCCTTGAGATACAGTGAAGGCATCCACTGCATCTAACGTTGAAGGAAGATTTGTGTGTGTCAGAGATGCTGGAGATGTTGTTTCTGACTGTTAAGAAATAGTGTTCTCATAGGGTCAGCAAGTTGTGTTCTGATGAAATGCCACATGATGAAATTGAAGGTATCTGGCTGGTGGTCCAACATTAGTTACATTTTCCAAGATGGGTAAAAAAATGAAATTCAGCACCATAAATTTCTTTAAGTATTTTCTTTTTTTTTTTCTTTTTTTTTTTCTTTTTGTTAGAAAAATGCAAATCAGCTGGGATATTCATACGTAAAAGCAGAGTCTTAAAATACAAAATCTCAAATTGCACTCTATTTTTATACCAACAACCACAAAAAAAAAGAATATAAATAAAAACGACTATTAGACTGTGTAGTGCATTAAGCGCAGTGCCTGAAAGATCAAAGTACTTATTGTTTCATGCTGTTAGTTTCTTTAACTATGAAATAATGTACTTTCTGGCATACGTTATAGCTTGTTAAAGGGGCTGATTTGGTCTGGGCAATAAACATCATGTCAAACATTATGGCAGAAAAACCTGCTTAATATGTTTTGTAATAAGGCAGAATTTTTTGTTCTTGAAAACATCTGCCAAGTGAATTCATGAGTGAAGACAGAAAATGTCATCAATTCAGTAACAATCTTATAAAATTGGTTTCTTTTTTAGCAAGGCAAGCCAAGGAGAAAACTTCCTGATAATAAGTATTGACTATAATACCTTATAGAAATATTAAATAAAAGCATTTTACTTTTATGTAACATGTTAATGAATGCATACTCTTACTATTCAGATCTTAACAAGCGTATTGCCAGCAAATCGTTTTAAAAGCATCTGTCTTTTAATGTGTTGAATGCAAAATTGAGTCAAATAGCTAAATATATACATACCTCCTTTAAAAAAAAACACATTTCCCTCCATTCTTATAGACACTACCGTTTTTTCTTAGACCACCAGAGGCTGCTGCTGTTCATATTGGCTAATGCTTCCCCCAGAAACTCAATGCCCTAGCCAGCCTTCATTTACTGCTGAACTAAACTGAGAATTTGTTGATCTCTAACCTTTTTCTATGGAAACAGATCATACAGGCTTAAATGTGACATGATTATTCCCTCCATCCTCCAAGCCATCTCCCACTCCCCACAGATTTTCGCATTGACAGAGTCTTCTCTATGTTAAAAGACACTTAGAAATGTAAATCAGTATTTATCCCTTCCTAAATAGCATTCACCACTTAAACAAGTATGCTGAATGAATCCTGAAATGTTATTAAAGAAAAAAGTATAAATCACGTAATTTTATAATAATAGTAATTTGCAATAATGTTGTTGCCACAATAGTCAGAGGATATCAAAGAGGCAGCGAAGGAAGGAGAAGAAGAATTAGTATCTTTTATCAGAGCAGCTGATGGGGTCAGGATTTCTGGGCAAAGGGATAAGCCTTTCCTCGGCCCGTCTGCTAGGAATCCTTCCCCGCAAAGATTAGCTTCTTTAGAAAAGGCAGTTCTTGTGGCAAATTTTATTTTCGCTGTAGCACAGCCTATAGCAGTTTATACTAGCAGCATGTGAATGAAATTCAGTTAATTTTCGATGCAACTTTTTGGAAATATTTTTTGTTTTCCCTTTTTCTTGCAAGAGATGAAATGGGAAAATGCTCGTAACGCAACCAATTAATCTGTTGTGCTAAAAACGCACGTATCAGGGTAGCCCATGCCAGTATTCAGGAGCAAGTGGTGCAGAGTGGGTCCGTTAGCACAGGGCTGCCGTGCAGGGATGCTGGCAGGGCAGGAGCAGGCCGCGTGCCATCGCTGCGCGTTCGCTGGCCAGGGCCACGCCTGTGGCAGAAGGCTGCCTCGGAGCTGCAGATTTGGTGTGGGGATCGAGCCCTGTCCTGAGTTCAGCCCGCAGGCAGCTGTGTGGCCTGGCCCGCGGCCGTCACCTCTGCCTGCCCTGCCGCTTGGCAAGGGTCTCATCCAAAGCCTGTGTGACTGCATTAGTGCGCTGCTGAACCCGAGCTAATAAGCCCTTTATTCCACCAGAAGAGACAAGATGACAAGCGCTAGGCAGACAGCTCCCAAGGGGCAAGGGACATGCTCAAACACAGGAAAAGTCTGTGGCTGAACTGGGAATCAGGCCTCCCACCTCCAGACTCTCTCCCAGTCTTTATAGAGCAAAGCTTTTTGTTTTGTTTTGTTTCGTTTTCCCTTCCTATAACTTTCAGTGTTGCTTTACCTACAGCTGAAGTAACATCTGGTTTTAGTTTTCGAGTTTGTCCGTATTTGCCTTTTAAAGACCATTACTCCCTTCTGTGTTTGGGAAGTTTCTTTTACAGAATCGTCATCCTGGCAACAGAAAGCTTATGAGAGCCATTTAAAAAATTACTACAGCTTTATTGTTCTTTGCAACGCGGAGCACTTGAAAGCAAAAAGACTGCAGTTAGGTGCTGGGCCATAAACATCTTGTGACAGATTGGATGCCCAGGGGTCTCCGTGACACCTGCAGAGCTCTGGCAGCTGTGCCGCACGTCCTACTGCAGGCCTGCCTCACCCTGCCCAGCATCTGAAGCCGGCTGGAGAACCCGACCCCATCCGATTTCCCTGAGCACCAACACTTAGACCTGTAAGACTTGGGTTCCTAAAGGCTCAGATAAGCTTGGAAATCCAGTAATAATTTCTGAATAGCAGGGAAAAAAAAGAAGTATGCGTAACGTTTCATTCTATAGATATTGCAGTGAACCAGCATCTCACTGAGCTATATGCAGTTTAAACTTTAGTAGTTTCTACAAGGGCTGTTTAGTTTGTGCAGTTAAATTGGGTGTTACTAAAAACCCTGAGACCATAAAGACTTCTTACAGTAAGTAAGTTTTGCATCTGCCAGTCCTGGAAAGTTACATTTGCCTTTTTTCCTGGAGCAAGCAGGAAATCAGAAAAGCAGATAATCGGTGACGAAAGATTTTGCATCTCTTCAAAAGCACCACTGGCTCTTCATTCTGCTGGACCCTCTCTTTGTTCCGCATCTCAGAAGTACGGTTTAATCAAAGAAGAGGAATAAATCAGGGCTATCTTGCTTTCTTGTCTTTCAGACATCCGTTACATGATGCTGACAAAATGAGTATTGTTAGACTGGGCTCCTAAAATGTGAGGCAAAGCCATATGAGTTTTCAAAAGAAAGAATCAGCTTGCATCCCTCCTCCCACCATGAGCTGTGCCGTGCTCCTGTTGTTCTAAAAAAGATCGTTGCGCACAGGTCAGCCAAGTCGTCCTTCCTTTCAAGCAGGATTCAGGCTTAGTAAACCTGGACAGTTAGCAAGCTAATCGCAAAGAAAACCAGCTCAGCAGAAAGCAGAGCAACTTGTTGAAGGCAAAGGTGAATACAATCGTTCTAACTTTTTATACTCAGGCAGCGCCTGTCTTTGATTGCGGAATGATTGCAGCTGAGGACTGAAAAGACCTCACAGGTCTTCTGCTCAATCCTCCTCCCAGTGCAGATTGTTCTCTGCGAGTATCCTTTATCGTTTATCCAACAGAATCAAAGATTAAATCACTTTATCTGATACCCAAAACAGGGATAACACCCTCTAACTTACTGTACGCATGGCATTCTGGTACTAGATTTCTGTGTTTGGGAGGCTCAGAGTGGTAACATATTCCTTTTGGTACACTAAATTTTGAGGGTCGTCCTGTGTGCTTTTTCTTCCATAGTAAGCAGTGAGCCACAAAAGTCTTCACATACAGAGAGATCACAGAAATTAATTTCTCTGAGATAAATATATGCAGTGGTCTGCTGAAAATGGCACTGCTGAAAAAGCGCAGGACCCCCCTCTTCAACCCCACTCTAAAAATGCCTGTGGGTTTCGAAGTGGGCGTACAAAGATTGTGCCCTGATACACAGAAATCAGGAAAACAGTGCAGTCCTAGGAAATGGATGTCAGCAGACAGGAGACTGGGGCACAGGATACAGTGTGTTCAAGGATGTTGTTTGCATTTCATTTGCTACAGAAATCAGTGAAAATTCAGGAAAAAATATATATATTATATATATATATATGAAAAAAAATTCCAGGTTTTATAACTTAGATTATTCCAGTAGTTACCCTGTACTCTGCTTGGCTGCCTCAGCAGTGACCACTGCCAAAGGGGCTGAACGTAGTGGAGGAAGCAGTGGAATGAAAGAATGTGGAAAAAGCTGCCTAGGAAAAACCTCAGGTCCTGACCTGCAATTCATAGGTTGCTGGCAATTCACAACAATACGAATTATTGCCAGCTTTTCACTCGTTATGCTTCAAAATCATTATGAGCAAAACATTTCACTAACCAGAGCCCTTCCTTTTCGTGGATCTACTTCTTGTGCAGTGTTATTTTAAATTATTTGCCCATTGAGATCAGAACTGATCATTTTAGTCAGTTTGTTGTCATCCCATAGAGGAAAAGAAGTGCAGCTTGTTGTGAGCTCTGTCAGGAACAGAGCCACGACCTCGGTTCTTTCTGTGCCTCCGTGAACTCCACAGCTCATCGGTACTCCATGAGAACTACTTTTATGCTAACTTCAGAGCTGCTTGCTTTGTCTTCACAGCGTCCAGACAGACGTATTCGCTAAGGTAGTCTGTTTTATGGTATCTACAACCCTGGCCTTATCTAAATTTTGAAAAATCTTTCACTCCTCTTTCGGCTAAATCCTTGTTTTATCCTTTTCCTCCCGTCTAGAAGGGGATGCTAAACTGATCAAAAATGCTTTTTGTCTTTCGTGTGTGGTGGTATCAGTAGCAGCCTTTCTTTCCTGAGTTTTCTGCATGCTGTTCAGCCACACTGTTCCATACTTCGTAATTTAACAGTTGTTACTCATTCTTTTTTCTCTGTGCTTCTGATTCATACTTGCAAGACTAAATTTGTCAATACACAGTGAGTTACATTTTCCTTGTAATCAAATGGCACTTCAGTTTTAGTTGGTCTTCCCAATAGATGGCACTGCTAGGAACAAAACTACTGAATAATGTAAGATTTAATTGCATTTTTACTAAGAATTAGATCTATTTATGAGCATTCTGTTCGTCTGGACTGTAGGGTAACCCTAAAACAGTTTGGGAGCTTACGGATTGGTGCCTGTAGCAAAGGTGTAGAGTGGGAAGAATATCCAGCCTACACTGAGTACATTGTTCACAAGAAGAGGACGTCCCTTAACTAGCACTTTTGACAAACACAAGTATGTTTCCTGTATTAAACTGTATGAGTAGTCATCATTCTGACACGGGATTGCACACTGAGGTAGACTGGACTCCAGAGCATGCTGGAATGATTTTCCATTGCTAAGCTTCTCCATCTCTTAAAAAATCATTAGTTCTGCTGTTGCCCTGTTCTAATTGAATTAGGGAATGTACGGAAGAGCTGCTGCCTCCTAAAGGACTTCTTTTACTCCACACACTTTGTCTAGTATCGCTTAAATCTCAGTCATTCGTTGTACCTCCAGTGCAGAATGGAGCATTTCCCCTAATGAATGCACACAAGCATGTGTGAATGTGTGAAGTAAATAAAGGTGCACCAAACCTGGACATCACTTGCATGTTCAACATCCTTCAGACTCTGAAGGAAATGAGCTCTGTGATAGTTTGTAAGCGTAGGATACGTACGTCCTGAAGGTTTCCTTTTATGAAAAGCAAAGATTTAATCACTGCTTCCAATCCTACGGTACAGCAAGAAATTCAGACAACAGTTAATTCAGACAGTGTGCCCAGTACTTCCTAAGAATCTGCAACATGTTTGTTCTTTGAAAACTAGTGTTTCATTCCAGGATGGTTTTTCATCCCTATCTTATGTATTTTTTCCACCTGCTGTCTAACTGAATAATTTGATTTCCTGGATCTTTCAAGTTCGGACTGTATCCTAGAAGAGGGGGCAGTTGACAAAACACTAAATCGCATCACAGCTCCCCTGTCCCTAACCACATAGAACGTGTGTAGGCATTATGAAGACAAATCTTTAGGGATCTGTTTTGCTGAGGACCTTGTTTGAAGTTGGTGAATTAAGTAATGAAGGCATTTAGACTGTGCATGTTGTTTTGAAAGAATTCTAGGTTCTGGATTAAGTTTGTGATCTTATTCTGGGATAAGTCGTCGCCTTTATGTGTTCTACCCTGTAGTACATGTCTCTTAGCCTTTGAGTACTGCACTTTCTTTCCTGGAGGGTCTTTTCGGTTGTTTGAAAAATGAGCAAACACGTTCGATGACAGAATTGTGTTTTTCATCGTGTGTCCTTTGCACTGGCTGACAAAAAATGGCAAGCTTATGTTTAATGGCTGTTACTTATTTTTATATCCCTTAACAGTGAAGTCATCAGCCACGTATGAAATTCTCCTCATTGAGATATGTCGAGTTTTTCAGACACTGTTGCCATTTAAAGGTCTAATTTCTTTGTGTGAAGTGAGCAAATGAACTGTTGCTCTCACAGATCTTAAAATAACAGAATTTGATCACAGTGTCTGCTTGTCCTCAATACCTTTCTGTTACTGCAGAACGTCTGTTCATTATGTTCTTCCACTGTTTCTTCTGTCTGTCTGTTTTGAAATATCAGCTGACTGGATGAGTTTGGCTGATATTTAAATGAAGATTTATCCTGATATTCACTAGGCACTGTCATCGCAGGTGTGGCAGTTCACACAATGTCATTATTCTGTTACAGTTCTGGTGAGCAACCAAAGCACAGCAGTCCAACAACAATCTCAAATAGTGTCTGTTTCTACCTAAAAATAAAATGACCAGGCGAAATTCAGGTCTGCTAGAATCAGCAAACAAAAACTACAGCTGTGAAAGGTGACTGGTGCCTCGATTCTGATGAGAGTTGTGAGAGTGTACAAAGGTTGCAGGGACGAAGTGGTGATATGGAAATACCGTAAACAAGTTCACATCACCCGCAGTAGCCTTCTGCATCAAGTGCATTCAAAGTCACCGTCCCATATGCATGCAGTTCGTGGTTTGAAGAGCTTGTATGACGGTGCCATGACACAGCTCACTTTTTTTTGCTTTGATTGAAAGTGTCAGGCTCAGCGCTTGTGAGCAGTCCTGGCTGACATTGCTTTGGGCAAAGCATTGGACTACGGGACCTCCAGGCGTCCTTTCTAGCTAACATGGTTCAGTGGTTCTACACGACCAAGTTCCACTCCAACCCTCAAGGCACTGTGTAAGCTGTGCATAGGCTCTGTGGTTGTTGAAGAGAGGTCAGTTTACCTTTCAGAACGTGTGGCATTGCTGACATTGCACTTGGTCATCCATTTATAAAGAGTAGGCTTAGGTGGCTGAAAGCATGAGCTATTAACGTGGTTGATACCAGGTCTTTCCGAAGTACTGCTATGTCAACGCACCCTCTAGACAGAGAGTGGTGTTATTTTGCATTTTTAACACACGTGTGTTGAGGAGAACAAGATTAGTCTATGGATCAAGGAGTTCTACAAGCAGAGTCATCTCCTTAAATATGCTGAGAGATCTTAGAGCAAAACAGCAGTATGAGTTTTTTCACAGATGTTTTCCAGATGTTGCTGGCATGCCCAATTTTGAATAATGGAAAGGATAAATGTACTGTCTATGTCCTTCCTGCTCCTTCTCTTTTGTTATTTCTTCAGCAAAAAGAGTTTTGTCTACATTGTTAAACTGAGTCTGTAAGCTTTCATTTCAAACTACAAAGCAGTTTTTGAGTTTGGGGAACAGAAAAAAAAAATACTCTGTGACATTCAGACTGATTGTTTGCCAAGTGTGTGTTCTGAAATGGACAGACATGGCAGAATTTAAAAGCCTGCTACTTTATTAAAGTATTAGTGAACAGTGTTTTAATTAAGCCTGTGCACAACTGCTTTTTAGAAGTCAGAAGATTTTGCCTACGCTCTTAATTTCAAAATGAGTCCTGAATCTGCATCTCAGCTGCAGGCCAATGCATTAGTTGCAGGTTGCCTCGAAACCCCTGGACGGGCCCCCAGTTTCTCTTCATCTCCAAACTTACACCCAAGTTCATGAAGCGTTGCTAATTTCTTAAGATACTCCTGTCCGGAGAGCTTTAAGTGAAGACTCTTCCATTAGAAAAAGTCTGCTCGTGCAGACACATGTGTTACCAACTCCAAAGCTTTTCCATGCTGCTTAGTGGAGAGACAATTCGGGGTATTCTGGCATCTTGCTGTGATATTGGGCATCGTAAATGTGATTGCAGTTTGGTGGATTTCCAAGACATCTGGTACCTGGCAACTGTTGATTCTTGCTGCTTATTGTCAGCTTTATGCACAAACAGGATTTAAGATTTAAAATATGTTAGTACAAAAACATTTTTACTAACAGAACTAAACTACACAAATAGCAAAATACATTAAACACTGGTTGCTATACTTCTAACACTGTTAAACCATCGTTAACCACGGGAGCTCTCAGAGCTCTTCCAAAATCTCAGTTAAGCAGTAGATCTGGTTAATTAGCTTCTACAAGACATCCAGAGCCAGAAGCAAGCTACCCAGGGAGTTCCTAGGGTTAAAGCTTTTCTGCTGCCTTTGTTACAGTTTGCGCCTGCAGCCACTCTGATCTGCCCTTCTGCACGACCTCCTCCCTCTGTCCTGTAGGGCGGCGTTAGTCTGACACCTCTTCTCCCATTGCACTTCATTCCTTCTGACCAAACATTCAGACATTGCCTGCCAATCTGGCGACTGTGTTATTTTCTTGCAGCCTTTCACTTAAGGTCTCGATTATTGTGTTGTACTGTGGGTTTTGCCCTGGCTTTAAAGGACAGGAAGTCCCTTTATAAATTATATCACGAGAAGTAGTAATTGCAAGAACACTTTTCAAGGTTCAGTTTGAGCAGTCTGTCGGCTTCACATACTTTTACATATCTGTTTAAATACAACAAAGATCTTCATTCGGTTTTTGAACTAGGGAAACCCTTTGGGGCTGTCTCTCAGAAACCTTGTGCTATCCTCTTGATGGCCCCGCTGTGTTCTCTATGGGAAACTACCTTGTTTGTATGTGTTAGTTAAGGCTTGAAATATTTCATGTTATATAAGTTTAACACCACACAGAAGATTTAAATATATAGCAAACCGAAGAGTACAACCGTGGGTATGAACTACATCTTGCTTTTGCCAGTGACCTTTTTATTTCTCCTCCCAAATACTGAGAGGTATGAAACCTCGCGGAAGAATGACCTGAGATATTAAGCAGAAGGAGATGCTCAATCAATAATGCTTGTATCTTTTTCTGATAAATTTGACTGTGTTTGCCTCATTGTTGACTGGAGTGAACTGGCTTCTTTCAAAGTCTCTGATAATGGGACAGTATGGTAAAGCCTGAAAGACAGCTGTCTTGGGATCTAACGTTTGGTAAATAAATACAGGGTTTTTTGATGTAATGTTTTATAGCAAGCTCATATAAATATTGGTGGTAAATACCGGAAGACTAATCTATAAACCTGGCAATATGTGTGCATCGTGAGACAGAGAAGTTTAACAAAAAGAACTTAAAGGGTAGAATCATTTTAACTGAAGTGTAATAACGTCCAAACCTCCAAAGTAAGCAGCTGTTTGAACGAGTATAGGTTGCAGATGTTGAGTCCTCTTAATCCTGAGTTTAAAGCACATCAAACAAATGGTGTTAGCTAATAAGGGATTAAAATGGCATCAGGGACCATTTTTAACAGTAACAAAAGCTGTGTGTGATTGGATTTTTTTTAGTTTGTTTTGTTTGTTGTTTTTTTTTATTCCACCCACCTCTGTATTCATCATAAGCAACATATGCCATAGAAGATAATATATTATTCCCGAGATCTTCACTTATTTCTGGAATTTCTACACCATTATTGTTCAGTATATAGTCTCAGTAAGACCCCCAATGTTTGGTCTGTGCTGCATGAGTTAGAAGATTGCTCCCAATTTTCCAGTTAGGTCAACCAAAAAAATTAAGATATGATAGAGGGTCAGTGAAAGAAATTCATATCAAAACAACTGCTCACCATGTCATTATGACAACCTGCTGTAACAAATGTGCTTCTGTTTTAACTTATGACAATTAATTGCTAAAAGTAATTTAATCTGACAGTGGCAAGATGTTGAAAGACTCGTGAAGATGTCATAAAAGCGACCTTTCTGCCCATGTGCAACCAAAAGCCATTTTTAACAAGGAGCCTCAAAAACAGTACAACTTCTTTTGTACTTTGTTAATTAGTTATTGATTTGAAACAATGCTCTGCCAAATATTGTCAGATTAGCTAGACGCCAGCAAGGTCACAGTGTGACAGTCTAGTCCTGATAATCTTATAGTATATAAGAATTCTTTTTTCTCTGAACCTTTTGTTCTGATATCCTGAGAATTACATTTCCTGGCTTTAGCATTTGCGCTAATTTAAAATACAGCCAAGCTGTCTGTTATGTAGTTGGATGTTTTGAGTTGTTAAAAGATGACGCTACTTTAGAAGAAAAACTGGTAGTGATCTAATGTCTAATAATCTTAGTCGCCCGTGACGCGCTGCTGCTGCAGTACAAAAACCATCACTAATCCAAGAGAAGAAGGGTGTACTTCAGTATAATGGTTGGTACAAGGATGGTGCAAGTTCAAGTCAGAAGTAAAATAAGTAAGTCCTAACGCTGCCTGGTGGCACGTCAGCATGAAAGATCGTTTCCTAGTGTACCTTGTTGCCGAATGCAGATGATGGAAGCGGGCCTAAGCAGTAAAACTGAGAGGTAGAATTAAGGCTTGAATAACTCAACATTCAACTTCTCGCAGTTCTGGGTCAGAAGATTATTGAAACAAAAAACCAGTGGAAAACATGAATCTGAATGTGGGATTGTGTTTGTCATTCATGTGGATAATTATTTTATACACTAATGACAGTTACTTCAAATACAGTTAATTATAGTAGGCTAACACTGTATATTAAGGCACTTCAGCAAGTCTTTACAACTGTGCAGTAAGTAAATAGCGTATCACTTTACTTAAAGCACTGAGCACTTTCTTCCTTTTATTAGAAGAAATCGAATAGCTTTGAGGCTGTTAAATCTTTCTTTCACTTACATAACCGCTTTTGAGTGCTTGTAATAAATAGAGACAAGAATGTCAAAAAGAAAAGTACAGAACGAAGCTGTTCTATTTAGTTTAACTCGTGTAACAGATATAAACTCCATTGCAGAGATTTTACAGCCTAGCTTTGTTCTGAAACCAAAACTGTTAATGAAAACACTAAGTTGCTGTTTTCCTTAAATGTGTTGAAGTTTGTTAGATTCATTGTTTCCGGTGGTGAGCAAAATCTGCATTTTTCTTGGCCAAAACCCTGTTTTTCTTGCAATAGCATGGTTAAAAAATGTCTGTTTCTCATTACAACGTATAAACAGATTGAAAGAACGGGAAAGTAAAATACTCTTTAAGTACTTTAGGAAATAGAAAAAGAACATTTCTGTATGACTTCCATTTGGGGTTTTTGAGTAGAAGGTTTTTTATATATATATATATATATATATATATATATTTCAAAATAGTTTTAATGTTAAGAAAAATCCAGGTGTTTCTTTAAACTAGGAAGTCTCTCTTTCTGTCTTATTAAGGTAATTCTTTCTTGTAGAAGTATTGTATTCATTTTTATTTGCTTTTCCCCACAATTAATCTATTAATTGCCAGAAACATGGCTGGTAGGGAAGGCAGCTGTGAATATGCAACCTGATGGTCTGTTTTAGAAATGTTCTTTTGTTCACATAATTCAGTCACACAAAAGGCCATCTTTGGCGATCGTTTTGCAATGTGAGAGAAAAATACGTGGTGGGCAGAATCATGGTTCCTGAAATTAAACAGATTTGGGTGGGGAAAAGGTGATGGGTGTGAGGAGATGATAGGTGTAAAAAAGCAAAACGGTGCCCGTAAAATGTAGGACGAAGTGCAAGCAGTGTTGTACTGAAATGCACTGCCCAGTCTTCTGGTATTTGCACCAGTTGCAGTCTCATCTGCATAACTGCTGTAGCAGTTCTTTAAATTAACCGGAATATATATATATGTAATCCACGTGCACAGAGAGCCACAGCACAGGAGCTGCTGTGTGGGCTGTGCAGGTATTTGTCAGCAGCTTCCAGACGAAGGTGCAGACAGGGCTGGTCTGACAGCTTCCCTGTGCAGAGTGCTCAGGCTGTTTGCCAGCACAGAAGATGCTGCTTCAGATGCTCAGTTCAGTCGCTTAAAACCCTGCAAGTTACATGGAGGGGAAAAATTTCAAAAAGTAAAAATCTGAAATTCTGTCAGAGCTAAGAGGGAAATTAGTTATTTTTTCTCAAGTCAAACTTCCTTTGATTCATTTCCCTCCTTCCTCCTATTCTCTTCTCTTGCACCTCTTTCCTCTCCGTGAGTCAGCAATGTTCTTGTCCGCAGACTAAAAAAGAAAGGTTTTATGTTTGTGTCTTCATTCTTGTCTTAATGATAAAATAATTGGCTTAAATGACTCCTACCACATCTATCAATTTGGAAACAGTATAAGGATGCTGCAGGTATTTAGGGACAAGATCAGTTCTGAAGGAAGGCTTTTAACTGTTTACTCCCCAGCTCAGTAAACAGAGCTGGCCATTAAAAAAGAAAAAAAGAAAAAAATCAGTTATATATGGTTTTGTGCAGCTCCCAGTGATGACCCCAAGCATGCTTTTCCAAAAAACAACCCTCCAAACTTATCCTGGAGGTGGCAATTGAGAGCCACTGAGAAACTGATTTTGTCTGATTTTCCGTCTTTTCTCTCTCCTGCACTTTACCAGAAGACAGTTGGGTGGTGATGACAGTACATGCCAGACTCCAGCAGAAGTAATAACAGGGAAATCCAAATTGGAACAACAGGCTGACAAAGTTGTCTTACGGCGGTTGACAAGCAGATACTTTAACCAGGGAGATGTTGCTGTAATAACGTTTGAGACTTAATTAATTTAGCCTGAGATCTGGTTATTACTTTATAAACAGTAATCCCCTTCAAGTTGTAAAGTTGAGGGGGGGAGTGGGTTGGAGGAAGAGTTTTTCCATCCCTTGAATTTTATAACAAAACGCTGAGGAGGGAGATGGGGAGCGGTGCTCAAAAACAAACAGAACACAACAGTTTTTACAGCAGAAAATGAAAGAGACTCAAGTCCGTGCGGTGCGGGGTCTCTGCAGGCCAGCAGCATTTGCAGCCCCATCGGCAGGCAGCAGCCCCACTCCGAGGGGCTCTGGTGGGCTTCGTGCTGCACGGCACGGGCTGTGCATTGTGAGCAGCCTGCAAGCTTCACGCTTGGTCGCTGACAGAGATCTGAGTGCTGGCCTGCTCCTGCGCGGCCTGTCTTGTGCTCCCGTGTCACCGCAGAGCCCTGATTTCAGCCCTTCGTTTCACGCCATTGTTTGTTTATTGAAATGTTATCAATTGAGGGCTGGATGCAGGTGCTGTGGCTGAAAGGGTGGAAAGAGGGACCTGATGCCCAAGGTCAGCTTGTCCTTCACAAGGTGGTGTGAGCTCTCATCAAAAGGGAGGAGAGCGCAGCTTTGGTTTTGTTTTGTTTGGATTCAGAAATGGCTCTACTTCTTTTTTTTTTTCTTTTTTTTTCTTTTTTTTTTTTGCCAGCAGTCATAGCTGTGGAAAGCTCTCTTCTAGCTTGGAGCTGGCTGTTTTGCTCTTTTCCTCGTAAAGATGGATATAAATGGGAAAAGTAGCTCCCTCCTACTGCCCGGGGGGGGGGGGGGGGGATTGGGATCTACACTCCCTCCATTCTCACATATATATAGCATAGCTCTGAATTTTACTTCCTGGCCAACATCACCAGGGAAAGCCCAGCTTATGTCTGAAGTGGGAAAAGTGGGACACAGTCTGAAGTCGTCTTGGATTGTAATTGCAGTGGGAGCTGGGGAGAACACGGGGCCCAGGGGAGGAGCCAAAACACGAAACGCAAAAAAAATAAGTTAACTGCTGATGTGGGCAACGGCTGGAGCTGAAATCCAGTTTCTGCTCAGCCAGCCCGTCGCTGACTGACAGGAAGATGTAAGCACTGCAGGGGCATGGACTGTCACGTGTGGACTCCGGGGCACACGAGGCTGGGACACGCACACGCCAACTTCTTTGCTCACTGCAGCTGTTGGGGGTGTTACACTGACAGCAGAGTGGATCTTGGCATTTTCACAGGAAACAAAAGACACTTTTGGATTGTAACCCGCAATTCATCCAGTTTCTGCCATTGAATTCTACAGCCCCTGGAAACCTAAGGAGTCATCTGTTTTCACCTCTACTGCTATATATCATTTTGCTTCGAGAGAAGATTTTTGGGAGGTTGCCTCCATAAACGTGCTCATTGTTAAAACGATCTTGCTTTCCCTTCCTCTCAGAACCAATGGATTTCCCATTTACCTGATGCCTTTCCCAGATGCCTTTCTGAGTTGGAAGGACCTGGCCATGCCTTGTCAGTCTGAAACAGACAAAACTTGGCATCTTGGACTGAGAACTGAACCCAGTCTTAAGGCTTGCATTGTAACAAGTGTGTGTAATCACTGTTTCCTCCTAGTCCAGCTCCTGAACCCCTTCTTGTGTTCATGGCAACAATTTAAACGTGTTCTTTCTCTGCCAAATACATTTTTGTTTTACATCTTTTATTTGGCTATTAGATATGCCAGACATTAGATGTTTCGTGTAATATGTACTCATTTACTGGTTCTGTCAAGACTGTCTGCTTTGCTGATAAATGGTCATGAGTTTCGGGGGCGGGACTGCTCTATAACAACATAATACAAAGTGGATTCAACTGCAGTCCGTAAGACTTCTAGTCTTC
Source organism: Callipepla californica brunnescens (assembly GCA_023055505.1). NCBI lineage: Eukaryota > Metazoa > Chordata > Aves > Galliformes > Odontophoridae > Callipepla > Callipepla californica. Next base: position 1,776,306 of record JALIRH010000066.1, read on the forward strand.
CTTTCTGTGGCTGACAGTATACACATAATAGCTTTGTTATTAAGGCTTCATAAGCAATATTGGGAACGCTTCCATCACTGGCCCACTTGGCAAATAAAATAGGTGCGATGAATTACACAGAATCACCTCGAGTAGATCTGGGAATAAGACGGAGATCCGTAATAAGAAAAATTCAACCTTAAGTCACTTTGCCGTATTGCTTTCAGAAGCTATGTGCCAAATAATAACCTTGGCTATGCTATTTATGTCTACAGCTCCATATCTGACCTGACTGAACTAGTGTGATACCTGGTATCTACTTCTTTCTCAAAAGCAGCCACTACCTCCTGCCAGACTATATATCTTGCTCCCTTCTTAGAAGTTGTCCTTAAAAAGATAATATAGTCTTTTTATTTCCCCAGTTATTCCTATGAGATAAGCAGAGGAGGCTTGTGTTTTTGTATCCAAAGGTTTAATCCCTGCTAAGGTCATAAGGAAAAACACAATGTGACTGTCTCTGAATGCATATGAACGCAGTTGTTGAATAAAATAACTCCTTCCACCAATAATATGTTTGCATCATGTTTTGTGGAACCTTTGTAAATTTAATGATCTGTGTTTCCTTAAAGCTTCACCAGACTTTGGTGGCCAGGAGTACAGTCCGCCGCCTACACAGCAAATAAGTTGTGCTGTATTTTGTAGTTTTAATGTGTATGAAAATAAAACCTCCCTGGCCATTTCTATCAGGTAGTCTCCCTTCTGCTCTGGATGCAGTAACTGAAATAATCTCATTCCCCCAGTATTCTGTTTTTATTATTGTTCTCTCCAAGTTCTGTTAGCAGCACATGTTAAACTGAATTGTAGATCCACACTGTTGTACTAAAGACTTGTTACAGACTTGCTCCCACCATGGCTTCTGCTTCTGTTCCCTCTCCCCCAGTCATGCCTGCTTTGCCACGGAGACTGCCCTGATACTGTCACCTTCATCCACCGTCTGCTGCAGCCTGCTTTCATTTTGCTTCATATGGCCTAGCCCCAGTGCAGGAGGAACTTGGAAGGACTTGCTGTCCTTCTTGAAAATCCGATTATTTAGGAGTACTGCAAGAGCCAATCCATATTCATGTACATATATACAAATAAATGTTAGCCACTCCATAAGTAATTAATACAGTGTCCACTTTTATCCTCAAATCAGGTGTCTCATAGGAAGCATTTCCGAAATGCCTGTGCAAGATTTTGTGATTAAAAAGGTGGAAAATATTTTTTAGCAGGTGGGGCACATTGGAATTCCTTTAAGGGTCAGTATTTTTAATGGCTTGAGTTAGACACTTTGCAGTCATGTCTGCAGAGACTTTTGCTGCAGGAAAACATTGAGATCTTCCACTTCTTTTCTTGCTTTTGCTTTCTGCCTTTTCCTTACATTTCTCTTCTGCTCTGGTCAAAATATCATAGCTGCTGTTTTTGGGTAATTAATTGTGTGCTGGCTGGGTTTTTGGTTCCAGATTTCTTGCCCTTGACATCTCTTACACCTTTTCCAGCACTGAGACTTCCACAGAATCATAGGATCACCGAGGTTGAAACAGACCTCCAAGGTCATCCAGTCCAACCATCCACCTCCCACCAGTATTTCCCCACTAAACCATCTCCTTTGATACAGGGTTTAAACATTTCTCAGAAACCTCCATGCACAGTGGCCACCAGCTCCCTGGGCAGCCCGTTTCAGTGCTTGATCACTCCTTCAGAAATGTTTCCTGCTACTTAACCTAAACCTCCCTTGGTGCAACTCGAGGCCATTCCCCCTAGTCCTGCTGCTGGTTATGCAAGAGAAGAGTCCAACACCCCACCTCGCCACAGCTTCTTTTCAGGGAGTTGTGGAGAGCTATAAGATCTCCCCTGAGCCTCCTCCAGACTAAACAATCCCAGCTCCCTCAGCCGAGATGAGAATTGTTAGAACAGGGCTAGGGCAAAACAGGAGGCAGTGCAGTAGAACATCAGGAATGTGAGGGAGAATGTGAAGACAGGAAGAAGCAAATATTCTTAGGCAAGCCTAACTCGTATAGCTCTGGGTTACTGACTTCTTTAAAAGACGTGAGCATTGTCTTCAACTCTGTTGGTATTAAAGCAAATCAGAGTTCCTCCTGATTTAACTGGGTAGCTGAGAGTTACAAAAGCAGCATCTGGGCAGTAATGTGGATTAAGATCTTCACCGTTTGCCATCTTTGCATAGTGCGTACATATACATGCATATGTCCGTGTGTGTGTATACATATTCACATATGCATATATGGGGGAAGATTTAGATTAGATTTGAGGAAAAATTTTTTCTCTGAGAGAGTGGTCCGGCACTGGAATGGCCTGCCTAGGGAGGTGGTTGAGGCACCGTCCCTAGCGCTGTTCTAGAAGAGCTTAGATGAGGTGCTGAGGGATTTGATTTAGTAGCTTGGTGGGTAGGGATGGTGGTGGGAGGATGGTTGGACTAGATGATCTTGTAGGTCCTTTCCAACCCAATGAATCTATGAATCTATATGTACAAGGGCTGCTCCAAAAGCAGTGTCTGCTATTTCATAATGTTGGCCCTTGATGTCAGAGGCGGATGTTGGTGGTATGGCAGTAGAGGTTGGCATACTGGCATTCACCAGTGCCTTCTGAAAGTTTCTGGAGACCAAACAGTGGATGAGAGCAGAGTGAGGTGGTGGGTGGTGCATTTCAGCAGTGGCAGCAGCAACAGATTGTTACGAGCTCGGCATGCAGGCTCTTGTTCATCACTGGTGAAAATGCATAGCTAATGGTGGCGACAGTGTTGAAAAACAATGTTCTGTAGCTGAGAATTTGCTCTATCAAAAGCTGATTTTGCGCTCCTTGTATCTGTTGTAGTCCCGTGGAAATAAAAAGGAGGCATTACTTTCAAAGCAACCCACGTACATATGGTTTTCTAAGTTTTACTTTCTAGTCAAAGAATGTTTCCAGTCACATCCATTCAACTTCTTTGGGGTCCACTGCCTTAGAACACTGCAAGATACGATGCTGGTGTGAGTCTGGTTATGATAATGAAGAATTGCATACCAGCAGGGAACACGGCTACATCTCTTAGCTGTTCATTTCAGTGCTACAAACATATGATTTTCTTTTAAGAGAACAGAGTCTTCTTGTACAGAAAATTGGTCTTTCGTTGTACAGAAAATATCAGTGTTAGCCAGTCACTGCTGAAAGCACATTTCATACTGTATGGTTTCAGTGACAAACTGCTACTTTGCTAGGTTATATTTTTATATGGTTATGCTTACATTGTATATTATTTTTATTTCAACGATTTTCACAAGAGTTGGAGTACGTGCAAGAGTTTCTTTGCCTTAAGTCTCACCAAAGCGGCAAGAAGAGCTGTGTTCCACTGTAAAGGTCGTGCTCGTAGGGGAGGATCAATTGCACAAGAGCTGGAAACAGGAAATCTGAGCTTTCCTTCTATCTCTGCTTGAAAGCTAGCGTGCAGTTCTGTTCTCCCATATTTAACACATGTACCATACTTGTTTACAGTAGCTCATCTAGTTAGAAGGATTTGTTTTGCTATGATAATTGGTAATTATAGAAGCCACCTTCAAGTAAATTGTTGAAAAGCTATTCAGTTGTATGGCATATTTCCCTATGCGTATGAATTTGCCTTTCTACTTATTGAAAAAAATGCGATTCCAAATCATTGGTTTAAAAACACAATGCCTTTTCAGAGAGCTGTTGCCTGAGCTTAGAACAAATCTGATTTTTGTGATTCAGTTGTGATGAATCTGAAGTGGAGGAAGGGGTCTGAGCCGCCTCCTTGCATTAATAAAGTAGACAGTAGTTTAGGGCCTTAAGCTCCTGCCCCATTTGCAACTTCCCAGCAACAGGTTATTCAAAGGGAAAAAAAATAAATAAAAAAGCCTGTAAATTTTGGCATTGAAACAGGAAATATGTGAACCTGTCACAGTAAGCAGTCTCAAAGGCCAAGCTGCTTTGCAGGAGCTAATTAACCTTAGGAAATAATTACCCAAATATGCAAATGTTGTTTAGATAATTCCATGTGTTATCAACTCAGGTAGTCCATCATAACTGCAGACCTTGCAATGTCTAGGTGTTAGAATCTGGCATAGTTGATAAGGCTTGGGTTGCTGCATCACTTCAGCTTGGTATTTAACAATTAATGACTGCGATACTACATTAGTAAATTCAGCCTGTTTTTTGAAAGCAGCGTAACACAACACTGTATTCACTGTATGCACGCTGCTTATCAGTGTATTCCTAATGGCTCAAGCCATTAAAATGTTACATCCCTTTCAACTCTTAACGCTAGCAATATTGGGAAAAATGACAACCTGAAATCTGCGTCTCTTTCTCTGCTTCTTTGCACAATGAACTGCAAGAGAATTTACCCACAGTCACTTGTTTTCAGCTCCTTAACTATTACAGGGAGAATTTTAAAGGGGCAAGTCAGTTTTTTTTTTTTCCAAGCAGAACCTTTTTTTGAAATGAGATCAGGAGCAGCATTGTATAAAAGAGTGTTTCTGTTAGCATTTTCTAAGCGCCAAGACAAAATAGGAATGCGTTACCGAACAGAAGTGGGAGACAGCCAGCCAAAAATGAACACAAAGGTAACAGGGAAAAGCCTCTGAAGACAAGAAGCCCAAAGCACAGAGCATTTATACGTGGTCCAAAGGGCGCTCTTCCATTGCCCTCCACCAGCAAGCCGTCGTGGGCAGTGGGATGTATGGGGTGAGGGAGGAATGGGAGGACTTGCTCACTTGCCAGCGTGCCCAGGTCTCCACAAGCCAGCCCAGCTGTACAGGTCGGAGCAGCCCAGGGCTCTGCTCACCCTGCCACATCTCCAGGGAGCACGGCTTCCTCCCCACCTCCATCTGTTGCTTCAGGCAGCTTGTGGCTGTGGAAGAGGTTCTGGCCCCAGGATATTAAATGGCTTCATATAGAGGAGGAACATGAATTTATTAATCACGGTCATATTATTTTTGTAGATTGTGCTATTAAACTATTTGATTAAACTTTTGATATTAAAATGAAAAGCTCCGTATTAACCATTTATGATCATTTTTTGAGTGATTGCTGTGTGGTTTAAAACGTGAAGACTTTTCTATACATAGTTAATAGACGGTGTTTAAAAAGCACTGCAGAAATTAACAAGGCCTTTTATTACTAGGCAGAGGCATCTGTTCTTAAGATTGTGTTTGTGAATACTCATTTCTACCGCATGAAACAAATTCTGACTCTGTATGTGAAGGCTTGATGATGGTTTCTCATTGAGAGGGAATATATCCATGTGGTAAGAACATCTTTGTAAGAAACCCTGAAAAAGACACAGACATCTTTTCATTTATTAGTAAAGTAAACGGTGAATCTTATCTGATAACATCCCATTTAAGATGGAGCCACGTAAGATTTTTCATGGTAGGTACACATGCAAAGCTTACGCTTCCCATGATCCATTCACCACTGTCCAAGCCCAGGTGTAGGAGCTGAGTCAGATTTGCAGCAGCCTGGCAGCTGTGTGTTTTAGGGTTACTTTGCACTGGTTGTGCATCACACAGTGGTTTGTCTTCTAATAACGTTCTTAGTATTTTTGATCTTCGTGTATAAAATGGACAGAGAGAATTGCAGAGGGATGAAGACCCACAGCCATGACTTCCACAGCTCCAAAAAATCAAACCAGTTACTTAGACGTAGAATTACTGGTTGCAGGTGACTGACTTCTAGCAGCTGGAAATCCAAGTTCAGCTCTCCTAGCACCTTTCCACCTCAGTCTGTTCCTCAGATGAGAACGTGTTAAGCCTCATCAGCCTTCTGAGGCACAGAACATGATTTCTTCATTCCTTTTTGTACAATCATATAGATAATTATACAAAGCACGGCCAAGAGGCCCCCACTTTATGAAATCATTTAACAAGGTGATATATGAGTGCATTGTATTTAGCTGCAGTGAAAAAGAAGGAAAGCAACAGCTGCCTGAAACTGCCACCTTCATGTTGAAACTGCAGTGTTCAGCCTCATAATTTAACGGAGGCCGGGCAGACACAGTTAATCCCCAGGTCCTAATGGACCTCAAGCAATTCAAAATCCAAAGGAGACTCGCAGTACCCCACAGTCTGCTGTGCCCACTTACATGGCCAGATGTTTCTTGTACGTACGTGGCACTGGTTTATTCTCCATCCAACTTGTTTAAAATACTGGCCTGCTACGAGGAAAGAAATAAGCAGATGCCATGAAGAAAGGGCTTTTCTTTTAAACATACACTGCTCTTCCAAACTCCATCTTTCACATGCATCTGCCCCTTACCACGTGTAGTTTGGCAGAGTAAGTACAGCAGGACAGCTTGTCCTGCCATTTTGTGTCTTTCTGATCACTAACAGAGGAATGCGTAGTTACAGTCTGCGTGTAACTCATTCTACTTCATTTTTGTTTTTATCAAGTTCTCTTGAGTCTTAGGACTGTGACGTTGTGCAGTTAATGATCTTGTTTACTTGAACACTGGTTATGCTTTAAGTGATGCGGGCTTTTCAGGATGAATTTCTGAGTCCCTTGGAAGTTCCTTGCTGCTGCCGTAGTCCTGTGGACATCCTGAAATGGAGTGCTTCTCCCAGTGGCAGCAGAGAGAATAGTAATTGCAAAATGCAGGAAAATACAAACTTAACCACAAATAGTCTGTCACTCATATCTTCCATATGAAATCTCTTTTGAAAAGTGTACCTCTTTCCTCATGAAAGGAGGAGCCTTTGTCTCCTTTTCCTATCTTTACAATCAAATTTCAAACTCTGGTTGAAAGAAAATAAGCTTTTTCTTGTGTTGAGGTGGTTTATGGTAGTTCACACAAATTTATTTAAAACTCTGTTTGTCACAGTCGGCCAAGTGAGGAATAAGCCGAATATCTTCAGTGCTTTTTGGCAAATGGGATCGCAAAGTTGTAACCTCTACAAACTTAGGGAAAAAAAAATGAAGCACGTGACTGTTTCAGAAGCTTTGGGTTCAAATCCATGAGGATTTGTAACTATCTCATTCTCATTTAGGATAGTAAACTAGGCATGAAAATAGAAGTAAAAGCTTACATCCACCGAGTTATTTAGTTGTCTGTCTTCTCACTCATGTTCGACAACCGTAAGAGATTAAATTCCCAAAATTGTATTTTAGAGTGAGACTAAGACTTCAGTGTTCTTTATAAAGTTTCAGTTGTTCATACTATGTAATTATCACTTTAATTCCAGTGGCTTTTGCTGGTTTGTACTTTATTTTCCCCGTGGAAATGGGGCTTATATGATCTGTCAGTGTCTTCTGGTGATATGAAGGCACTGGTGGAGAGGAGCAAAGGGATGCAAATATTAGGAAATTACATGACCTTCACTGAGCAGCTCTTCCTGGCACAAAAGCTCTGGAGCTAGAAAATGTCTGCAGCGTTGTGCTGCAGAGGTGTGAAATCCAGGTGGGAGGCAGGAACTAACAGAGCATCAAACTCGTGCCGCCTGAGACTAGACAAATTTGAAGTGATGCCGCAGACAGCCTGATAAAGAAGTAAAATACAGAGGAGCAAAGGGCTTTCTGGTAAGTCTCAAAGGTAGAGATGGCCGTGCACAACCCCAGATGTCTGAGGACAGCACACTGAAGTCAGTGTAAATGATCACAGTGCCTTCAGTGCCTCTTTGACTGACATCCATAGGCTATTGTTCAGTAACAAAAAACAGCACTCCCCTAACTACCAGGAACTCCGAAATAATGGCTGATGTGTAAGCAGTCAAGACGCAGTTCATCTGCCCTGTATCTCCGTAGTCTACAGTTTCAAAACAAATAAAAATAGCATTTCAGAGAGTAGCTGCGAGCGCCATAGTTTTAATCTCTGGCAAATTTCCACTGGAGCATAATATGAAAAAATTCTAAAGACTGAAATTATATTTATCTTGTTCATACTCGTTTTTATTTGTTTTATCAGACGAAGGCTGAACTACTTTAAACAAACCATCAGTGAGCAAATATTTGACAAAGAGTTGTCAAAAGAATGAAAACCAGAGCAGCGGCTCGTAATTTCTTTGAATGCCTCTGTTTAGCTGAATTGCCATCATGGTATTTAGACAAAATTTTGCAGATGCGTGACTTTCGTTGTATTTATTAAAATAAGTAACAATAAAACAACAGTTTTACTGCGTTTAAATTGCAATCTCCGATTCCTTTTATTTGGACAAATGAATCTGCTTGTTTTTTTTTTTGTCACTGGAGTATGATTAGTTTGAGGTTTGTTGTAACAAAACATTTTCGCGTATAGGAACTTGTTACTTTTAAGCAGAATTGCCAACAGGTAATCATTGCAAATACAACTATTTTTTCCCCGCAGGATAATGGATCTCCTGAAGAACATGCCATTTACGTGTGGGACCATTTTATTTCCCAGTCAGCAGCAGAGAACGTGTTCTTTGTTGCTCACAGCTATGGTGGACTTGCGTTCGTAGAGTTGGTAAGTATGACGTCTGCATCGCCTTCTTTCCTGAGGTCTTCCACAGATTTTCAGAATTATTTTTCTATTATCTGTCTTCTTCAGACAGCAGTTTAGGATCAGCTTTGCTGGTGTTCACGTACAGGTCTGTGAAGTTTGCTTTGAATCTGGAAGGTCTCTGCATGAATCTCTGCTACTGAGTTTGACAGTAGGTTCCAGGTGTCCGCTAACCTGAGAAACTGTGGGAAAACAAAACCCATTTTGAATCCTCCTTTTTCAGACTGTGCAGGAAGGCGAGTTTCTGGGCTGTGGTTAGAGAGGCTGAAGGTCCAGACTGGGAACAAAAAAAAAACATTTAATGCTAAGCCACAATTCATACATGCACATTTTTCTATGTAGCTGGATGTGAGGAGAGATTTGGAGGCTTACCCAACTTTGCAGTTGGTCCACGAGTGAGTACAGAATGTGCTGGAAAGACTTCAGTTTAGTTAGCTCTGGATAAACCCTGCTGTGATTTAAGCTGGGGAGGACTCTGGTCAATCTGCAGCTTCCCTGCCCTTGATTTTAGGACTGCTGAAGATCCCTCCATTCGCTCCATTTTTTTTGGCTTTCTCTCCTACAAGGAAAATTTGTTCATCCTTCCTAATGTAGAAGGAATTTACCTGGTCAATTTACCATGCTTGTATGATGTAATGCAGCTATGGTATTTTAAAATACTGAGGTAATCAGGACATGCTTTATTGAAAAAAAATTAAAGAAGAAGAGCCCTGTTTGCACACTAAAGAAGTGCATTGGTTTTATAGACATGAGAATTAGCTGACATATATATGTCAGCCAAAAATATGTATATATACATATGTATGTACATACACATATGTACAGCTGTTACCTACAAAACATTCATGGAATCATAGAACCATAGAATGCTTTTACTGGAAGGGACCTTTAAGGTCATCTAGTTGCAGGTGGTGTGCTTTAGGCAGAGACATCTCCCACCAGACCAGGCTGCTCACAGCCCCATGCAGCCTGATCTTGAGTGCTTCCAGTAAGGGGCACCCACAGCCTCACTGGGCAACCTGTTCCGTGCCTTACCACCCTCACAGTAAAGAATTTCTTCCCAAAATTTTGTCCAAATTAACCCTTTTCCAGTTTAAGAGCATTTCCCCTCATCCTGTTGCTACCTGCCCTTATAAAAAGTCCTGCCCCAGCTTTCCTGTATGGCTGCTGTAAGGTCCCCCACAGCCTCCTCCAGGCTGAAGAGCCCTAACTCTCTCATGCTGCCCTTGCAGGGGAGGTGCTCCAGCCCTGCTGTCTTCTTTGTGGCCCATATTAGTTTACTCTAACTTCAGGATGGTAAAAGTAGTTCTGCCTGGATGTAAGATAAATGCTGTACTGGGTTGGGCTCTTTCTGGTTGTTGAAATTAAAACCACTTTGATTTTTTTTCTCTGTTTCCTGATCAATATTTTTAAAACTATAGTGTGTATAGATTTTAAACTTGAGAACATTTCTCCTGATCGTTTTCCACAGGTGTTTTATTACCATGTTACTAACTTAGCTCAGATGTAAATTTTAAGAGACCAGGTGAGTGAAGATGAATAATTCCTTCACTAACCATAACTCTGGGCAGCAGTTTTTTAAGCTGTCTGTGTTGTGCATGAGTGCTGCTCCTCAGACACCAGAGAGGAGTGTCAGTTCTGCTGCCTTCTCTTTCCTGAGCCGTGGTTTTAAGCTAAGTATTCCGACATGCCATATCTTTCAAAAACAAAATGTTGACAGAATATTTTTTAGACTTTGTGAAGCCATGTTGTGTAGGTGCCCGGATGCCTACGGATACGTGCAGTTAATATAAGGCAGAAATAAAAAACAACTGGAGACCTTTCCCACCATTTCCCAAACAAAGCGCCCATTTGAAGGAGGCTTGGAGTTTTTCCATTACACTGCAGTCAATGGCTTGAGGTGGCATGGGTAACAGATGACCAATGTGTCATTCCCATTTTGCCTGTTTCTCTTGTCACACTGGTGGATATTTCTTCACTTTTGTTCTACTTTAATATGAAGCACACAGATGTTTCAGAACAAGACTTGACTTCTGACCTTGGGGCTTCCAGGGTCAGGGTGCTCAGGGCCTGTGAAATTATCACAAGCTGAGCTAAAGTTTTTATCCATCACAGGAAGTAACCAGTAAGTAAGAAGTTAAAAAGGATCTTTGTCAGAGAGACAAGATGGTCTCAGTAAGGGTCAGCTTCTGTAGTCTGCTGTCTCTGCAGGAGATACATGCCTGAGAGGAAGAATATAATGTATAACCATTGGCACATCTCATATCTGTCATGCAAAACTAGACCTGAGAAGTATATTTAATGTACCCCAATTGTTTTTTTTTAAATCAAGGGATATTATCACCTGGTTCTGGTAGAAGTAGTTTGAATTCTGTCTTCCACTGAAAACGGTTTAATAAAATAACACAGCACTGATGCAGAGGCGGGATATAAATGAAATAAATCTTGAACCTGTTTTTTCTTCACAGTATTAGTTTGCAGGATTTTATTTTCTTATGCTCTCCTTTGTCTTCAACTTTATATCCGTATGACATTTAGTAATCGCAACCAAAAAAAAAAAAAAAGGAATGGAGCAGCTGATGGTCAATTACTATCTTTCAACAAATACATATTTGTTCACTTTCTCTCGTGCTTTGTTGGGGCTAGATGATAGGGGTAGTACAGCAGCTGTGCCGTGTAGCAGCCGCACCACCCCTACACTTGCTACCCAAGGATTTTGGGTCAAGCAGTCCATAGAAGTGTAGGTTACAGAAGTTACAGAGACCCTTTGCACAGCTGCTCCTGACTCTGCTCCTCTTACAGGAGCGTCTTGTGAAGCATATGGCTTCAATTTGGAGCGGAGGTTTATGCTTGGGCCCTTTGCATTTGATTGTGCCTTCAGGGAGAAAGAAAACCAGCCAAAAAGACAGAAAAAAGCTTAGATTAATCGATTCATTGAGTTCTCAGTGCATTTTTTAAACTCGTTTTGCATGTTTGGAGATGCTAGATGTGTCCCAATTGTTGAAAATTTGTCTTAATCACCGGAGATCTCAAGTTCATCACTTCTTCATTATGTAAGGCCCTTCATACAAAACTGACACATTCGTGTTCAGCAGAGAAGAAACTTGATATGAAGCAGTGGCTCGTTCATGGACTTCAGAAGCATGGTGTGGGCAAAGCAAGGCAGTGCTGCTGCTCTGGAGCAGCACGGGAAAACTTTCAGCCTTGTAAGGGCAGAAGAATGTCTAGGTGCTCCTTTGTGTGCAGGTTTAAACACAGGAAAAGGTACAGAAAAAGCAGCTCTTTCCTCTGCTTATCATGTTGTGCATATCCAGTGCTGGGATGCAGGCACCCACCGCTCATTTTGGTAAAGAAACCAAATTCATGATAGAGTAACTGATCAGCAGTGATGAAGCTGGTAAAAAAGGAAAAGCCCTTTTGTGTATTCCTAGCGACCAGTCCTAGCTTTGAACTTGATCTCAGAGCAAAAATCAAGCTATGGTTTGGAAGTCCTTTAATAAACAAGCCAGAAATAGTTGGCTACAGTTTTCAAATATACGCCACATCTGATATTTCAGTGGGTATGCACAGCTTTTTGTTTTCACGTCCGTGGCCGTGTGATGCTAAGAAGAGCAGCACAGATATAAAACATCATAACTGAATGCACAGAAGCTGTCATGGCATTACTGCAGCGTAGGCACACGTTTTCTGAACCAAACTGAGTTGTAGACTACGAGGGAAATAATTGAAAGTGATTGAACATGTGTGGGAAGTAAAGTTCCACCAATAAATGTAGTTAGTTATATTGTTTATGGCTTGAATTACAAATGCTAATTATAAACCATATGCTAAAACGTATCTTTATATTTAGTAATTAAAGCTTCGTGCAATTCCGGTTTGAAATTAAATGTACATCTAATAATGCCTAAATGTAAATTACTTTTTAAAGACACAGCTCTAAAAATAGTTGTGGGGGTCACCGTGTTGCACTAATTACTGATTTTAAAAGTCTCAAAACGTGATTCGTGAACACACCTCGTCTTCTTTCTTCCCTAGCCAGCGCAGTCAGGGATTTATTTTCAGAAGCAGCTTGCTGTAGTTGATGGTAAATCGTGGAACTTTCCCAACTCCTAGCTTATAATAATTTTCAGAAATTTAAGAGAAACTGAGAATTTCAAGTTGATGGAGTCAAATTTATATTTAGTTTACAGAAAATAAGTTGCTGGTACAACGCCTCCTGTGAGTTTTTCTGCCAAATTTCGCGGGTTCACAATTATTTCACTTTGAAAAGAATGTTTTCCCTTGTCATTGCCTGCCTGAAAGGCCCTCGCAGAAGGAGGAGAGATAAAATGTGCGGCAGCGTTTGCCTGAGTCTCGTGTCCATCTAATGACAACATGAAGTCCTGGAGAGCCTGTAGAGGTGGAAGGGAGTGGTGGTGGTAGGATACTAGATGATACTCAAAACTATCCGTGTTCGTTGTTGCAGAAAACGCCCATGACAACTGCTCATTTCAGAATCATGGGAATTGTTAAATCTAAGCTTTCAGCGTTGTCAGTTAGGTAGTCAGTAACATGAGATCCAACCAAAAAAAAAGTGGAATATTCTTCCTCTCTGCCGTGTATTCTTGAGACCTCAGGCGTTGCTTTTTTAAGGATTTCCTCAGCACCTAACAAACTAGAAGAGTACCTTTCGGGTTCTGCACTCACTCCATCACTGTGGTTAAATGATATTTTTAAGAGAAAAATGGCAAATGTCACGATAATCATGACAGAATTATGAAAATCAGCACTGTTATCCCCAGCTTACAGCATTCGCTTTGAAATACCAAGCGGATGTGACATAATTAAATAACGAGAAGGGAAGTAGGTTCATTGTCTTTGAGTAAATGAGGGGCTATTCATTTTCTGGCTAAAATGCTGTATGTACATATTGAGAATTTGCACAAAGGTGCAGACAGGAGTCTGCCTGAACGTGTGTCTGTGTGTGTATTTTTAAGCAGCTTTGTTAAAGCGAGTGCCCTTAAAACACACTGTTCAATTACTGCACCCACTGTAGTGTGCTAATTCCATCAAAATCAGCCAATTTTGCCAATTTAAAATAATTTTAGTCTCATCATTTTGAGAAATGCTTTGCAATACGCTGCCACTTTGTTTCGTGCATTGTGCTGAGTACAGTGAGGAGACCTGACCCTTAGGTAGAGATAATAGGTGTTGTAATGATAGTGATAATAAATGGACACCTGCTGAACTACCTGGGAGTCTCTGTGGCTGCACCACTGCTCTGGCACAAGCAAAAGGCAGTTTAAGAGACTTAATGACTTGGCTGTGAACCTGCCATTAGCTTTTCATTAATTGAATTTTCTGAAATCTGAGAAAGAATCATTTGTTTATTTAGATCATTGTTGATATACTTTTATGTAGATATATTTACTTGGTGACGTTTGGGTCAAGAATTTCTACAGTAAGTGAAATTAAATGAAATAATGCAAACTTCAGGATACATTTAACAGCTACCCGTCTGAATGCATGTATAAACTGTGATTCCATCAGTAGAAAGCAGCAAAGAAGGAGAAACACTTGGATGTAATCAGCAATAGCTGCAAGTGAATGACCTGTTAAAGCAGTAGAGGAGGCACGTGTGATCCTGTGGTTTGTTCACTCTTTCTGTCAGAGGAAGAGAAGTATTAATGCTGGCCAGCATGCTGGTGAGATTCATCGCAGATAATTTGAGGCAGTTGCCATTACCCACACTTGTAAAGATTAATTCCAGCTGGAATTGATAAGGAGAAGTGTCAAGGATGCTCAGAGCGATGGAGAACCCATTGCACTAGAAAAGACAAAGAACTCAATCGTGTAATGTGAAGCAGTGCCACGTGGATGTCTTACCTGCCCTGAGCACCAGGATCCATATAGTCATGGAAGCCACGCACACACCCTCTGGGCTTACCGGGCTTAATAAGAGCTGTGTGATTTGCTAATGCTTTGACATTAACTTAGGTAGCTTCTGAAAGAAAGTCGGTTTGAGTGCTTATGCTGTGTTGTGCTTCATGAGACTTTAAAAAAGCACATCTTGTTTAGTCTAGCGAAGGAAAGCTTAGAGGGATTGATAGCACTCTGTAAATACATCAGGAGGGTAAACAGCAGGGAGATAGAGCCATTTAAGCCAAAGAACAATGTTGGCACAGGAACAAATGGATTAAAAGTGGCCGTGAATAAATTTAGGGTAGAATTAGGTCTCTCACCATTAGATCAGGAAGGCCTATTTGGGAACAAGAGGACTGGGACAGAATTCCTACCCAGCTAGACCCACATGTGAGAAGAATTATGTGCGTAATTGGCTGGGACAGTCAGGCCTTGATCTGACCCAGGAGCCTATGTTCTTGTGAAAGCAAGCGTGTGCAGGTGGCTATTTACAGCTGCAAACAATCGGACCCACTTTGGATTAATTTTTCTACAGATGGTGCCACACTGGCTCCGGGCTCACTCCATGGCCAAATTTCCCACCTCAAACTCGCAAAACGCTGAGAGTTTGATCCAAAACCAGATCAACCCCCCTAAACACCCGTGTTGGCAAGCAATTTTTATTTTTTTTTCTCCTCACTTTGTTTCTGGACATAGTGGACTTATTTTTGCCAGTGATTTTTTCAAATGCGTATGTTTCAGCTTTCAGTAGATTCGGTTGTGAGCCGTTACAGTATTGAGCAAATGAAGTGGGTTTATCAAAAAGGACTGAAGTGTCTTAGTAAGTGTCGCTGCCTGCTCTGTTGATTGCAACTTCGTGTACGTACAAGTACATGCGTGATTGTATATTCTTTGCTCTTTTTCATACGGGGCATATAAACATCTTAGACAACTGTTGAGTTTTCCTGTTTCAGCCTAAGTAATTAAGCTAACAGCTATGCACTGATATAATTATTTCCCTTGCTACCACGCGTGATTATTATCCACTTGCTTTGTGGTGGCAGTCACATATTAGTGCCTTATCCTGAAGAGTTTGCAGCCTAGAGAGTCTTAACAGGAAGAGGCAGAGCAGTGATGAAGGACCACCAAGTAGAGGCTCAGAGTACCACGACTGCGTTTTCTTTTTTATTTTTTGGTTTGCTTTTGGTGGTGAGCAGGCATCCAAGTCTCTTAGTTCAACTCTTGCTAATGGATATAGGAGAGGATCACTTTAACAAAATCACAGCATCCCTCATAAGAGCTTTCTGTGCTGCCACTTCCAGAGCAGGACTCAAGTTCTCAATATTCAGCCCTACTCATTACTTTGCTCTGGATAACTTTCTCAGCCTCATTACTTTTTGCTTCATCTTAATCATTTGCTAATTTAATATCTCATGCTTCACTCAGCCCAGTCCACGGTCTGCAGACTAGCAGTGTATATGCCCCGTCCCTGCTTCTTCCAAAAGGCGAAGGGCAATGTTTCATGGCCCAGAACGATACACGGAATGCTAATTGCCTGCACCACCCATCATCACTTTACATCTCATTGGCCGTTTCATATTTATTTTCTCGTTTGACACCTGAATTGGAAGGATAACTATAAAATGAATGAAGAACAGGAGGAGGGTAAAAGTTAAGAGCCAGTTGGAAGTGCATTTGTTTGCAAATATATGTTCGTTCTGCATGTCCCTACAGTGACTTTTTGAGAGAGACATGATCTCAGTTGTTACGTGTTTTCATGATTTCTGTGCGTGATTTTAATTCAGTACGCTACACAGTGAGCTGTTATTTTTAGGCTCTACTATGAAGAGCTTTCTGATCTTTCGCAATTGCTCTCATCCTTGTATCTGTAGGTGCCCAATGATTTACACAAAACTAGGTCTTCATTTTTTTGTTTTTCTTGCCTTCCTCTCGGAATTCAGTATTATTTGTCAACATTTCTCTTGCAGGTTGCTGAGAATTGAGCTCTGTATTGTAAGTATAGTTACTATAGTCAGCTCAAGTCAAACTTCAGCACCCGTGTTCTGTGGAACATTTTGGTCAGTGCAGCCAACACAATTGTAGATTTCTTCTGCAGAGTTGCAAAGCACCCAATAACGTTCACAGTTCCTTCATAGTATTTTAGTGTCCTCTTGCCCTGGTGTTACAGAATCTAGTACATGATCTTCTTTTTCCAACAAGACTGTATCTCGCTCTTCCAAATGGAATGTATCTACCCTTGCTACATGGGATGACAAACCAGATGTTCATAATGATCCCTTTTGTGCTACAGGTCTGTGGATCTCAGAAGCTTGTTTTTATATTTCTTTCATGCCTTACTTCTCTTGGCAGTTTCTCCCACTTTAGTGTCACCTGCAAATTTAATTAATTCCATATCATTGATGAAGATGTTAAATAAAACCATATTTGGCACCTGTCCTTATACCTGACTAGAAACTTCCTTCTGGCTCAGTAAGTTCCTTTGTATTAGTAGCCTTTCCTCCTTTGTTTTATCTGTTTTAAATTCTGTTTGACAGCTTACTTATTAGTTTACTTTTCATTTCAAATTCTAGTTAAAAAAATTAAAAACTCCAAAGCACAGAACCACGTTGAAAGAATACATCTCTCATCCCTTCAGTTGTCAGCACTGACTTCAGCCCTAGAGCCTGTCAAAGCTAGCACGATGACGTCTGCATGAAACCAAAGCGTGTAGCACACTGTTGATCCAAATAGTTAACTCCCTGCACCCAGGAGAATTCATCCTCATCAGTTATTTGCCTGACCATTCATTTTCTCTCTGGTTACCCTAACTTCACAGATTTACAGACTGTAATATCAGGGTGTGCACCTCTGTAGAAACATTTCCTGTCTGAATCATCTCATGCTCCTCATGATCTTTCACTCTTGGGGGAAATCCATCAGCTGTAGTAGGAGTACCTTATCTCCAATCCTCTGACGTAAAGAGGACTGAGCTCACGTCATTGTTGGCTTCCTAATATTCAGGCATACAAGCCATCCTGCTGCTTAGTTCTCTTGCATAAATAAAAAGTCCCATCTCTTTTTTTTTTTCCAGTTCACTGGCCTCTTCATTACAGGATCATTACGAGTTTGCTCGTGCAATTGAGGTTGAACTTAGTAATTCCCCTTGCAAAGTCTCCTGTGAGTGCACATCTCCCTTTTTACAGTATTTAACCCACCGATTTCGGTCTCTAATCACCAGTTTACTCGTCCTCTACAGGTGCCTCTTTTCTGCTAGTGATGCACCAGGACAAGAAAATGGAATGTTCAGAATATCACTTAATGTACACTTGGCGATGGCACCAAATAGTAAACGGTCATAAATTGGACTGAATGAAGATAGAAACAACAAGAGTACTTTTGTACTTTTTGCTCTGTTTTATTCCCAGGAGGTACACTGTGAAAAATCTCGCTGTTTGATTTACCTTTGTGGGTTGTTCCTCTAGGTTGAGGTGCAGAAGAGGTTAATACCACAAAGAATACACCGTATGACATCATCACATTCTGCAGGGATTGCAGTTTTTAAATGTGTGTATGGACACTGATAGGAGAAGTTTGGGATTTGTTTATGAGATGGGGAACGTGGGAAATCATATACATTATTTCCTGACAGCTTTTGTGCTGTGTTTAGATTTTATCTGAAATATTACGCTGTTTTAAATAGTGGATTTTTTTTAATGATGAAAAAAAAAAGAAGAAAAAGAATTCAAAAATGAAATTGTCTTACAGTTATTTCATATTTTCCCATTTCTGTGATAGGATCTTCTGCCAATTAGACTACACAAGTGTATTGCGTTACTGTTAATTTAAATGTTAATTATGGTGAAAAGTATATGTATGGCTTTTGTGTGAAACAGTAGAGATTTTATGAGACTTTAAGACCCGGTTTAGTGGATCAACCAAGGGAACTGCAAGTTAATAATATATTAGGCATCACAAATCCACATGGAGCAAAAGGAATCCAAACATACTTCTGGTGAAGGGAACTCTCACACTGTGGCACTGTAAGAAGCAGCTGGAATTTGCATTTTATCCTAGAACTTTCCTGTCCTTAATCTAGTGGAGACGTGTTAGCTTTTTTCAGTATATTAGGGAAGTATTTTAATATTAATAATAGCATGAGAACCAGTGTTTAAATGTTAAAATAATCCTATTTAAGGGCTTTACTTGAATATGATATCAAGTAAAAATATGTAAGTAGATTTTGCTCATATATTTATAGAGAAAATTGTGCTTTTAATACCACAGAACTAAACTGAGATTTGAACGCATAGGATCAAAACACGGGAGTAAATTTTCCTCACAAATACCAGAAGAACAAAGAGTTTAACTAGTTATTTTTTCCTTTTTTATTTATTTTTTTTTTCCAAGGCAAATTAAGTAACTGTAATACTAAATCCCACCTGTGCCACATCAGGATACAAAGTGTGTAAGGTTCATGTACACTCCATTAACCCAGGCCATTTTATTTGCTTGTCAATATCCAGATTATACTTTATTCTAGGGTGGCAGAAGCCATTCGAAGCGCTGTACCTTTGTGCTGTGAAGCTAGGAGCAGTTAGTGATCTTTAAAAGCAGAGATTTCAAGACAGAAAATTATTGTAGGCATCTCTGCCTGTTCCTTCATCATGCTCCTTTCTCCCCACACTCCCTTTCCCAGGAACAGATGATGAATAATGTGTAGGAAACCATTCTTTGCAGCTCCCCATAGGAAAACTAATTATTTTAGTATTCTTTATGCCACCACCTACTACAACATGTAGTTGGCGAACCTGTGCATTCCTGTGGTCATGGATATTGCTTTGCGTAGCTTACCAAGTTTTGATTCAATTTCCAAGTGCTTCTTAAAGTATTGGTGCTGTGTTTGTCAGCTGCTTGGCTTAAAGGCCTCGGTATTTTCTACAGTTCCTTTAAAATACAGTGTTATATGTCACTGAGGATAGAAGATAACAGTAATAATATTCACAGTATTCTTTGGAAGAACAAATTTCAGTCAGCAGGGCGGTGACTCTGATATTAGCTCTCGGGTACTGTGTTCTTGTGGCTGTAGACCTTTCTATACATTACTGAGCACTTTACTGAGTAGGTTTTAGGAAAAGACAAAATACCAAAATAACAACAGAAATCCCCAGCCACACCCTTGCACCAAAGGCTGGCACGTAACTTTGGCATTT
Source organism: Callipepla californica brunnescens (assembly GCA_023055505.1). Lineage (NCBI taxonomy): Eukaryota > Metazoa > Chordata > Aves > Galliformes > Odontophoridae > Callipepla > Callipepla californica. Next base: position 1,795,884 of record JALIRH010000066.1, read on the forward strand.
TGTTCAAGTATGTAGATTACATTTCCTCAGTCTTGAAAAAAAAATCCTGGTCAGATTAATCCCGGATACATAGTCTTATTTTACCTCTTCGCTGCTCCTGTGTACAGCCCCAGCAGATTTTTAAACCAGCTGTTGAAAATAACCTAGTTTAAGAGTTCACCGTGAACGTGAGGGATTCATCATTATATATTTACTGTCTGAGGCTGATATAGCTGTAAGGTTTTTCAGATTCCATTGATCTATTGCGCATGTTCCCTCCCTGGGTTGCAGGACGTGCTCCTATTTGCATAAGGCCCTGGGCAAGGTTCTTTCTTGCATTGATTGGCCTGTCCAAGGGAGCCTGATGTGCTCTCGCATTGATCACTGTGTCTTTTCTTGGAAGACAGTGTTACACTGAGTTCATCTCAAACATTCTAGGGAGAAGGTAAAACTTTACTGCAGATGTCTCAATTTTATTCAGATGTTCCTTTGAGTATTGGATTCTTTTTTTTTTTTTTCTCCAGGATAAGTATTTCTTTTTCTTTTTTTTCCTGTTTCTTTTTTTTTTTTTTTTTTTTTTTTTTAATTTGGATGTGTTCCTCGCAGTGCGGTATAGACTGGAATGTATTGAAAAGCTATGTTAAACAAAATCACCATTATCTATACCGCCTATTCCACACTGCTTTGTTTTGTTTTGCTTTGTTTTTTCTTGAAAAAAAATGCTGCCTAGAGCTTCCAGCGAAAATCAGAAGCACTCTCTTTCCAAACAGTTAGCAATTACAAGCAGAGACTTAATCTAGCAGCGTTGCGTGCTGGTGTCTTTGCTCAGATTAATATTGCCAGTTTGTAACTTGCGCTGTTCTGCAGTGACATTTTCTTCAGTGTCATACTAAGAATTGCATCTTTGGAATCAAACTGCAGTTAGATTTTGGTCCCCCAGATCCGTACTTCAGAATGAATCACGCAGATAATGCTAAGTTGCTAGGCAGAGTGATGATTGATCAGTGCTGAGCTTGCTGATCAGAGATGAGAAACACTTTCTTACTTTCTGCTGTTACAGAAAGTGGCATGCCACAAGCTGGCTTTCAAATCCCAGGTCTGAGAGACAGTTCTCTGCACACCGTGGCAGAGGATGGAGCTTTTGAGTGATCCCTGCACTCACACACTGCAGGCAGGAGCACTGCTGTCCACGGCTGGGGTTTCTGAGAGCCACACATCTGCCTACACGCCTAATGATGGAAAAGGTGCCCGTCATTACCATCCCTCAAGCACATATCTGTAGCCCAAAAATGATTGGACTCGTGGATTTTCCCATAGGTGCAGGTGAAATGTAGCTGTACCTGAAGGGCGGCTGACAGCGACAGAAAAAGCTGCCACGTGAACTTTACCTACATCACGATACTTCTGTATGTTGCTGTAAAATGAAGCGCTACAGTAATGTTCCTGAGCATCACCGAGTTGCTGCTTGGCAATCTTCTAAGAATTTACAGTGGGTATTTCTTGTGGATGCTGTAGAATTTTCTTCACAAAAGAAAAAAAAAAAAAAAGAAGCATTCAGAGATACACAGCTGCGATCACATTAACACCACACATAAATTGCACAGGGTTTACTTTATCACTTGGATTATAGGTTCGTGTCTTTCACGGAGGCAATAATGTATTGCATTGTATTGTGATACTTTGGCTTAGGGAACATATTCCTTTGGTCATTCAGTAAAACAAAACTTAGATAAGTATAATTTAGGTAGCGTATATGAAATTTCATCTTCATTATCATGCAAATGCGGTGAGAACGTAACATTTCCCAAGATGTCATTTGACTATTAGGATCTTTAGAAAATGGCCTCTCAAAGCCACAAAGCTAATATTCCAGCAGAAAGCTATATAATGCCTAAAAATTGTCTATCCTTATTCAATATGAATAACAAATGTAGTAGGACAGGCCATTATTAAAACCGCAAAAGAATGTGTTGACCTATTGGTATGGAGGATCTTCTTTCTGTTTTTTTTTTCATCTGTGATGAATTCTGAGCTTCCCGTAGCGTAGAGGAGAAACGTATAAATACAGATTTCAGAAATCTATAGGAAAAAAAAAAATAGAAGAAGTTGGACAGTAGCCGGAAATCTGTTCTTCTCTGTTTCGGTGTAAAAATGAAATCAGTGCTTATTTATACCGATGACTATTTTGTTATATGTAATAATGTGCCTATGTTAAGCGGTATAAATACCGTTCTGCCTGCATTGTGCACAGATTGTGCATCTCCAGTACTTTCTGTGAGCTGCCTTTTGCCGAGATCTGAGTCCATGAACATGCAAGATAGGCTCTGGCTAAATATGAGATAATCTCTTAAGTGGGGAGTGCGACTTGCTTTCTAATTCTGAAATGAAAGAAGAGTCTGAGTGTCTCGTAGCAGCCCATTATCAGTGTTATTCAGTTGAAGAAAAATGCTGGACTTAGTTGTATGCCTGAGCTACACCGGGCAACAAGACCCCACAAATTTCTGGTAGTAAAAGAGATCTTTTGCAAACAGCTTCGGCCTTGAAAAGGAAAGGCAGAAACGCAATTGTTTGTAAGCAATTAAAATGAGGAAGGGAAATCTGATCTCTTCAGGTGGACGTTCTATCTGGGGAAGAAAAGGAGAAAGAAAAAAAGAAAAGGAGTATTCACAGCATGAATAACATTGTGCCATTAAACAGAGTGGAGATGTTCGTAGGTCTTCCCACAGTTTCAGATGCTCTCTGTCAGTGCTACCCAGCGAGGTTGAGCAAAATCAAGGAATACAACACACGCTGCAAAGTTGTCCTGCAAAAGATTTAACCCGCGTGGCAAAGCGGCGTTGCTTGCGGCGCGGGGCTGGCGTTGTCCAAATACGTACATAAAGAATGAAATTCCAGGGTCTGTGGGTTTGGTTTTTTTGGCGTCCGTTTCATTTTTGAGTTGGTAAAACGGCGGTATTTTGAGGCTGGAAGAATGGCAGAGACGTCTGAAACGCCGTCTCCCTGTCGTGTCACCGAGACGCTCTCGTTTCACCAAGGCGCTACTTGAAGATAAAAAGCCGTGGCGCAGCCGTTTTGCGAGGGGGATCTTTTCAAAGTCCAGGTATTGCTAATGTGACAGACACCGTGTAGCAATTAAAAACATTTCTCACCACCTCGTCCCTACCTAAACGTTTTTACTCTCCACGCGTCATATCTGGGATCTGCCCTTCACTCAGAGCCTTTTGATGAATTAACTGGCAAACTTCCATCACATGCAAGAGAGTCTGGTGCTTTTTTTTTTTTTTTTGAGAGAGAGAGAGAGCTGTGATGTGACATTAAAGTTTATTTATGCCTTCTTTTTTTTTTTCTTTTTTCTTTTTTTTTTTTAAGATGAAATGGAGTGTTTAAATGATCAAGAACTCCCAGACAATTGCGATTTGATGCAGCACTCTGGAAAAAAAAAAAGGCGCTGATAGAGCTTCAGAGCCATAGCTCAGAGATGCTGATTTTCTGTCACGTTGGTGTTTTGAGCAAAGATGGGTATGTTGCAGATAGCCTGCTTAGCACTGCATCCAGCAGGGTCGTCGTTGCAGCCCCAGCTTATTGCTGAAAGGGCACTGGGTGGTGGCATTCTTACTGAATAACGTGCAGCAAGGACGAAACAATTAGAGTCATCCTGCTCGGCAGAGTCTTACGCTTTTCCCACCACCTTTTCTTTCCACAGAAATAAAAGCAATTGTCCCGTGCAAGTAGAGGCTAAACCCCTATTTGCTTGGGAAAAGTCGTTTTTTACTACGTGACATTTGCGTTGCGTCGGATCTCGCTCCTTTTGTGTGCACTCGGTACGTTTGTTATATTTGGGAGCATTCTGCTAAGTACAATCTGAGTGAAGTTTCTTACACCATCGCGGTGAAGCGAGTGCTGTGGGAAAAAGAAATTTGAAATTTCAATGTCACTATATTTGGGAGATCTGCGTGCATCCGTGGAAGGGGTAGCAAGTCTATAGCCTGAAACTGAGCAAAATTAAAATCGGTTATATAACACGCGTTCGCTGAGGCACCTTATTTTGAAAGAGAAAGCCTTCCTGCCTTCTGCTCTACTCTAGTAACTCATTGAAAGAAATATTTCTACATCAGGTAGACGCATCCTACAGGAATAAGCATTCCCTCGTGCTTGGCTGAACACGCGTGTGTGCCAGCGTGCGGCACCGTGTACATTATTGGTGTAAAATTCCCACTTATCTAGGGGCAGCCCCATTCCTGTAGCACCAGAGACCTGCTAATGCCAGCAGTGGGGAAGCGTGCCCCTGTCCCTGCCCCATGCAGCTGATGGGGGAGCACTGGTCATGGGGTTCCTCTTCTGCCACTGACACTCGTGCAGCACATGAGCGCACACACGCTCGCGTGTGCTTTGTGTGCACACTCAGCATCCTCAGGCCGACCATGTGCAGTCAGGGAGTACGATGAGGGTTTGGTTAATTTTTGGTGGCCAGCCCGCATGCATGCAGCTCTGAGTGCTGCTTGGTGTGGCACCAGGCTGCCTCATCCTGCCTTCAGCTCTTTAAAACAGCTGCTGTGGGCTCTGGAGCACGCAGAAAAAGTGGTGAAAGACTTCTCATCTCTGTAACGTCTGTGCCTTCGCCTTCCTCTGTCCAGTTGGGCTCTTGGGGTGAGCATGATGCACACGGCATGCAGAAGTACTCGTGGAAGGTAGACACAAGTCTGCCCTGAAGTACAGGTGAAACGCTGCAGCTACTACTACTGGCTTTTGCAGAGCGCTGAGTTACCGCTGAAACCTAATAGAGGACTTCCAGACCCACTTCTCTGCACTTCAAATCAAGCTCAAACGCTTGTGCGCCGTAGATTTCGGGTGGGGGGGGAGGGGAGGGGGGGTCGCGAAAAGAAAAAGGGCAGTTCGCTACGAGGCTCTGAAAGCTGCCGCCTCCAATGACGAGAAAAGGGTGGAAAGCAGCGAACCGCCGGGGCAGCGGAGCCCCACGCGCGGAGTGGGCACGGGCTCCGCGAGGCGCGCCTGCCCCGCGCCGCCGCTAGGGGGCGCTGTGTGCTCGTCCTCGGCCGGCTCCGGGACCGCACGCCGCCCGCTGCCGGAGCGCGCTGCCGCCGCCGCGCCGCGCGTGGGAGCGTGGGGCGAGCATCCCGCGTGGCACCTCGCTGGTGGTGTTTGCCACCGGCAGCGTGGCTCTGGAAGGCCGCGTCTGCGCTGAGCCGGGGTTCGGGTTGGCAGCTTCAGAAAGGAGCCAGGGAGCGCTGGGAGCTTTGGTAACTTATTGGCGCAGAGGTCTGGTTGGGGTGGGGGGGGGTGGGGGATGAGCGTGGACGGGAGTGGGAAGTTCACGGAGCGCATCCACAACCCGTGCTGGTTGCATGGAAGGCACGAAGCTGTTCCACGATCAAGCTGCTGTTTCGTTTCACTTTTTTTCTCTCTCGGTTGTGTTATTTGTGAAAACGTCGAGCAATCAGGTTAATCACGTTAATAGAAGCAGGTGTTATTTCACAAACACGGGGAAGAGGATATCAACGTTAGGCTTGTAAGCAAAACACTAGCGTTCTCATCCCATTCCTGCCTTGCTCAGCCCGCAGAGCGCTGCCGGGGCCAGGCGTTCCAGCTGTGGGGCTCCAAGCAGAGCTCGTGCCATCCGAAGCAGGATCCTTCATCCCCCAGCACTGCCAGGTGCGTTTCTGGCTGTGTGTTCCACTGCTGCTGGGTAGCTGTGGCCGACTTCCACTTAGCGTGTCCGTCTCAGCAGGGAAGCACGCTAGGTGTGTGCGTTAACCACTGTCTCGCCTTGTTGCTGCAGAAGTCCGGCTGCTGGGAGGCACTCACAGGAGCCAGAGCTGTGGGCACAGAGCTGTTGCAGCGTTCAGCTGTCTGAAACTTCGTGATTTCCTCACGCAGCAGACGTCACTGTTTGGTGAACTCCCCGGATGCTGCCCTAGCTGCAACCATAGGCACGGGAAGGCAGATGAATGTAACACCGCATCACGTTCTGCACAGCAAACTGAGAATGTTTTCTGCGAGTCCTGCCTGATCTCTTGTAAATACCGAAGAGATTATGAGCCGTCTCAGTTACCAGCAGCGTGCTCTAAGCGTTACAGCGGGCGCGTAATTTTCTGAGAAGCACTCCTGGAAGTTTACTGCCCAACTTGAGAGTACACAGTAGCGTGCTGGTTACAAATATGTGGACTTCGTAATTATTTCTGTGTAACAGCGCAGTGTTTTTGGACGGTTTGATCTCCAGGATGACGTGTAGCAATTGATCAGTCGTCCGACAGGAGCAGGCGTTACCTAGTTCTTTCTTTATTGGTTCATAAGCACAAAAAAGGGGAAAATGCTTAATCAATACGGAACGGCTCCTTTTGTGTTCACCATTTTATAATTTGAAATCTTACTTTGTTAGTACTAACAGTCTGTGAGCAGTGAGATGCCAGAACTGCTGTAATAGGATTTTCCCCCTCCTAGCAGGATGTTGCTCATGGCTATAGAAAGTTAATTTCAGATCCTGATACACTCGCATTAATTTTTGAGACATTGGCTGAGTGTAGTACAGTGAAGGAAAACATGAACAGCACACCACTATGCTGTAGCTAATCGTTTATTACCTCAAGCCAAAGGAAGCAGTGTTAATGTGCAGGCCGCAGTGTCTGGGAAAAAAAAAATACATAAAAAAAAAGTAGGAAACTGACAGAAAAGGTCTCCTGGTTTTCTTCCTGAGGGTCTTGAGAAGAGGACCAAGAAGGAAAAGGAGAAACAATAGCTTCGCCGTGTCACAAAAGCTCGTGTTCACTGGTGTTTAAACAGGTCCTGGCGTACTTGGGAGACCGCCTCGGTGCACTGCAATAACATTTTACTGCGAGACTGCAGTGCTCACTCAGTCATCCCGCTTCTGCGTTAGGAAAACTCGTCTTTATGATTGTTTAGGAGCACGGCTTCGACTTGGAAAGCCAGCAGTTCAGATGCCTATCGCCTGCGATACGCAGCGAACCCCGGGAAAGCCTTGATATTCTGTGGAGTATTTGCTGACAAAAGGAGCGTGTTGTCTCCTCGCTTGGCAGTAAGGGATCTGTTGACTCCACAGCTATGTAAAAACCTCTCATCAGCACCTCTTCTAATCAGCGGGAACTTTACTATAAATCATTATCCGAAAAAGCATTGTGCTACACTTTTATACCAATACATTTATTTTGAAATTAATAGGGAAAAATAGTACAGAGCCTGTGCTTGAGATGGGCTAATAAGCGTGCCCATGAGACTTTCCTTTTTAAGCACTAAATGAAAGCTTTTGCATTGCTAACAGGCTACAAAAGTTGCTTAGGTAATAAGACTCTTTTTCTCTTATCAGTAAAAAAGAAAAGGGGAGGGATGGGATGGCTCAAGGGATTGGTAATCAGATTACAAAGTCTTTCACTTCTAGGTCACTGGTTCAAATCTGCCCCCTGTTTAGTAGTGACCAAAAGCTGTTCCCAGCTGATGGCTTTTCAGTAGCCTTTGTGAAATGCATTAGTGATCTATATCCAATGTCTAGCGAAAATCACTGCGAGCAGTTGTGTTGGGAGTCTCAACTGAGACCCTTTAAGTAGGAATAAATGACCTACTCACACGCTGAAGGGTTCGGCGTTTTATTTTCCAGAAAATAATTTTAATAAGTTAGCGGAGCAGGGCAGCTGAATCTGCACTGTCACAGCTGTTCTGGGCTTAAATAGCGGATCCTGCTTCCCAGGACTGTCACTGCTGCCTCTGAAAACTGCTACCAGCTTTCCTGAGAATTGGACCGCTATCTCTCAATTTGAGTTGCGCGATATCACTCCAATTTACTTCCATATTAGGCTAGAGAGATACCATCGTAATTGCAAAAAAGAATGAGAACTAAGAAGAAAATTACTAAATACGTTCGTCGTAGAAGAAATGTCACACTTATTAGCAAAATTGATTTTGACACATAGAGTGTGAAAACATTTTTATTGATGGTTTTGGTGCTGTATTAATGCCGTGGAAGCTATGAGGCTGCAACTCTGGTAGGCTCTCAGTGCTGCATGTGACGTACATCACCAAAACGTGCTCAGAGAGTGCTTTAAAATGCGTGACTGAAAACAAGGGGAAAAGAGAGAATACTGCCCAGCTCCTGCAGGAGATCCCTTCCGCCTGCACATTTGCTGGAGCCATCTCTTGCTGCTTTTACGATCGGATATTTAAATGATACCTTCACGGGCTTTGCTCTTGTCAGCATTTTGAAGTGCTGTTTTCCTTCGGGTAGGGGAGTGCTGGAGGACAGTCGCTGTGAAGGGAATGTAATTTGCAGTTCGTTAATACGTGGACCTGAAACGACTGTTCTGTGTGCTGGGTTCGCTTCCGTGGGGATCGCTTTGTCAGTTTAGAGGTGTTTTCTTTTCAGTCTGCGGGGATGCACGCAACCCATTACGAAGCTGTGTCTCTTTCCCCAAAATTAAATAAGAGAAAAACTGTATTTTGTTGGACACAGTGGGAATGCTGCATCGACGCCACTGTAGATATTTTTGTACAGAGAGCAGAACTAGGTATTTCATCAATCATAAATGAAGCGTGGTTTGATCAAACGGATCGCATCCACCAGCTCCCTCATTACCCACATAAGCTCTGCCAGGACGGCACTGGTAGCTCTCAGCCTGCAAAGCATAGTGTGTGTGTGCCTGCTGGCAGGAGCTCGGCTCGGGCCTTCAGGCTCTGTCCTGTGTGATGCTGTTCACGTGTGATGGACTCTCTGTAAGGCTTAGGACCCCTGTGAGCGCCCGTTGTTTTATCTAGCTCCTTTTTTCACTTCTTAATTTTCACGGAGCACGTGCATCTGCTCTCCTCTGCCAGTCTTCAGAGTAACTGGAGGGGACAGAAGATGGATTCTGTGTCTTGTCAGAGCATGCTGGCACCTGCATGTCTGTCCCAGAATCACTGAGGTAGGAAAATACCTCTGAGATCACCATGTCCAGCTGCCAACGCTGTGGACGCGGGATCCACACTGCACAGAGCAAGGGGAGAGGGCTGAGAAGCAGCTTCATATGGGGCCACTCTATCCAAGAGCGAGGTTTGGAAGCCAGAGCCATTCCTTCCAGAAGTTCACAAAAAGGTTACAGGGGGGAAAAAAAGGAAAAAAATAAATAAATAGAACCGAAAACATGGGCTGCACAGCTGTTGAGCTCAAAGCAGCTTCCTTTCAAGTCTGCTGTGAACATTCGCTCCCGTTCCACAGGGGCACACGGGTAGTGTTCCAGCTGCCACTCCAGCCCCACTGCTTTGGGACGTACCAGAAGTGCTTCAGGAATAGGGCCGACCCGTGGGACCGAGCTCCTGGCAGCAAGGTTCGTCTGCACCTCGCTTTTCTCGTGAGCCCAGCCAAATTTGAGGAAACACCAGCTAACGGAGGTGACATCCCAGAAGGGCGATGCTGCTTGGTGGGTCAGCTCTGGGGTACCTTTACGTGGCTGTGAGAGCTGTGTCGCACACTGGAGAAGTGCGAAACGAAGCCTGGCTGGTGTGTTGGGTTGTTTAACAGGACTTTGGTCAAAAAAGGAACAGAATTAAAGCTTTTGCTTTTAGCGTTGCTTATGAAACTTAGGAGATCAGAGGGTCGTGGGGGATATCTTGCCAGTGATGTGTAATGGTTTGGAAATAAACACCAGGGGTGGCTCCGGCTGCCTTTGATCTAACTAAATGTCTATTATGTATATTCTATTTAACTTATTGTAAAATTAGGCAAAGAGCATACAAGAATGCTTCTCTGCGTGCTAGATGCCCGAACTTCCAACTGTGTGCTCAGGACCAAACAAAAGGAAAATGGTTCTCTTTCAAGGAGCTTATCATTTGGTAGATATATAACACAAAGCAGGCACGAAATGCTGTGGGAAAGAGGAACTGACATTCTACCTTATCCCATGTTCTTAGCATTTTTGAATTTTTATTGATGAGGAGCAGAACTTGCAGATTTCACGCAGTGTCTTTTGCCTGTGATTTTATTTTTTTTTTTTTAAGCGGAATTTCTTAAGTCAAAAGTGACAAGCTCTTGGCTTAAAAAGATGGATAAGTAGTTAAATCCACGGTAGGCCTTTTTTACAAAGCACATCAGAAACTTTGAAGAGCGCGTGCGGGAAGGCTTAGCAGACATCAATTGGGATGTAGTGCAGAGGTGCCTGATGGTCCCAGCCTTGTGGGACCCTGGTGAGCTCTGTAGGCTCTTGTCCCCACAGGAGAAAGTTGTTCAGGGGTCCTGGCTGGCTGGCCAACCTGCCCAGCACACTGCCTGGCCATCCCAGCCTGCCCACCATCAGCAGTGACCTAGTGAGTGTTGGGCAAGAGTCCGATCCAACATTTTCAAGACAACACCATCATTTCCTAAAGTTTTCTAAGAACAGTCATAGGCACTGTAGCAGTCATTGTTCTCTTGGAGTGTCTTAAACGAGGCTCTTCATTCTTCTGTTGACTCATCACTACCTGACATAACTTGACTGACTAATAATGTGTCATAAACTCCTGGGGATGGTCTGTGGTGTTTGATTAACCAGCTCTTAGTGAGGGCAGCGGGGAGGTAGCAATGCGCACTCTCCTTCTGGTTATTCAGTAGTAATCATGGGTGAAGACCATACTTCCCAGGATCACGGAGCACATCAGGGGGATAAACACAAAAACACAAGAACAGCATTTCTTCACAACCTGGAGTAAGCAAGCTATTATGCTTTTATCACCTGCAATGCTTGTTTCTCGTGTCACCCACTTGGGTCCAGAGGGCATCAGTGAGACCACTCATCTCATTGAGGTAGCATTCTGGTACCGTTTCACTTCTAGAGGTGCTGGGATTGAAGTCAGCCATTGGGGCAGTGCCCCTTCCAGGTCGCAGATCCAGGCCCAGTCACAGGCCCAGCATCTTCAGGGAGCAAGGCTGTGTGCTTTCTCTGCTAGCACAGCCGTGCCTGACAGTGACAGGTATGGGGCATAGACCAGACATTTAATTTTAATGTGCGCTAGTTATGAGCGTCTGTTCTGTACTTTGAATTGGAAGATCTTTATCTGAATCATTTGTCATACTGGATTAGTTATACATCCTTCAGAGTGCTTCACAAAGGCCTTGTATTTATGAAAGATTTTGTCCTCCGTGAAGCCGCCTTAGCTGTGCTGCTGCTTCCCAACTCTTAACTGGGTGGAAAATGTTTGATATCTGGTAGCGTGTCCAATGGCTGATGAAGAGACCTGATAAAAATTTATTCAGTATTTCCCTCTCTGCATTACTACTTTTGCAGACTTTGAAGATTTCAACCCAACTGCAAAGTGCTTGGTTTAATTTGATACACACTCTTGTTTGGTGAAGGATCTTGTGTGGCAGCAGCATACTAATGGGGCTGAAAACAGAAATGGGTGCTCTTCTGCTTTGGTTGAATGCAATAGTAAATCATAACTTGCCGTTCTCTGACTGTGAAGAGAGAGATATGTTCGTGAGTTTTACGTACCCTGTATCCCAGAGACCTTGCCTGTGGGGAGACAAAGCTGAAGCTTCAAAGAATGGGAAGAGTGAATGCTGTATCATCGTCTTGCTGAAGTGGAAATCTGTCTGTCTTGGGTTTAAATAACAAGGGTGTTAGGCTCCATGTCCATCTGTGAGGTGCTGAGCTCAGCATTCAGTTTTTCCCTAGTTTCTATGTCAGACCTTTTCAGGAAAAAAAAAAATGTATATGCTGATGTGTACCCATTCAACAGAAGTAGGGTCAACTTGAAGTTCTCGCTCAACCAGCGTTAATAACCCAAGGAGGACTTGCACTTAAACTTATGCAATATTCAGTTTCTGTAAATATGAAGTAAAGCATAAGCAAACCGAACATCTCATTGAAAAATGCGTCACAGTAATATTTGCATAAATCTTATAAAAATTTCCAAGAACTGTTCAGATCAAAGTGAGGAAGGAATACCATTTTGCTCTGTTGCGTTCAGTACTTAATGCAAAAACAGTGATTTGATAGTTTCACATTCATTTAACTAATGTGATTGTTCACTTGTAGACTGAGTTCTGGATTTACACGTTATTAAAACACGATGAAATTATTTCCATAACTTACTTGAGGACACGTTTTTCATTAGATATGAGCCATTACTTTCGTGATGGTGTAATATCAAAACAAGGATCCAACTGCTTCTATCATTTGACTTTCAAGCCTGGTATGTTAATGATTTTGTTAAACTCTGGCTTTCAGAAATGACTTAACTAATTTGTTATCACAGAAATTTAAGTGTTTGTTCCGTATTTACTCTTTCTCAGTAATATTCAGGAACCTGTGTATTTTGGTTGGAGCATAAGGTTTTACTGGCAAAGGTGCATCAGTTAAGAGCTTGAAAAAAATCCATTGCCACCCCCAGCCAAGGTAACTACGTTAGCAAAACCTCTAGTGCAGGTTTTCCATAGCAGCTCCACCAGGAGAATGCTTTTGCTGGCTTAGTTTGTGTCATTTGGAGACGCAATGCAGCTTCCTGCCAGAGAACCCCCTGCATCTTTATTAAGGGGACTGCTGACAGAAGCACAGGGCAAAGCCAGAACATCTTCTGCTGTGCTGCTGGTTGAGGCAAGATCACACGCTCACAACTTCTTCCACTGCCCAAGTACAAATCAGCTGTGAACAGAAAATGAGCTGCGCGTCACCAAACTAGGCCTGTTCTTCAAGTATGATTTTCCTGCTGCTCATGTTCTGTAGGGGACGTCACCAAGATACCTTGAAGCAACCTGTCTCGAGTATCGGATGCTTTTTAGCATGAACTGTGCCCAACACTGCGCTTGTGAATTTGGGCTGCTTCCTGGCAGCATGAGTTGCCCTTGCGGAGCTCACTAGGGTAAAACTTGGCCGTTTATGAGGTCTTGTATTAGAGGCAAGACAATGTCCCCATCCTGCAGTCAGCAGCAATATGAAGATTAAAAATTAAACGAATCAGACTTCGCTGCCTGTCCCCGTTTGAGGCAAGTGGAAGTTGTTCACTCTGCAGAAATGTTGTGGGATTTTTTGTTTGTTTGTTTGTTTTGTTTTGTTTTGTTTTTTTCCTTGTGGCAGTGAGACAGAGAGAGATTTCCCCAGATGTGCAGTTCTGGAGCGGCCGGTTCCTTCCTGCCCATCAGAAGCAGCACCAGCTGGTAGACTGCAGCCAGGCCTAGCTGATCCAAACATCTGCTCCTCTCTTTCACCCAGGCTCCTCAGCAGCTGGAAGACAAATGTCCCAGCAGCCTTTACAGGCCCCAAGGCTGCACGTCTCCTCACAAGGAACCAGCACTGAACTCTGTCCAAGGGGACAGCATGGGGCTGTGTCAGGGGAGGGTCGGGAACAGGCTCCCCAGGGCAGCGGGCATGGCCCCAAACCTGACGGAGTTCAAGGGGAGTTTGCACACTGCTCTCAGACACAGAGTGTGTATTTTAGGTCCTATGTGGAGCCAAGAGCGGTCCCTGTGTCCTTTTCCACCTGTGAACTGAAGTATGTTGAGTTAAGTTAAAAATGATCAGATTTTGTTCGCTTTAGTTGAGCTTTTAATGGAAACGTCTTGATTAAGCCCTCTTGTCTAACTTAGAATTTTCATTCTGCGAGCATTTTGCTGTGTTAATTTCTTGAACATCAGGAGTCAAACTCATGGAAGAAGAGGTAGCTTTTATCAAGGTTCAGAAGCTGTGCATGGTGACGAGTACACCAGCTAGGAACCGTGGGGAGTTCGTGTTTGTGTTGGATTTCCTTTTGAGCTGTCACACTCTGTTCATACGAGCTGAGAGGCTTGGTAAGAGAGGTGAGCCAACCTTGCTACCCAAAATCCCATAACACCTAGTAGCACAAAAGTGTGTGTTTGGGAACTTGGTGTTCTCCAGGTTATTTCAAGCCCTTAAAGGCTTTTCTCCTGTGAGCTCTCTGTTAAGCCAACAGGGAGAAGAGAATCTGGAGAGTTGCAATATTAAGTTTCAAGTTTTAATAAGGAGTGAGCTGGCAACTCTTGTACTAGAGGTCCCTGAGTTCTCCTTGCCGTGTTCACAAAAGAATACCAGCAGAATTTTGTGTACAAGGTGGGATGAGGAGAGGGTTGGTTTGGGTTTTTGGCTTTTGATTTTTTTTAACTGAGCTATGCATAAGGGACCTGCACTTATTTTAGAAGTATGTATTTTGCTTGTCGTGATCTATTTTAAAACAGGTTGTGCATAGAAATTATCAGTAGAGGTTCTGAAACGGAAATAAATTTACACTGTAAACTGTGACAAGTCCTAGACTCCAGAGCAATCTGTTATAATGCGCTCCTACATTATTATTGCTACAGTGTGATCTACTGGTTTAGAAAGCTGTCATAATTGTACATGTAGCATCCAGTAAGTCTTCAAGAAAAATATCTGAAAATACTTGGCTATGGTCATTCTGTGATTGTGTATGCAAATGTTTCCTTTTGGTCTTCAAAAAATGAGGTACCAAATGCTTTGTCTACTGCCAGCAGGTATTTTAGCACATCTGTGAATAAATTCAGGGAAGATCGTTCTCTGTGCTTACTGAAAATGGGAACTGGTTTGACTTATTTTGGATTATTTATGATGTTTGTTACACACTGTTTAGTGTAATTGCTCTGGAATTCTAGCCCCTAACAAATGATATTTTTACAAAAAAAAATGAGGATGTGCCAAAAAACAGAGTGTTTTAGAAATTCGGGAATGGTATCCAGGATGCAGTGAAAAGCCTGAGAATCACAGGCCAACAAATTCGCACTGCAGACAAAAGAATTATATGCCTCTTGGTGAAGAGTAGTCTTCCTGAGTTCGGGAAAGGCACGTCCTGAGACAGAACGCTTACTTGGTTTGCACAGCTCTGAGTGAAAGGAGAGCTGAAGAGGATCTTGACGGAGGGTAGTCTGCACCAAGGCTACTAGAGAGTACACAGGGTTCTTAGGAATCTGCATGTCCTTTTGAAAGTGTTAAACAAAATTTTCTCACTCACACACCACTCCTTGTGGGTGATTTCTTTGCTCTTCCTATCTACCACGGCTGTTACGTATTTTACATAGTCCAACTGATGCCACTGTGACCCACTAGAATTTCTTCAGCACGTCTGGAAGTCATTCAGTGCATTTGGACAGAGGCTTCCAGTTCAGTTTCCTCTGGAAGGAATTCAGTTTGCACATGCCAAAGCCTCTTAAAGCTCGAACAAGTATGAGACAACTGGAGACAATGGAAGTATTTGAGTCAAATTTAGTTCTGCTCCAAGCCAAATTCTTGTTGTGGGCATCCCCATTCAAACATAGTACACACCACATAAACACCATGCCACAACTGAAATTGCAGTGGAAAACAGGGGAAGCAGATGAAAGGTTTTCTCAAAAGATCAAGAGAAAATGACATTTTGGGGCATTGTTAAAATATTTATCACTTTTTCCTAATTCCTGATTATAGGTAACTCCAGGGAGTTAGATACCCAGTGTTGGCAGTTGGTTTGATTGAGTAGATGGGACAGTCCCCTCCCTCTCCCTGCTGGCCACCCCTTTTTTAATGCAGCCCAGAATGGCCCTCTGGGCTGCAACTGCACTCTGCTTGCTCTCGTCCAGCTTCTCATCCACCAGGACCCCCAAGTCCACAGGGCTGCTCTTCAGGAGATCTTCCCACAGTCTGTGTCAATGCCTGGAACGTTACTGAGTTTTAAAGGATTTCAGTCTGGACTCGTGGAAGTGATTGAGCTGAACACTTGTAACACTTGTCCCTTGCAAAGTGAAGGAATACATTTTCACCCAGTAGTACATAGATAACTTTCAAAAAGGCCTGAACGCGTTCTAACTCCTTACAGTGCTTACTGCTCTAAGAATATGGCTAGTGTAGGAGAATAAATGTAAAGCAGTGATGATGCATTAAAGAAATTAGAAAACAAACTGTACTGTGACTACAGAATAGACAGAGACAAAATAGAAATTTCTTACAAGAAAATGTATTCAGGAAAGTCAAGGAAATCCAGAGTGGTGTATTCACTGATACAGTAATAAAGGAGAACCTGACTCAGAAGTGCCTACTGAACTGCTCTTGGTTATAAATGAATTTTTGAAAGAAGGAGAAGGAATGTGAGGACAGAGGAGTACGAATTCTAAGCCACCCTATGAAGGGGTATATCAGGAGATTGCTTCCTGTAAAATCTGTTCAGACAAAAATAAGCTGAGATTTGAAAAATGGCATTGAGGAGGAAATTAAGTAATTCTCAGGCTGGGAGAATCAGGTTTGTGTGGAACCTACTGATGTACAAAGACTGTAAAGTATAAAATGAACTTCAGAAGAATTCCCTAGGTCTTTATCTGCAACTTTTGCTTCAGTAAAAAAAATAAAATAAAATAGTTTGTAATATTGTAAATAGCCTGTGTTCTGTTAAATGTCTTCAGTTTTAGGACTGCACTGGCTGCATGGGATAAAACTAATCCTGGGAAGTGTAAATCATGCATCCTATAGCATCCTTCCTTCAGAATTACAGACTTGTATCAAATTCGAATAGCAGCTGGCTGCTAAATTTGCAGTGCATGTTAATGTATTTTACTGTAACAATTTTATTCAGCTCAATTAATTTTTAAATTGTATGTGAATTCAGAGCTATTTTTAGTGAAGATGTCTGTGTTTTAACTCAGAGCTATCAGTCCACTGAATCTGAAACACTGATGCTTCTGTGAGCACTCCAGCTTCTTTTATCTTCTTGGAGGATAAACTAGGGTCCTTGCTGAGAAAGTCTACTTTTTGAGTATCACCAGGATCTGTTCTTCTTGGTTGTTATTATTAGTTAATATCCCACCGTAGCAGAGAACGTGAGCTGTTACAGTAGAAGCTAAGTGACCCAGGTTTGACATGCTCTGTTGTGACATTTGTGTGTCACTTAAATATGGACGCACTAGACTCGTTTAAGCAAAGGTTATATCCTTGATTCTTTCTCTATTTCAGCTGGGTTTTTTTTCTGTTCTTTTTCTTTTTTCACCGTCACCTCACAAGGGAATAGAAACGTACCAAAACTTACATATTCTGGGTGAACATGATGTAACTGAAGCTCAGTTAATCCCTTCATTCCCTCTTCGTTCTGACCCCAGCACCGTGGCTGAGTTGTCAACAAAACCTCACACCATCAGCCTCAGATTTTTTACTCATTTTTGCGAAGTGAAAGATACCATTCCATGGTGTCCACAAAGCTCAGCAGCAAGCATCATTGGATGTCATGTATATCCCAAGTGCTGTGGGCAAGAATGCCCTTTGTCTTTCTTTCGGGTTCTCCGCTTATGAATACTGGTTGTCGGGCATTAATGACTGTTTGTCTGCAGTCGGTAGTATACTGGGATTGTGTCCTCTGCTGGCATTGTGCCTTCAGTCCTGTGGAAATATTTTCATTTTCCAGGTTGTTTTTTTTTCAGGCTGGGTCCTGAATGAATTACGGCTATTCCATTCAGAATCTTGTGCTGCCAGAAGCTGCTTTCAGTATGTTGATGGATGTAAAAAAACTGCTGATGGATGTAAAAAATAAAGTCATCGTTGCGTCAAACCATTGGTTGCATGAAGAATGCATCAGTTTGATCAAGATCAAAAACTATATGATACACTCTTCCTGATACTGTAAATGAAATAAAATGCTAAGACTGCATGAAGTCAATGATGAAAGGACAGGAAGAGGTACTGATAGATGATTGGTAGTTCTTCTGTGTCTGTAGGAAAATGAAGACAAACAAGTCTGAGGCGGGTCTGGAAAAGAAGGGCTCTGCACATGTTGGTTTCCTTGTGATCCAAAGACAAAGGTGATGTTCTTAAGTAAACTGGTTGTTTGTTTTCAGTATGGAAATGTGAGACACAATAGCTTGAGAAAAGATCCAAAGTGGAGAGTAGTTTTTTCCTTCACTGGTCATTAGATGTGCCTCTGAAGGCCAGCCCTTCCTGGGGCAGGTCATGTTGGAACACAATGAGCTGGTGATGATTTTAAGCTTCGTCCAGCACAGAACATCTCCTAGTAATGGGTGGGTGTGTATGCTTCAATAACAGTGACATTTTCAATATTTGAATTACAGTGTTTTGTGCAAAATGATGCAACCAAATGAATGCCCAAATGCAGAGCGCTAGCACAGGAAGTATGATAATACATGCGGTGTACTTCTGAAACATACTCAGCATACACTTGATAATATATGCTGAATTAGCTGGCAGGATTTGGTGCAGGTTGGGCGTGTACGTCTTACAGGTCTTATTTTTCAGTACCTTCTCTTTCACAGAACTTTTTTTTTAGTATAGTTTCTGAACCACTCTAGTGACAAGCACATGAAATGTAGGATCTGGTTCCCTGGCAAAACTGCATTAGGTACTGGTTCTAGGAAGAGCCTGGAACCAGAAGCTCCTCATGTCTCTCATCACCTGCATCCCTTCAGCAGATCTTTCTGCAGATGCTGACATTATACTTAAAGGAGTAGGTGGGTGTTACCTTTCCTGTTCTGTAGAAATGAAACAGTTGCAGCATGGTGATGTTTAGTAGGGTAAGAGGCTGACCATAACCCTTCCCAAAGCAGCATCTGTGATCAGAGTTCAATTGTGTAGTCATCTCATGTATCTAACTGCCTGATAAAGAGGACTGTAAAGCTGCAGAATAATAAAAACCGCTTATTATGTCCCCCCAGTCTTCCTTATCAACCTTGGCTGAAGAAACACAAACATCACTGTGCAGAGAATATTCTACCTCTCTCTTTTACTTTCACGAGACCGTGTTTCCTTTTTCTTTCCAGCCTGACTTTCTTAAAAATTGTGGACCCCAGAGCTGTTAGGACCTTCTTCCAGCCCATTCCCTACAAAGTCTATGAAATCACTTTCCAGATACAAATCTGTGGTCCTCCACGTTATGTGCAGTTGTACAGCAGTCAGGTCAGGAGAATTATTGGCTTGTCAACACAAGGGGAGCAATGTAGGTCTTTAGTCTTATAGTGGACTAACTTGCCTGTGGAGATAAGCCTAGTTATTTTTGACTGCCCCTTTCTACCTACTTTAGAAAATATAATTTTATAGTTATTTTGTAGATCTGAACCACATTTTGGGCCTGGTATAATCCTTGGGAGATTATTGTAGATGACATATGGACAATGAGTCCAATTTCTGACAGAACAGTCTGGCTGAAGATTTGAGAACTGCCTTTAAGACAAAGGACATTTAGTTTCACTTACAGTGTTTGTACAGCTTCAAGAGGGAGATTTATAGTGTTGATGAAGATCTTCATTTTGAGGCTCCACCTTCTTGAGGAGAGTCTTATCCCAAGCTTAGCAGAGTCACCAAATTGCCCAAAGACTGCCCTGAGAAAGTCATTATTACATACTGTTCTTACATTTCATAGTGGAGGAGGTTAAGCACGTCTTTGTATTTATGTATTTTGTTTTATGTGAAGTTCAGAGATTAGTATCAGATGCTTTGCTGGAAATGGCTGTACCATGTTATAGCTGAAAGAAGCCCATCCTTTTTCAGTTCTGTCGTAACTTAGTGATCTTTCCCACCAATGGACACACCCCTAAAGGATGTCTCATCCTCCAAATAATGTATGTGCCCCATGAGAGAGTATCTAGTGAAAAAGTGGGACACGTAGAAAGTTCCTCACATGAATATCACTTTTAAGAGTGTCTCCATAAGTACTTGCCCAAAATTTCCTGAGCTTACCTGAATTCCTGATTGACATAATGCTGACAGAGCAGAAGACAGACTCCTAGGCAAGGTGGACATCTGATTTTATCTGGAGAGAAGAGATCTGTGTTTGTATTACTTGTCCACTAATGGTGAACATTTTTCACTTAAAACATTATCTTGATTACAGTCAATTTTAAAAATACATAATGTGAACAAAAATAAAGACAAGAAACTTTCAGAATAGTGTACTGCTTTTGTGTAGAACTGGCAGGCTACTTGGTCAGAAAGGTTTGCATCTGTGGTATATTGGAGATGCTGGGAGATGGTTTGTATCAGATATTAATAAATGTTATTTTCACATGGAACATCTGGATTCAGGTGATTATTTTTGAGCTTCTGATGTAAATATATATATATATATCATTTGCATCCCTTTTGGAGCATTTTTTTTGGAGGTGCAGCCCATATGCTGATAAGCAGTTACTAGAGGATGAACAAAGAACTCCTGGCTTTAGAAATGTTGTATGTGTTGCCATTAATACAAAAGGATGCCAAAAAAAAAAAAAAAACTTAACTTTAGTGTGGCATACCCAGTGATAAAAACACTAGCTGCGAAATGTGGTTTTATAAGTATAATTCATTATACTTTCTTTGATCCAGTGTTACAAATTAGGGTCATTTGTGTCAGGAGATTAAAACCTTTTTGTCTCTCTTTGATATCAAACTATTCTTTGTCAGTCCTTTTTATCTTGCAGAGCGGTGCTGAATTCCACAGCATCTTTGTCATTTAGTTCGTGTTATTTGCAGCAATCATTTAATTGGTTTTAGTACTAATATTATTTAGTCATACTGTCATTTCCAACAGCAGAGACTATTTAATATGTTGCAAATGTTAAGAGGCTCTGGTGTTAGCCTGGTAAGCATATGTATAAGAGAGAACACAAAGAGTTTTGGGACCCTGGTGGGAGTGCAAGGTAGCTAAATTGGGTAGAAAAAGAAAAAGGAAAAAAAAAACATACAAGTCAAAGTAAGATTGTACATCTGAAAAACTACAGCAATCTACTGAAAATTAGTAGATGATAGTCTTGAGTAGCTTACAGTGAACCGCGGGTACCAGCTTCCCTGAAGCATAGAAATAGGAACTTGGAGAAGCCGGTAAAAGGTGTCCTCAGGGAATCTTCCATTTTTTCACTGTGATACCTTTAATCCTAGAATTGTCAAGCCACATGGAAAATAATAGGACTGAATAGTTCAGTCAGTTAAAAGTTAGTATTATTTCTTTTATCAAAAATATTAGGTCTTTCTGTGTTTCTGGGGCTGTTAGGATTTGTATAAACTTTGAAACAAGTGAAGTCAAGTATTGAAATTGCATTACCCTTCCTTTTTTAATTTAAGACCATTATCTGTCGCTAAGCAGACAGCACTCAATAGAAATAAAGAACTTAAAGCCAATGTTTTTTAACAGATGATTCAGCGAGAGGCAGAAGTAAAGAATAAGGTAACTGCTGTGGCGTTGACAGACTCTGTTCACAATGTGTGGCATCAAGAAGCTGGCAAAACTATTCGAGAGTGGATGCGAGAGGTGAGGACTCTTTTTCAAAGGGTTGGGGCATATACACCTGTGTCTGGTTCTATAAACATTTCTTTATCTGCTAACCTCTTCCATTTCTTTAGGCTGTGAAAAGGAGCGTGTTTCGAATCCATGGGAATCATGTCCTTATACCAGCCCCTAAAATAACTGAGATGAAAGTGGTTTCTGAGCTTTGAAGCTAACAGTCAAAATAATAAGATTTAGCTCCAGTGTGCAATATGGAAGCATGCACTGTTGTAGCCCAGGTGTTGTCTGGTAACCGGTGCAAAGTCCTGAGAGCAACCAGAACACCAGAGTTCTGCTCCTGGTGCAGTATGGTGGTGCTAGAAAAGCCCCTTTATTATGTCCTTTGTGATTCAGCTCGCTGATTTGTACAGCTGGCAAAAAAAAACTTGCTTCTGTAAGGCATCATTACTTCTGAAGTGCTCTGAGGTTTTCTGATGAGAAGTCTCGGAGTTTACTATGGTAGGAGGGAAACGACTGGTTGGTCCGAGATAATCCGATGGTGATTTATGGCCAGCAAGCACAGTTTCACACCCTTTGGTGAAGGATGACTCTTGCATTCATAATTCATATCAATACTTGAGTATGGGATTGTTGTGATTTAATTTTTTTAAAGCGAGACTGGATGAATTTCCGAGTTTCTTTCTTGTCAAATCAAGCTTGTAGCCATGTTCTCTGTGTCCACTTTGGAATGGTAAAACTAAAGGTGGCAAATACAAACTATCGTGTGAACTTCCTGTTAGATGTGACTTTTTCTTGCTGTTTTAGTGAACCATTGTATGTAGACTGCCTACTCTGGACTTAACCTCACCGTTTTATAGGCCATGACTGATGGGAGTGGAGAATCACCTGGGATGCAGTCTGACAGCTCTGACTTAAATGTTAAAAACGTGAAGAATGGTAACCCCTACAGGCTCTGTCAGAAAAATCCCCATTTTCTTTATGGGAAATCAAAACCTTAAAATATATGTTATGTAGTAAAACTGAAATTTTAAATCCTGTAATTTGAATCTGACAACTCCATTTTTCTTTAAGCGTTTAATCTGAGTAAGACAAGTGCATTACCTTTAATTTCATTTGCAGAATGTAGATCTTAAAGAATAAGTTAAATGATTAATGGCCTAAAAAGTGGATGGAGTGTCATAACTTACATTAGCATTGAAAATCTCCAGTAAGAAAGAAGAACTTTACATATGTGAAGAGCGGCTGAGTGGTATTAAGACTAGCATATCACCTGGATATCTCTTACTTTAATCAGGTTTAAGGCTACTGGTAAAATGAATAATAATTAAAATATACACCTAATCGCTGCCTGTCTGTAGGGCTAATTGCTGTCATTGAAAGAATGAATTGTTAAAAAAGTAATTCTTCATCGAGCTATCTTCTCCTGTATCATTGGTGGCCTATTTTTAGTACCTATAGAAGTCATGATTTTTGAATTTATTAGGAGCTGTGATGAATGATAAAACAAATCATCCATTTACATATCTTGACACTGCTTTCGAGAATACTTATTTCTTACAGGCAAGTGTCACATTGTATATAAAAGCTGGTTAATTGTGTGCTAATCTTCTGTATTATCTCCAGCTCTCTGATGTAGTGTTCTATTGGTAGTTAATATTAATTTTACTTATTTCAAATGAATGTAATACTTCATAAAAATTCTACTTCTTTTATAATTTTTGCCATCTTACATTTGCAATTTCACATTCAGCTGTTAATTAAAATTATATATGCAAATTGTAAAATCTGTAGTACTTTACTACTTTAAACCCTAAAGCCTTTGTCAAATATTCCATTTTAACCATTTTTTACGTAAAAAGTTGTGTTTCTGGGTATTGTGTTTGTTTTTATTTTATTTTATTTTATTTTATTTTATTTTATTTTATTTTATTTTTTTGTCCATTGAGTTCAATAGTTTCATTGATCTACTGTTTCTTACAAAAATCTGCCATGCTTTGTGAACTTCACTTTCTAATCTCATACAGCAACCCTTCCTTTATGTTGTTCCTGCTCTCCCTGGTCCCAGAACAGTAGGGTTGCCTTGACAAATCTATTCAAAAGCCATTCCTCGGCCTTTATTGGTGGGGACTGAAGCCTTTGAAATTCTCTCCTCACTGCAACACAGCTGACATCTTCTTCCAGACAGAATGAATTAAGGAAATACAATAAGACACTTGATCTACCAGTCAAGGATCTTTCCACAGTGAGGACAGACTCCATGGAGCACAACTAGGGCAGAAAGCATCTACAAATACACAATACATGCTTGTTTACCAGAATAGCAATCATCCGTTTGTACAATAGTGATTGATGGGATGATTTTTTAGAAATCTGTCTGAAAATTCATTGGATCTTTCCCCCCAAAAAAACGTTGTGGTTTTTTTACTTTTTTTTCTTCAGTGAAGTTAATCACATTTCTGAGGAAGGCAAAACTCAGATATGTAATAATGGAAGCCATGTAGGTCTTGTATTTCAGCTGGCAATCCTATTAAAAATGTAGTTGTTTTATAATTAAGCCTTCAGTTAGAAATATTAAACGTAGTTTCAGCATATTTTATTAAAGGTGTGCTATTTAAAACTTTTAAGTCATTGACTCCTCAGAATAGATAGCAGTTGGAGCAAAACATTTAAAAACTTATTTGTACATTCATCCTACTCAGAGATTCGGGAATGAAAGTAAATATTACTGCTTCCTCAACCTAATTCCCCAGGGAGCAGCATTTACATTTTTAAATGTTCACGCCAGTTCATCTCAGTGGTATTTTCAATTATTTGTATATTAATCTGCTGTCTTGATGGCTCCCACTCAGCTGTGTTTTCACAGCCTTCTCAGCACAAACATACTCCTTCAAAACTCCCTTAAAATTCTGACTTCTTGTGATTTCTGACACAAGCACCTCCACGTTTGTATAAATGCCTGTTTAACAGTCACAGAGGGGAATGGCTTAAAGTGTGAAGTGGATACTCCAGGCTCCCGTTGGTCCAGGAGCCTACTGGAGACCACTGGACCTCAACGTAATGCTTAAAGGCAGCACACTGCAAATCTGCTGAGTTACACTCTTCCTCTGTTTACACATTTAGTATGAAGTTAGGATATTTAAACATCACTCAGTACGACCAAGCTGGCGTGGCTTTTGAGGTTGCTGGGTGTATTTTGGTGTGTACAAAGTCTGTGTCTATTCTAGCTCTGAGTTTTTGACTTACCAACTGCATGTCTTCTCACACAGAACTGTTGTAACTGGGTGTCCAGCTCCGAGCCACTGGACACGCCTGTGGAGTCCATGCTGCCTGACTGCCCCCGAGTCTCTGCAGGTATGTTGCTTTGTGTGCAGCCAGTGGATATACCTGTCTGTGTCCACCGAGTGCCTGGTTATTTAAAAATACATTTGATTTTGAGTGAATCTTAACCACTTTGCAGCAAGATAGGGTCAAAAGCATGTGGCTGACTGAAGGTTGCTCTTCTGTTGCATACACTTAATTTTGTGTTTCTTGGATAACATGTAAGCTTTATTCTCTGTTTACATTTTTCTAGTCTTCTTTTCTCTTTGGGTTTAATTATTAATGACTTACAGGGAGAAGATTAAGAATGACAATAATGACGATGAAAACTGGGAAATTTACCATATGTTGTTGAATAAAAGCTTTATGTATGCAAGAAGAGTTAAGGAATGAAGTGGAATAAGACACTTTTCAGAGTCTTGATAAACAGAAGTCTGATGTACAGAGCAAATTATTCATAGTGTCCAAGAATCTTGATATGAGATTTCTGTTGTTTTGGAAGCATACAGCTATGCTCTCCCATTAGTGAACCATAAATCATAAGGAGCATGTAGAATAATATACAGAGTTTTGTTAATGTGTAATAATTCCAGAAAGTAGATATAATTGTCAGTGTAGCAGAAAAATCTCAGGTCTCTGTAGGAAAGTAATCGAAAATACATAAAGCTGTTACTGAACACGCTTGATTTGATTGTTCATGTTTGATTATCAGATTTCCTAGAAGCCATAGGTAGCGTATTTCTGTAGAATATAAAACCAGGTTCAAAGGAGCACCATGATCATGCCCATACAATATTAATTTATTAGCTGGAGCACTGTTTGACCTTGCACTGTGAGACTCAGTTGTTCGTTTGTCAAGTTAGGTATTCGTATCTGTCTAGATATGTGAGGTTGTTAACAAGACCTCATATTGCAGATGAAATTTAGTTTACTGCAGGTTATTTTTAAGGCTTGGAAAATTTAGCAGTGCTCTGTTTGAGAGCTCAAAACAACTAGAGACCGGTAATCATGTCTGTACTGTGGGTTGGGATCTAATTGTGCAGATCATCAGCTCTGTACAGACGCAGTGCAATAGCATTGACATTGCTCTTTAGTGCTTAGGGAAATGAAATATTACTAAAATTTTCATAGATTCAACGTTCATTTACCAACTTCTTACTCCTTTAGGGAAAAATACTGCAATTTAAAAGAAAAATATTGTTCAGTAGTAGAATTCTTCAAAACAGAATTAACTTTCAGTCTTTGACTTGTGTGTCACTTCTGTGGAAGAGAGCACATTATGGAGGTCATTTTAGTCAGGTAAATAAGTGCTTGGATAGCAACCCATCAGTTTATAGTGCACTTGCCAATAGTGGAAACTGCCCATTTGAGCTTCTCTTCTCTTTCTTTCTGTTCGTGACATGTAAATAATGTAAAGAGTGTTATATAAAAGAAGTTCAAGATGTTACTTCAAAAACAGACTGACGCTTTAGTAGAGTACAAACAAGTCTTAGTTTTACATTTTTGTTGAGGAAGCATCATGGTGGGCATAACACTTGTGCTCAGCATCAAGTCCCAGGTGTACTGAAGTCTTTGGCAAAAGAATTAATTTGAATAGAGTAGGATTTCAGAAAGTAAAGGTTGCAAAATAGTAAGCTGGCTGTTTGTATTTGTTTTCATGCATATATACAGTGCCATGAGATTAAGGTCACTGATACAGTAAGAAATTTTGGACAGGGATTTAAATGGAAGCTGACTTCTTCCAGCTTGGTTTTTATAATACAAGAACAGTTTTTAAACAGCCTAGCTCTATGTGACTACTGCTGAATTATCACTTTACTGATATGTTTTTGTTTATTCTTCTTTCTATACATGGCCAACTGTAAGACATTAACTGAGGAACAACTGAATAATTACTACAGTGTGTTTATTTGAACAATGGCAAAAGCCTGCATTACAGCAATCTGTAATAAATTTAAGAAATGCTACTAGATTTAAAAGCATTAGTATTTGATGTGATTTTCTGCAAATTGCAGTACTGAAATAGCCCACATTCAAATATTGGCAGCATTGCCCTTGGTATTTAAGCAAATAACAGTTACAGCAATCGCAGCAATGAGAGACTTTTCTTAATAAATCTTCTGCATAAGGAAGATTAATTTTTCTGCTTGGAAACCCATTTTTTATTTCTGTTTGTACTAAGAGGTAAGTCCTAGAGTATCTGTCTCTTGGTCGCATCTCATGAGAAAATTTTTCCATATATGATTTGTTAGCATATTGGGATATACAGGCAAACCCAGTTTATTTTGAGCAGTGTCCGGCTGCCGTTCAACACTACTCATGTTCTTTGGTCGTTACTCTTCCCTTTTCTTTCTGCCAAGAGCCGGGCATTCTTCCTTATCTGAGAAGACTCCAGCAGTCTTCTTCAGTCATTTATAATTTGCTGGTTTGGGTTGACAGACACCAGTCCACTCTGCTCAAAGCTGTTCCTGGTTTCCAGCTGTGGAGCACTCCATAAGGTCCTCAGCTGCTGCACTATCAACTCATTGGCTTGGGTCATCTCTCTGCCCGCCTCCTGCCTTCAGGCTCCCAACTTCTCCCACCCTATTCACTTTCAGCCTCATTAAAATCCTGTTAGACTTTTGTTCTTTTCCCTTGGTCGTAATCCACCTTCCTGATGAAGTAAAACCGAATCTCAGAGGAGATGCACCAACACTCATGTACATAATCACATAGAAACAGGTTACTGTAACATCAGTAAAATGAATTGAATTCTGACTGGCTGCAGAAAAAAGAAACTCTTAAATGTGGGAGACATGAGACCTCCGCTAGCGCTGCTGGTGACCAGTGTTAAACTTTGGAATAGCATTTTGAGGGGGGATAATAGATTCTGTATGTTACATAAAACATTTTGTTTCCTTTGAGTGAGCCAAGCGCAACCTCTTCTACTTCGGATTCCAAAAGGCTGCTGCAGGTGTTAGGCTTTTTTATGCATGAATAAGTAGAAGGGAAAAAATGGTCTCACATAATCACAGAGTGGCTGAGGTTGGAAGAAACCACTGGAGGTCATCAGGTCCAGACACCTTCTCAAGAAGAGTCACCAAGTTGGCCCTTGTTGCCCAGGGGTATGTCCAACTTTCTAGAACATCCACTGCATGTCAGTAAAGAACTCATCATCATTGTAATTCATGTGAAGATAAGTTATGGAGTTTTTATTAGTATACTTGCCCTACTTGTGGTACTAGAATAGGAACTCAGTTACAGCAGACTGAGCTGCTGTTTTCAAAGTTTTAATGTCTAAACTCACACTGAGGCCCTGCTTGGTGGGTCCCCATGTCCTCCTTCCACCTGTGCCTCTTGGTTCCATCATACTACTGATGTGGAGGTATGGAGAAAGAGGCCCCATAGTTGCTCCCACGAAGGAGCAGCATTGTCATCCACTGAGCCTCTCAGCATAGCCACAGCCAAAAGCATTCCTGTGTGCATTAATCACATGCTATGTACTTTGGCAGGGGGGAAAGTTGGAGATTTTTCTGTATGCACATAAGAGACTTGCAGTTCAAAACAAATGAAAGATGAAATTCAGCAGAGCTCACTGAAAAACAGGAAAAAGCTTGTTACCTGCTGTTTTTGAGTCGTTGGCATAGCTTGATTTAATATCCAGACAAGAATATGCTACTAAACAGTCCCCTGGAGACCACTGCTTTGTGCTAAGTAATAGAATAGCATCAATAATCCTTCCATGGGGCTACAGTAAATTTAAGTAAAGTTATTCTGGACTGCTAGATCTGCTTAAGAGCACTGATCCAAGAAACTGGGAGCATGGCTTGCTTATGTTGGTACTGATGAAACCAAGAATTATTCATTTGACTGCAGAGGTGCTAGTTTTATTGGCTTTATATGACAGCTGGCTTTTTTTCCTGCTGCTGTGGAAGTTCAGGATTTATGCAGGCAGGCCTCCTGAAGGCACAGGTGCATGCTGAGCATATCCTGGGCTTCAAGCAGAAGGACCTCCAGCATGGTCATGGCTGTGCTGAGCTGCAGGATCTGTTCTGTGAGGTAATTACATGAGAGAGGTCTGTGGCAACCACAGAGAAGAACCAGCTTACTTTGTCTCTGCTTTTTTACTCTCAGATTTCTTTAAACCCCACTAAACTGCTCATAACAAACAAGGCAAAAGCAACCATAAACTGTATTAGGCACAGAGACAATACCTGGCTCATCCCCTGAGTGCTTTTTGGTCCAGTTTACCAATGCTTCTGATTTTTCACTCTTTAATCGATTTTCTGAAGACTGGAGTATTTTCTGACACTGCTTTCTGTGATCAGTGATCAGTGTCCAATAACTTTACCAATTTAAGGAGGAAGTACAAAACTGCACGCTTTTCAAAGTAAGACAGATTAAGCATTTTACCCATTTTGCTAAAAATGATATTTTTGCATTCAGTAGTCGTTCATGGAGATTAAGATTACAGTAATCAGTGTTTACTGTAAACCTCTTTGCGTTTTATGTCTTCGTGTTCATGTAGTTCTGTCAATAAAAGCTTTTCACTGAAAAGATTAAACACCACGGTGTTCTGTCAAAGCGTCAGGCTGCTGTGTTTACTTACATGTCAACGTGTTTTAAGGTATTTTCAGCCTTAATAGTGCAAGCTGAGGGTGCGGAGATCTGCAGCATGAAGGTTACTCTGTAGCCAGGTATGAGCATCCTTCCGGACTGGAGCAGCTCATCCTGCACATCCATTTCTGCCCCTGTACGTTGTCTGTCAGGGACTGGAAGTTATTACAGACACTTTGAAGCATCAGCCTGCCTCAGCACTGGCTCTAGCAGTTGCTGCATGTGTGCACTAAGTCTGACTTCAACTAATGTCTTCTTAGTGCAGAGTAAGTAGCTTTTCCCCTGCTCGTGATTCTTCAAAAGAGCTGTGCTTGTAGTCTCCTGCTCAGCCTCAGGTGTTCCAGGCAGCTTTTTGTTTCATGTGTAATACCTAGCTGGATGTGAGCTTGCGTGTTGTGTTTTGAGTCCCTTAGTTTCACAGTGCGTTGGAAAGGACAAAAATCTATAAAGACCTGTTGAGCAGTATTTCATATTCAGTTCCAGAAGGACAGAGCCTCAAAAGTAAATAGGAAAATAGGAACTTGAAAGTGTTGACTTGAGCTACTTGAGTGAGAGAATTCAATTTTGTAAGAATTTCAATTTTGTCATTAGTTGTTATAATTTCCTGGGTAATACCCCTAGAGTTGTCATTTTGTACCACAAAGTACTTGTAATTCGTGTAATGTCATGCAAAATACTGTAACGTGTTTGGGTTAGTACTGACATCAGATAAACTAGTATTTCATCAGAAATTACTCTAGTATTCAAACATCTGTCCCAGTGCATTTTTTAGAGTACAGTTAACTCGTTAGGGTGACGTATGTTTGTTTCAGACTCCCCAAGGCTGTCTTTGATTGTGGTAATAAAGAATAATGTGAATTACTCTAGCTAGGTATTTCTGACAAGATGTTTGGCAATGATTAGTTGACCTGCCATAACTATTACTTCTCGTACTGCTTAGTACGATTTCTCCCATTCTTAGTATGAGGGCTGTCTCAAAATCTGTTCCTCCTGTATTACTGTGTTAGCCCACAGCATCAAAGGCAGATGTTGGTGGTATGGCAGTAGAGCATGAACCTCCTCACCGATATTCCATTACGTTTTGTTGCTGTGTGATGGATGGCAGCAGAGGGGCAGCCTGACCAAACAATGTCCAGCACAGAAGTGCAGTTGGAGCAAAGATGTGTCACTTGATTCCTCCATGTAGAACAACATGGCAGCCGTTGGCATGCATCGACACTGTCTGAACATTTCTGGAGACTGAGCAGTGGGTGTGAGCACATTGTGGCAATGGGTGCTGTGTTTCAGCAGTGGCAGCAGCAACATTGGGTCACCTCTGCTGGTGCAGACTGTTACAAGCTCAGCACGCAGGTCTTGTTCATCACCAGTGAAAACGCACAGCTCGTGTTGACTATGTTGGAAAAAAAAGCATTCTGCGCTGGGAATTTGCTTTACTAAGCAGTGTTGTGCTCTTTGTATCTGTTGTAGTTCTTGTGAAAATAAATAGGAGGCATTACTTCCAGAGCAACCTATGTATTTCCAGGTCTGTCTACATTGCTGGCTGATATGTCTTACTCTGAAGCAAGATTGCAAACTCTTGAGTTATTGATCTTGTATTCTCTTACTAGTGCATCATCTCACCAGATGTAGATGCTAGCCAGAGCACGTGTTGCTTATCCAGTCATGAGCGTGGCTGTGCTCCCAGAACACCTGAGCTTTGTCTTCTCACTGGCATTTACAGCCTTTGTGGCAGCACAACAGATAACAAATGCATGTGTTGTGATGGGCAGATGCATCCACATGACACTTTAAAGAAGGTATGCTAAGTATAATTAAGTTATTGGCAAATAAAACAGAGTAGTACCAGGGCAATCAGCACCAGTTCTGCCCATCGAAGGGGAATGGCTAAAGCAAGAGACGCTTTATTTTCCAGACCCTTGAAATTCCCTAAGTAAGGGATGATGCTGGGATTCAAACTGGCTTTTTTCCTTTACTTTAAGACAGGAAGGACATTTCAGTTACTTTTCCTCCATTTGGGTTTAGTTCTTTATATTTTGAGCAGATGTAGTTATATAGTTATAACCAGCATTTGGTTTGAAGTGTTTCTTCCCAGAAGTAATTCAGCTTTGGCTGGAATGATTCAAGAGGTGGGAAATCCATTGCTTCCTCTTGTAATTTGTCAAGCTGTTAACAGAAGTAGCTCATTTCTGGTTTGACTTTGGTTTCATATTCCAGCCATTAGTTCTTGTTGCATCTTTTTCTACTAAGTTATAGAGCTATTGAGTACGTTTGCTTTTTTTTCCATGTGAATTATATACTGGATTCAAGTCAACATTCCAATTTCTTCTGAGAAACAGAACACTTCGAGTTTTGTAAGTCTCACTGCAGTTAACTGGAGTTAATTTCTCCAGGTTTCAAGTACTTTCATGCATTTTTCTGTGGCGTCTCTAGTCTTTCAACTTCTTTGAAAAGGACCCGTCTGCATTTCTAAGGCAGAATAATGCAATATGCAGACTTCAGAACTTCACTACTTGTTTTTCTCCAGTTTCACCCACCAGGAGTGAGATTTGACCCTTTTATCACCACAGCATAGTCTGTTTTGGAGGAGCTTGTTCAGAATCTCGTAGTATCCTTTCTACAACTGCTGCCCTTTGTCTTGGTACTTAACAAGTCTTACTAAAGATTGCATGTATTCTTAAAAAAGGGAATTAATATAAACGCACAAAAGAAGACTAAAAGACCACAATCCTTCTTTTTTTAATAACCAATCTGACAATCTTCACTCCAAGTTTAGTGATAGTAGTAGACTGCTTAGAAGAACTGAGAAGTGTATCTTCCTCATAAAAGGAAGGGTTTTGATCCTTCATTGGTAGTCTCCAGTATCACAGAACTGTAGATCCAAAAGGGATTTTTAACATGGATCAGCTTCATCTCTCAGCCCAAAGCAAAATCAAATATTTTTTACATTGTCTCCTGGCAGATGCCCTCATAGTTCTTTTGTGTCGTGTGATGCCATATCCTCTTTGGGTAGTTTCTTTTGAATTTCCAGATTTAGTTACTCTCTCTTCCTTGTTGCATACATACAAGCTCAGGAGCAGCTGGATAAGCAACGGTTGCCCCCCAAAATGCATCGTCCAATTGGATAGAGTGGTAAGCACTGAGAGTGATTAGAAGTCCAGAGCAGATGGCTTGCAATGAAAATTTGAATGAGCTGGGACTGTCTTCCATGAAGAGCTGCATTTGTTTGAGAAGAGCAACAGAGGAAGAGAGACATGTAAAATGTTGTAAAAAAAATTTAAAGCGAGAATAGATGACTGTTCACATCCATGAAGTTTCTGGAGCTATGTGTACATTTTCCTTTCTTCAAGTTTACAGGTGTGCCAGGCTAACTGTGTTGAGAAGGCTGGGAGATTTCTCCCGTGTTCTTTAATTTCTCTGATATTTTTTATTTAAAATGAGCCCCAGTAGCCAGTTTTATGACCCCTGAATACAAACTCTGCAAGCCTGACAGTTCAGAAATATTCACCGCAGAGAAGATACTGATGTGTTGAAATAGAATGAACTTCATCAAACACCTTGCCTTTTTCTGTCCAAATAGAGAGCAGAAACGTACACTGAACAACTTCATACTTTCTTCTGCACTGTTACTTCACAATCTCTATCTGGAAATCGACATATGTTTGCTATGGATTTCATTTGTTGCACTTGTATAAAAAAAGAAAGCTCCTCATTGTGCTCAGTTCGCCAGGCATAGATTGTTTTTGCTTTGATAACTTTGATAGCTTTCCTTATCATCTTTTTATACCGATAACAGGCTATTACCACCTTTTTCTATACCTAACAATTGGTTTTGCTCTGAACCAGAAGGACTAAGGCTCTCCTTTTTACTTTTGTTTCGTTCTTGTCGTCTAACAAGTTTTAAGATATTGCTCATTCTTTTATCTTGAAATATCTCAGCTTGAATACATTCCCCAGGACTTCCCCTACCTTGAAGAAAATAGTCATGCAAAGCACCAGGCTTGCGTGTTGCTGGCTGAGGCTTCTCTGTTCAGTCAGACTGAATGTAATCAGGTCAGGTTCACTGGCCCCAGGCAGACACCCAGTTCCAGCCCAGTGATTTCATTCATACTTATCCATCACAACGCTGTCCGAAATGGTAAATTCATGGAAAGCGTTTTACCTTTTTCATGTTAGAAAATCACTGCTGGTTATTTTCAGGAGCTCTTTCTTAATTCTGCTGTAGAGCTGCCAGAAGAAGCCAACAGTATTCGCTTCCTGATCTGATGTCTTCTAAGGCACGGAGGCTTTCCGTGCACTGCGGATCCGTGCTTAAGGAGCAGTTCATTCTGTTCTCTGTTTTGTTAAGGTCACAAGCCTCCCTGCCAGCACCTCTTCCTGCACATTTTTTGACGCAGTGGCATGCATCCACTGAAGAATTACAGTCATGTTTATTTCTGCCTTTGGAATAAGAAGCAGTGTTTTTAGAATAGAGCACTGTATCCTCGCTGCTTTTATTCGCTCAAATAACTACAAATAGGTAAGAAACAGACACTTTAGTATTTCGGGCATACAAATTATCTTAGCAGCTGTCAGTAATGCCTGTTATATCAAATTCCTGCTCGTGGCTGTGACTGGACAGCAAACAGGAATTGGAGAAACTCCTGGCAGTGGCATAGAATTGATTTCAACATTCTTTTTCTTTTTCTATGCTGCATAAATTACATTTATTTGCAACACATGGAGGTTAAATCTGTATCATATTTGCCTTCTTAGCACCTTGCCCTCAAATTGCTAATTTAACAGTTTTCTGCCTGCTCCGACTAGCTCTCAGCTGAAGTTAGTTTCCCAACCTGTGAAATAACCAAAAGATGAGAAACATGGAGCTTCGTGATGCCATTTTTAGAGGTCCTTTTCACAGTACATTTGCACTTTAAACTTTCTCCCATCAAGGAACGTGCCCATATTTGTGAGGCCCAATTTTCTCTTGGAAGGACTTGTCATTTTCAGCCAGCGACTCATTTTGTCGTGTTAATGTTCAGGGACAGATAAGTGACTTGTTTAAAATGTGTTGTGATTATTACTTATTTATTAAAAGCAAAAGCAAACAACTGCTCCTAACTAATGTTCAGATGCTGATTGTTTGCATAAGTAGTTTCAAGTACAGAACTAATTTAAGTAGACATGCTACATTGTTACGTTACGATGTGAAAACCCTACTCAGTGTGATAACTGCTAATATATTATGAATGCGTATTTATTCCAGGAAATACTTCATTCTGGCGAGCTGATTTTGCTTAATAAGGCTTTTAAAATTATATTCTGAATTTTATATGATACAGTGAGTAGAGATTTTCCCCACACTAATGCTTTTATACATACCCACGCCGTTATAATAGAGAAATAATCCGTGCATTTAGTAGGGTAAACCATTAAGATGGTGCTTATTGTTGCTACTGTGAGTACAGTAGTCAGTTTAAGGCAACTGTCTTATACTTCGAAACAAACACTAGTAAGTACCCATCAGTATTTCTGAGGATGAAAAGACGTATTTTTTTGTCTGTACGATGCTTTTTTCTGTACAAAACTTGAGAACACTCACTCCCTGAGAGCTGATCTCACTTTGCAGTGCTGGAGTAAATGGCCTTTGAGGACTTGCTGTTAAAGTATTACATTAAAATATTTGTTATTTGGGAACAGAGGGCTGGGCATCCTGTTATGCAACTCAGTCTATTTAATGAAATGTATTCCCTTTTCAGGATTTCCCCATAAAATCTAACACACACGAGATAATGACTGGAGTTTTCCTGAAGCAATACAGTGCTAGAGTCTTACTGTAATGCAAGTAAAACCCGCAGAGTACAACTGGTTTTATTTCAGGAGTGCTCTGCATGTTTAGGATTTTGACAGTTTCCTACTTTGGACTGAAGAACTCTTGTGTTCTGCACACAAACTTGGCATAGCTTATGAATCTTGGAAATTCCTGTTCATTGCTGGGGATCTGATTCAGCTGCCATTAAAACCGAAGTAAAGACTCCTGGTGGCTTTGGTGGGTCTTGCACCAGTCTTTATGCCTCTGCAGATCACTGTCTAAACCAAGGACTGAGTGTGAAGCAATAGCAAATTCTTAAGTGCATTTTTTTCTCACCAGCCAGTAGTTACAGGTTGCTGCCTCCAAGCCTGACCAGCAAGAGCGTGGTCTGAACAGGGAGGTGGGTAGCAAACTGAGCAGTAAAAGGTATGCACATATAAAAAAAGATCAGTGCCCGTATCTCCCCATATCCTTGTGTCTTTGTTCCAGGATAGTTCAGGGCTCAGAAGTCAGGATCTTGTGTCTTCATTAAAATAACATTTTTTACACGTATTTCTTTAAAGATGCATTCACAGCTTGCAGTTTGCACCTGCAGACAAATAATGTTATCTTGGTAACAGAGTTCCCAGCAATCACAGGTGGATTGATTTGTCATCATGCAAAGCTTTTATCTACCATGTAAAAAATATTCCCCACATGAATGAGGAAATAGAAATTGATTTTGAATAGCTATTCTTTCCACACACGGGCTCTTTTGTTATACATTTTGTTAATTCTGGTATGATTTTTATGCACTACATCTTTTTTTCTATACTTTTTTTTTTTTTCTGGTTTACTGCCTGACTTTGTTTAATGCTGCTAAACGATTTACTGAAGCTTTACAAGTGATATTTCAGTTGCCAGAGAGACTTCGAGCTGAATGCTGTCCCCAGATATGATACAATATTATGTTAGCATTAATATGGATATTGATGCAAAATCAATGCAAATAGACTCCACAACTAATCCCACACTCCCTCGCTCGAGCTTACTGGCAGCAACACTAAGTTATTTCTTTGATTTCAGTGCTGAATATGCAGTATTTATGAGGGGTTGCACTTCCCTTTACACCCTTATTTCGGTAATCATTATGCCGTTGCACACTGAAACTATTCTTACAATTAAATGTCTTTCAGCATTTTTGTCAGCCCCCTCTTGGACTAACTCATGTTTTGGGGCTGACTTTGATTTGTGTGACAGTTTCTCCTCCCAAAACTTTGCGCCCAGTTTTTGGACGTGCCGACCATCTTTTAGCTGGTAACAGCTGAAAGTTCATAACCTGTCACAGGCAACACAGCCCTCCTTCTAAAAGGGGTGAGCGTGTGTGATGTGCACAGGGCTGTTTGGCTGAAGGTCACAGTTCCACATATACTGATGGCTCTGGAAAAAGTGCCCGGCTCCAGTGCGCTATTAGGCTGTAATTAGTGTAACTAACAACTAATATGAAGGAGCAGAACAGAGGTCACCACGAGACTTCAAAGGTCTTAACAGGTTAAGGTTGGAGGGCAGTCTATCCCCTGGCTTAATCTGTTGCCATATCTTCTGAGATTTGTTGAAATCTTCACTGACCTCTAACCTCGACGTGTTGCCCTCTCATAATTTACTGGTCACATGCCACTTTCTTTATTTCTGTCCACTTGGGCAGGCATGGGTCTTTGGGAATGGTGTCTCCCCTTTGTGTTCAGATATAAATGTGCGCAGGTAAAGAGCTTTTTGATGTAGGATGGGGTTAAGTCCTCAGTGTTCTTGCTCAGCCAACTTCTGCCTCACTGGAAACGATTGATTTGCTGCATGTGTGATAGGTGGGTGACATCTGACATGTACAGCAGGGCCAGGCTTAAGATATAGCTGTTGAAACACGTTGGGTAGTATGCAGTTGTTTTCAGAAGATGCTAAATGCTACACTTTGAAGAACTCTGTTCGTTACCAGACAAGGATAGCTCAGTTTATATTCTCAGTAAACGTGATTGCTTGAGTTTGTGACTCCATGAGAGCTTGTCTTGTGGGACAAGTCAGCAGGTTTAAACAGCATTTTAGCATGGGGGTGAAATAGCCATCGTGGAGACCACCGTACTGCTCTGCAGCTCCTCACCATGGCTGAGCACAACAGCTGTGCGGAGGAAAGCGGTCCCAATCTGTCGGTGAAGCAGCACACAGCAGACAACTTGAGCGTGAGTTTAGTCATCTTTTTAACTGATTAAGACACTTCAAGAGTGACCAAGAGGGAGTGAGAGCAGCCCAACATTAGATTTAAAGTTCGCTAGGGAAAAAAAAAAAAAAAGAAAAAGAAAAAGAAACATCGAAGGATTTCACAAGCAACGACACTCGGATGGTATTTGGGAGATCTTTTTCTTTCAAGACTATCTTGCGATTAACTATGGGAGCAGTACATCAAAGCCGCACTGACTTCAAAGCTCGGAACCACTTACAGCTTACAGCTATTACTAAAATCTACTGCTTCACCTTGCCAGCAGCTCGTCTCAGCTGCCTCTGCAAGTTACACCCATCTACTTCCTGCCTCCTGATTTCGGGGAAAGGGAAAAAAAAGAACAGTTTGGCAATGAGGAATGGCTGAAGCGATGTCAGAGTAGGGGGGGGGAGGAAAAACAGCAGCAAGCGGACCATCAAGGTGCTAAAGATTTAGTACAGACTCAACAGCGATTTGCATATGCCTGTTCTCCCTTGGCCAGCTCTAATGAAGCCGTCTGTGCGGAGGAAAGTCTCCTGGCTGCGGTGAATCCCTCTGCAAAAGCCCCTGAGTGAAAAGAGCAAGCTGTACAGACCAGTGCTGAGGTCCAGATGTTAGCTGTCAGCCAGGGGGTCCTGTGCAGGAGTCCTGACAGGTGGGCAAAGTCAGCACTAGTGCTGACTTCATACCAGCAGAGCTGCCAGGGGACCGCAGCAGGACTTCACATACTGATGAGGTGGATCTGCAGTGTCCTCGGGTCTGCACAGGCATGCGTTCAGACGCGTCCATATGGTGAACCTGGAAGCAGGCTGCCAGCACTGGGCAGCGTGCATTGCTGCAAAATTATTGATTCTCCAGCGCTATCAGGGCGGGCTGTGGGAGCGAGGTTTGCATATCTGCTGTGTTTGGAGTCCCTGAAGGAGCTGGTTTGTAGCAGTGTGGAACCGTGTTGCATCCTGTGAGCTGATACGAGAAGGCTGAGGTGTTCTGAAGTCATAATGTGTTGCAGTATTAATGTTACCCAACATTTAGAGTTGTTTCATCAGTGAGCTGGAGCAGCACAGTCATTTGAAGCTCACTGAAAGCACAGGAGGACACTGTCTTTCCTGTTCGTATGTTAAACTTGGCATATTGATTTTTTTTTCAGCTTGCAGCATGGAAATGTGATCTACAGCTATGGCTAGGCAAGCTAACCACATGTGGATTTGTTAAGTACTGCTGGATTAGCAGGAATCATCGGACTGCGCAAGTACAGAGGCTTGACTTCTGTAACTCTCTATTTATGACTTAATCAATTAAAATAACAAGTTTTGACTTTATTGGCTGTAAATGAATAGGCACAAATCATCCGCAGAAGCCGTTGCTTTACATGCCTGCCTTTTTTCATGACATAAACACCCTGTAACTTGGCCACAGTACCTAAACAGGCGAAGCTGCAGCAGAAGCTGGGGAACGAACGTGTGAAGGTCCACCAAGTGTACTTAGCTACTGTCTTTAGCACTGCTGCGTAAAATTCAGAAAGCTGTAGTGCATTTCTGAACTTGCAGTTTCTTTTTATCTAAATTTGCCGTCGCTGTTCTTTCTGTATTTTTTTGCCTAGTTAATCTTTAGTTCCCTTTGTGTTCAAAAGTACTAAGATTATGGAAGCCGTGGTCTGCATTTAAATCCAGTTATGATGCAGCCATGCAGAAAGCGCTCTCCTGATGTGAGGCTGGTTTGCTCTTCTCCTTGTATTATTATACTTCCTTAAACACCTCCATTACAGCATTCACCTTGCTTGAATTCAAAGAGTAGGGCAGCTGCATGGCACGGGTGACCGTAGCTCTGCTGAGCAGGCTACCTGTGGCTCCTAAGAAATGCTAATGCCTTATCTGCTGCCTTTGTGAAGTTTGCTGTTTGCTGTTGAATTTGGGAAACCGCTCTGCAGCTCTGGAATGAAGACAATACAAAGTCCAAGACAAAGAAAGTGACCACAGGTATTTAGGGGCTTCAGATTGTGGCCATTCACCTCCTGAAAACCAATTCCACCGAAAAGAGGTAGATTTAAACCAAATGGTGATTTGAGGGGCAAAGGAAGGCTGACGCTACTCCTGAAGAATCTCTTGAATGCAGTCTCTCTCCGAGTCACCTTCAAAACCATGTGGGCTAACGCCTGGCTTATCACTCAGAGTTTACTGGGAACTAATCTGTTCAAAATGTTTGGAATAAGCTAAAACCTGGCTTGCTCATCTAATGAAAAAGGTCAAAACAGAGAAGAAAGTGGCACTGGTTTGTGTTAGGTGACACTGTGCCCTGCTTGTCTAATTTGATTACACAGCCACTGAAGCCCCAGGCAAAGCTGATTTTAGCTATAATCAGCTTCTTAACCTTTTGAGAACTAACGTAAACACTACCTACCAGTGGTTAATTATGTTGCTCAGTTACACACAACAAAGTGCAAAGGTAAAAGTGTAGAACTACAGTAACACATGTTGTGACAAGATTACTCGAGGGGATTAAATTTGTCTGCGTTTTATCTGCACTTATTGATTTCTTTCTCAAAAATTAAAAACAGATTATGAGCAGGGAGCATCAGTATATCAGTTTTATACAGCATTGCCCTGCTATGCCTCCTTCAGTTCCTCTAAGGAGAGATCTGGTGTGTGTTGGACTGGTATGGGCTGAATTTGTTAATTTTTAAGGATTTTAGATTAACTTTTGTTTTAATTTTTGATCAGTAATGGATCATACGCACTCCCTTGCTCTTTTATGAGCATCTTGAAGAAGGTTTTAGAAGCTCTTCTGGCAGATGGACCATGTCCATATGCAACATCAGTCTCTGCATGGAATACACGGGATGAACTTTTATTTCATGTTTTGCATACACTTACAAGAACCTAAGAGCCAGGGTTCAAAATATGACTCACTGCAGACCTCTTGTATCCTGGTCTCCCGTGTTGTTTGTTCCGTTACACTCTACTTCACCATGAGACTGGCACCTCGAAAAACATCCAAATTTTTGGTGACTTGTAAGACAGCAGACTTCCGATGTATTTTAAGTTTTCCTGACCTGTGCTGATCCTTGGTGTTTGCATAAGGAAGCATTAATCCACTCATCTTCTTATAAAGTTGCTGCCCTTGCCTACTTTTTGCATGGAGGCAGTAAGCTGCATCTTCCTGAACTTTCCAGTCTACAGAAGTGGAATTAATTTGCTCTCTTTGCGTCCCACTATTTTTTTATCAGCTGTGTCTCTTCCATGTGCTTCCCATCAGCCTCTCTTGTGATGTACCCTGATAGCAGGTAGCTTAGCTGGGATGTGAGTGCCAGGGAAACAGACGAGCCTCCATTCAGGTGACAGCTAAGACTTAGAAAAGCCATAGTAACTGGAGTTAGATAAACAGTAAGACTAAACAGAGCAATGTTTGCACAAGAACAGCGATAAATAATAGCACAATGCATGCATACACATGAATCCCACTGACACGTGGTCCACTGCAGCCAGGTAGAAGGTCAGAGTTGGTTTCCATTTCTTACCATCAGTAGCTAAACACCTGTTTGCTGTACACATACGTGTCTGCCAAGGTTGGAGTGTGTTGAGACAAACTTGGGCAGACTGCTAGATACGGGGTGTCAAGAGAGGCAGCAGATCCACTTAGCTGACTGCCGCAGTGCCAGCATGGTGCTGAGAGGACCTTCAAGATGTAGACAGGAACAAGAAACATCAGCTTCTGCTTATGTTAGAGGTTCCTTTCATCTCAGGATCCCTGGTTTTCTCCGGGAAATGCTTAAGAAAACAGATGCTAAAAGTCATCGCATTGAGTTTCTTGCAAGTGTTCTAGAGGTTCAGCCTTTTACTGTAGAGGTTATAACGTGTTCCAGTGGCCTGTCAGGATCTACAAGTTATCATGTGTATCTGTTCCATTTCTGTGCCCTGTATTTCCACCAGGTGAAATATGAAGGGAGTTCTGCTGGCACAAAGATGAGCTCATCTGCTGGATGCTGATGATGTTTTGTTTGGAATGCATTTTCCCTGCATAGCTGTAATATAAATCTTTTTCCAACCTACTCTAACCATCCCTGACTCTTTGTATTTATAGCAAAATGAAGGAAAAAAGTTCTACTACTTGTATTTGTCACTGTAGCACTGGTTGCATTTCCTGCAGTGCGAGAAGCTTTGTCTGTACCACAACAGGGTGTCATTATTCTGCGGCAGTCAGATATTTTTCTGTCTTTTCCTCCCTAAAAAGAAGTGGGATCAGACTCTCTCTTCTGGGCCAGCTGTCGGAGCTGGGTGGAAAAGACTGCTGAGACAGGTCTGCGAAATGCATCAGCCTCCACATTTAGGAACAGCTGTCCTTGTGTCTTCCCATTTCCTCAACTCGTTCCAGCTGCAGGGAGGCTTTATGCAGCGTCTCTGCCACGTGAGTACCTGCATTGCTCCAGAATTACTGTCTGGGGACTGTTTATGTTGGGTTCATTGTGTCGGCCAATGAATGAGTGCAGTAGCAATAAAGCAACAGAGCTGGAGTGGATGGGGTCTTTTTCTGCCAGCAGGCAATTTTGGGGCCCCTGCTTGGTAGCTTAGCTTCTGGAGCACATGGCAGAGACACCAGAGCTTGGCTGTGTCCTAATGGCTTAGGTAACTCTTTACATTGCTCACAAAGAAAACTGGAGACTTGGTTCTGTTCCTGGGTACTCACAGAAGCACAAAGGCAGTGCTGCTGCTAGCAGCACTGCGGCACCAGCACTACTCATGCCTTGACATAGGCAGCAGCT
Source organism: Callipepla californica brunnescens (assembly GCA_023055505.1). Taxonomy (NCBI): domain Eukaryota; kingdom Metazoa; phylum Chordata; class Aves; order Galliformes; family Odontophoridae; genus Callipepla; species Callipepla californica. Next base: position 1,837,719 of record JALIRH010000066.1, read on the forward strand.
GCTCTCCAGTCCCTCTTTGAGGGACAGCCTTTCTTCCCATCAACTGCCATGAGACATGAAAGTACTGCTGCTCCTGACTGCTCCTGACTGTGTGTCACACAGTGCTGGGATCACAGCCACGGCAGATTTTGATCCAGATCTAGCAGAAGTGGGACCCTGAAGAAGAGGAGTGTGGCTTGTAAAGGGTGAATTTATCAGAGGCTTCAGAGCGGATCACAGTAGCAGAAGTTAGGCAATAGTTCCCATTCCCCCTGGAGAATAAATCGTTACCTTTTCGTAGCAGGCTGAGAATAAGTCAACAACGGCACGTTGCTGCAGAAAGACAAACCTTTTGCTGACATGTCTCCATAAGCCTATGGCTTGGCAGACAGGCTGCTGGTGAGACATCAGCTGGGATACCACATGTGTTGATGGGCAGCGTCGCTGATGGAAGAGGGGAAGAAACTGGAAAACCTCCAAAAACAGCAGCAAAAATGTTTCTAGGAGACTAGAAAATGTGGCCCTCTGAAAAAAGGTTGAGAGATCTGAGAAAGCTTGGCCTAAAAAAAAAAAGAGTTGAAAGAAATAACGTGGTAGAAATCATCAAGTGTGTGAAAGACTATTCTGAAGTAGAAAGGAACAGTCTGTTCTCGGTGTACTTGGTAAATAGTACAAAGGCAATAACATTAAACTGCAGCAGGGAGAATTAGGATTAGGATTTATGAGAAACCTTCAAATGATGTGGCTGGAGGATACTGCCTGTGTTCTGAAGGTATCCGAGGGCAGGTCGGGTGCACTGACATCAGCATAGGTGCAGCTGATCTTGCCCTGAACCAGGGCACGGGGAGTGTGGTCCAGACACATCTCTTTCATGCTTGTTTGTCTGTGACTGCATAAACATGCAGGAAAAAAAAACACAGAGATTCTTGAGTTGATCCTTTTTGAGCTCTTCTCATAATTCTGGAGGCACCTTTCCTGGTTTGTTTGTTTTTTGGATGTAACTAAGACTGTACAGTTACTCAGGCAAAGCTGCTTAAGTAGTGCAGAATGTAAGGTGTGTTTTGGGTGTGTGTTTTTTTCCTTCTTCTTTGTATTTGCATAAGCAATACATGGGTGAAAGTTCCGAGTTTTGTTTTCTGACATGCATGCGTTGGGTAATGTTATCTGTTGGTTTTGGCAGGATGCAGAGAACTGACAGTTATTGATAACGATGTCCTCCCCAGTTTGACATCCAAGAGCAAAAGTAGGTCTGTTAGGAAGTGTTAACCAGGAGAATACTGTCCCCTGTCATTGCTTTTGATGTCCACAGCGTCCCTGCTCAGGGTGTAAAACAAATATATCACATCGCTTAGGGGGCAACTACGATCTAGGAATAACAAATAAGCTTTGGTGAAGCATTTATAAACACTCCATTTACAGATTCATTTAGTGCATACATACAGTAGACAGCAGTCTGGATTGCTTTGTGAATTTGTTAACTGGAAAAGAAAAGGCATTTAGAACCAATGTTATTTGTATTAAGTAAATAAACCCTTTGTACAGCACGGTGAGATGCAAAAGAGCAAACAGTGAAGTCTGCCTTTTATTCATGCTAATTCCAGAGCACTTTCAAGCAAGTGAATTGCAGTGAATGAAATTAATAAAATGCACTGATCAGCTTGCTTCTGATCCTACAGCTTGTAAGGAGTTCTTTGCTGAGAACACTAGTACCTTTAACAGCAATTGTGTGGGCTCCAGACAGCTTCGTTTCCAGTCTGCTTCCAGGAAAGAAAGGAGCAAAAAAAAAACCTCCTTCATTTACTACTTTCCCTGAGAGCCAAGGGGTGGTTTGAAATAGTGACCTGCTTGAAAAAGAAAGAAAATTATAGATCCAAACAAAACAGTACCATGGGAACATTTTCCTTTTTTTTTTTCTTTTCCTTCCCAGAGGTCAGATCCCTAAACTCCTGGGAGTTTGGACCGTGGGGATGCTTTAACAAACGTGCAGTGATAAAACTGCCAGATTGAAGGTTTCTGAAATGCTACTGTCCAAAATCACCAGCCATGCTTGCAACTAGTAATTCTTGTCAGAGCATGCACTCTCAGTATGTGACTTTTAGCTGCAGGGGGCAGAGCATATGCTTCTTCGCCAAAAAGTGGGGCTTTCTAATTGTATTTGTGTCATAACCTCTTCTATTACAGTTTTAAGTTCTTCTCCTATTTCGTTCTTCAAGGCTTGCCCTGAAAACCCAACTGCAAAAAATAAAAATAAAAATTTGAAAGCCTGTAGTTTATTTAAGAACTTTTGAATCTCTGATTGATCCTTTGCATTATAGGCTGGTACGGTCCTCAGTAAGTGCAGTGACATTATAATCACCTTTTTTTGGAGATTAAATAAGAGTAAGCATTGTGGCCCTGAAGGGTTTGTCTTCCCCCTGGCTGGAAGCACAGGAGATCTTTCTGCTGTCACCACATAGGTGTGCCATAAGCTGCTGTGATCCACAGTCTCTTCCTCTCTTATTTATTGCCTGTGGAGGCTGCAGAGATAGGCCTCTTTGCTCTCAGTGTGGTGGCAGCAGATTTGTTTTGCAGGGACTGAGCATGAAGAGGGTTAAAACTCATTTGGCGCAGACAAATGGAAGAGTCGGCGTTGGAGAATCTGGTGGGAAGAGGAACTGTTCTGCCAAAGATGCAGCTAATTTATTAGAAGGAGCAATTGCTATGGCTTGCTGGAGCCATTTCTTTACTTGCAAATCCCAAAGACATTGCCTTGTTCTGTACGTTATACCTCCTTGCTCTAGATTGAATTCAAATTAAAGGTTGTGAGTGATGATATTGGGCACCGTTGTTTGCATGCAGTGATGGTGTGTTCATCTCAGGGAATCAGCAGGTCATCATGCCAGCTCTCAACAAGTGCCTTCCACAGTGTACATTGCGAGTATCAAATGTAAACAAAATCAGGGTGATGTGCATTGCATAACAAACCACTACATGCAAACAGGAACTTACCAGCGGAGAGACACTGAAGGAAAGTCTTACTGAAATAATTCTAAATTTGCCTGTCTGTTTTGATAGACAAGATGCAAATAGTTGAATAGCGTGAATACTTCATACTCCATCCCAAGCAACGTAGGAAGTTAGGAAGCTGCGTGAAGTAATCTGTAGAGCTCTCTGACACTGACAGCAAAGCCAGAGTTGCTTCTGTCTCATAGGTGAAAATATATTCAAAACACAGAACTAACGTACTTCAGTGAGCTAGGGCCCATCTTCATAACTCTCATCCTCAGCCATGAATGGGTGTTGGAGAGGTGGCTGCCCAGCAGTGATGCTGCCACAGACCTGACCACCCCACCGTCCCTTTGCCATCCACCTCCTCTTTACCAAAGGATGTTCTTTCCCAAAACCTGTCAGCATTCAACTGCAAAAGACACAGATTTGCACTAACACTCTGAGTGTGTTTATTCCTGCCCGTTCATCCCCAGGGCCAGCAGGGGAACAGGGAGCAGCAGCACCTTCAGCTGCTAGAGCTGAGTCTGCAGGAAGCCCTGAAATGTGCTCCCAGCCTGGAGTGGCTTTCAGAGCTTGGGTGGACATATTGCGAGGGTACGCAGAAATGCTTGTACTAAGACTGCCTGTTCTGCAGCAGTTTGGACAACAAGGTGTTTCAGTTTTGAGGGTTATAAATTGATTCCTGATTGTTTGCAGCACAGACACAGAACACGTTTGCAGCGTTACCAGTCCCCTGGACAGCCACCAGTTCTATTTCTTTGTATTTTTGTGGTTACATGCATAACTTCCTCACATGCTTAGTCTGTCACGCTTTGTGTTGTGTTGTTTTTTGTCTAAAGATAGTCAAGGGCTCAGAGTAATGATGCTCATGGTCAGTATTTCCCCACCTTCCTGTTCCTTGCCTACAGGAGGGCTTGTGTTTGTCCAAAACTTTCCTTACTTAAAGGTGGTTTTGTTTCCTAATAGCTCACATGATATCAGGACGCACCCTGGCAAAAGCACTGACTCCTTTAGGCATCTGATAACAAACCTGGACTGCTTTCCTTAACAGCCTGCATTGGGGAGGTGACATCCTTTGGTTTCATTGGGTAATTTTAACCTGTTGTGGAGCTTTGGTCATCTCTCCATGTGCCAGGTGCATCCCCAGAGCTGTGTTATTGGAGAGCTGTGACAAGGTGGGTTTAATCCCATCAGGTCACAGACTCCAGTAATTGAAAAAGTTCTTTTTTTGTGCTTTACTGATGCTTAGTGCTGAAATACTGTGGCTTCTTGAAAAGTTACTCGCTTACTCTGTTTAAACATGAGTGTTGAATGGATGATGAGCCACTAACATGGGCTGCGCAGAGAGATTTTGGATGCCCCATCCCTGTAGGCGTTCAAGTCCAAGTTGGACAGCGCCTTGGTCAGAATGGTCTAGAGTTTGATTTAGTGCTTGGAGATCCTGACTATGGAAGGGGGATTTGAGTAAATGATCTTTGAGATCCCTTCCAACCGAAGCCATGCTATCATCGTAAGAGCATGCAACTCTTATTGCTTCTTAAATACCATTGCAGAACTGGTCTCACTGAGCCAGGCACCCTTGGTGTGCACAGCCAAGCAGGAGCCATGGGCAATGATGGAGGCATACATGTTGTGTCAGGTACTTGGTTATGAAGCAGGAATGCCTCTGCTTCAGCACATAAACATAACCCGAATTACAGGACATTCAGATTTTACAAACCTGAATCCTAGTGCATACACAACACAGAAAGTTCTGGGGTGTAGAAGGTCTGTTCATTTTGGAAGTAGCAACTCCATTAAGAATAAAGCTTTAGCAAAAGCATAGCCAACTTTGATGAAAACATCATCTGAAGTGCTGGACAATTACAGAGGTAGGAAGAGAGAGATCTGATCCCTGTCCTTGCTGGTGACAGGAACACTCGGGATGGCAGCAGGATCTCGCCCTGCCCATGCTGGCATTACGTATGTGATGGAGAGGAACTGAAACACCAGGAGTGGTTGGAAGTACGTTTGAAGATGTGTAACCTGCATCAGACCATAATATTTACAAATGAGAGACTGAATAGGTATTTACTACTGTGATCATTTACAGCAAACAAGTAAGCCATGTGATACCCTTTGAAACAGTAAAATAGAAAAAAAATTAAAAATCTATAATTTTAATCAAAAGTTTGTTTCAGTCATTGAAATTCTGTTATTGCTGCTTACAAACATTAAAGTCAATCAAAACATCAGTAGCCTGGAAGATCAATATTTTTAATATGTTTGCATTGCAGTGCTGCAGATTTTTGGCTAATGGATCTCACCCATATTGATTTCCATGGGAAATGTTAGTCTGATACTGAAATAATTAAAAAAAAAAAAAAAAAGGCAAGGATTATTGGTTTGGAATTTTGAAGGAGATAGAAGTATAAAAATTGGTTATTGACTGGATTGCTTGGGGTGAATGAACCTTGGGCACTTGCAATAAACTTGTAGCACAGAGTCATTACTGCATACCACCTTAGTCCCTTAAACCTAAAATCAGTCAATAACCTATTATAACAATGCAAATTGTGGTGAAATAACATAGCGGGTCCTTTTCAAAGCAGCAGGTTATTCATAAGCATCTACATACATACATGGATGGACGTGTTTAACCACCTCTAGCATATGCACAATAGCTGGTTTTCAAGTTTGTTTTAACGTATTGAGTTTGTGCTGGCATGAGTGTGAAAGGCTGGAATTGAAGTAATTGTTTAAAATAAGATTAATGGCTCAGCAGCTACTGAGATGAATGAAAATATAAGGAAATGCTGTGTACAAATAGCATAAACAAGCGTATTCTATGTTGTCCCAGTTCTGGGCAAATGCTGGGAAATTTTTTTTTCCTGTTTTTTCTGTTTCAAGAGTAGGAAAACAAAAGCAGTGACCAGCCTGAACCAGCAGATGGTCTGCAGTGGAGTGGTGCTCACCCTCGCCCCATTGCTGCTCCCTGCAGCACCCCTTCCTTCACCCCTCCTTCCACAAGTGTTAGGATTTTGCTTACCTAGCATATTCTTCTCTTCTGAAGAGAGGATTCTCCTTGCCCCTGGGAGCCGTGCTTTGGGCATTACGTTGGCGAAATAAATCAATCCTCTGCAGCAGAGCATACTCTGCATTCCCAGCCAGGGTCGGGATGAGTTTACGTGGAGAAAGCGAGGCCTTACTGGGTACAGTACTGATTTTTATTCACAGTTAAGTGAATCGTACAAGCAAAGCAATGCTGTGCTTTAAGTTCCTGCTTTAAAAATGCTGCGAGCCTCTGTTCAGCACTGTGCTGGGGACTGGCAGCTCAAGTCTTTCTGCTAAAAGTAGGTCCTGCAGTATGCAAGCTGTCGAGCCGAATATACTTTCGCCTGGGCTGTGTGAATATTTAACACATATATACCAACACAGCGACGATTACTCAGTGCCTGTGGTACTGTGGAAAAGAGGTGGTTATTGTGTTTTATTGCTACAGAGTTCCATACGTGAATGTTTTCTGATTTCTTTTCCCTGCTTTGTTGCTCTGCTCGTAGCTCGCAAGGAGCGAAGTGGAGCCACTGTGCGTAGGTCCAAACCTGAGGAAACGTGCTACCAGCACAGAGCTGCAGAGGCAGGATCAGCAGCCAGTGCCTTGGTTTAACTACCGATGTCTGGCAGCAGGCAGGTTACCGCGTCCTCACCGCGTCTCAGCGGGCCCACGCCGTTTGGGAATAACTCTTAATGAAGTCTTAAAATTTCTCTGAAAACTTGTTAATGGGAGCCTGGTCGTCGGGAAGCTACCTCTGTAGTTACTCTTCAAGTCACGTCGCTTCTGAATAATTAACATCCTCCCAGTTGACGGAGACGCGTATTTAGGACAGAGGGATGCTGTCACTGCAGGTGGCAATCCCATGGTGTGGGGCCACCTGCGGGACTGTGTGGGGCTTGGGATGGTCGTGCGCTGTCCCCTCTTCGTTTTGCCTGGACTGGAGTGGAGTGGATTTCCCTTTTTAGATTTTTATCAGTTTTCCTGGCTTTCCAGGTTGATATCGGGACAGCATTTCAGTCTAAAGATTCCCTTCCTTGCTTTTCACTTTGTACCTTTATTTCCTGAATTCTGTGACCATGTGTAGAACCAGTTGTAATGGGAAGTCGCTTTGATCATCTCATGTTTCAGTTCCAAAGATAATGCAAGCTGCAGTTACTTCAAAAACACAGTAAAAAGCTGGAAGTAATAAGACAACTCTGTCTCCCAAAACATGGGATTCTTCACTGAGGAGCAAAACTCATTTATTTTCCCAGAGCAGAAGCATGCTCCTGCGCATGGTTTGAAACACAATTCTTAAATCTGTAATCTGATTGTATATGCTGCGGGAAAAAATCCCTTACTCAGGTGTACCATGTCTACCTGCATGCAAATCAGAAGAATTTGGTACGTTGGAACCAAAGCTGTACTGCCTTGAGTCTGTAATTACTTTATCATTACTTTACCATGCACGGGTTGTCTTTTGGAATTTGACAAATGTACATCATCCGATACAGAGAAATTGATTTTGGAGAATTGCGTCCCTTAGCCTTGCTCAGGAAAACCCTGCCCCAAGAGCTGTGAGGAGCTCTCGGTGGTGAGCAAGATAGGTTTTGCTAACTGAAACTCTGACCAGGACCTTGAAGAGGCAGCCCAAATTCCAACATACGTGTGGTGACAGCGTGCTGACCACGAGGAACACAGTGTCAGATATTGTCCTTTCATGTTTTGATTGTACAGCTGTATTTCTGAACGAGAGGTTCTGCTTTCTGGCAGCGTTGCCAGGTTCCATCCAGGCATCACAATGCTTGAGTCTGTTTTCAAGAGATCACTGAGCTGTCTCAGCTTTTTATTCATAGAAATATCATGTCTTTTATTACTCTGCGGGTAAATTATGATGGAGGATTTGGAAAATGTAAAATGTTTGGTGTGGCTTTAGTTCAGAAAACAACTTGAAGTGAGACACCACAGTGTCTCATTGAATTTAATGCAGATCAGGGATGTGTAGGATTGATGCATCAGTCTTGTACACTGGATTTAGTGCACGCTGGAACCTGGGGGGGAATTTAGGCCTGACAAGCTGAATTTTCAAATCTCTAGGCTTCAGTGATGTGTATTCTTCTGTATACACAAAATAGTGTATTCTGATTGTGGTTTCTAATTTCCCACTGTGTAATGTGGGATTACTTTCATAATCAAGTCTTCCCAGGCAGGTAGCATATGTGTATCAGAGTAAGGTAGTTCTGAAACAGGGATGATGTGTTAGTGGATAGTAGTACTGTTGCTGTAGTAAAAGGCAGAAAGAATAGCAGCTCCATGACAACTGCGCAGTGTTACGAGCCTGCAGTAAGTGTCCTGCTTCAAGACAGAAGCAAAATTGAATGCGTTGAATTAAATTGGTAAATAAAGTGTGTAGGTCTTGCCTTAAATCAGGAACTTCTTGAACTCTCTGCTGCGTTTTGGAAAGGGAACAGCTCTCTTTGAGACAAGTTAGTAGTGACTGTACAGGAGCTGTGTTGCAGAAACGCCTCCAGAGGCGTGGGTGCCCAGTGGCATCGCTGCCTCATGCTCGTTTACACACCCCCGACTCCCTCTTTCTGTTGTAATAGGGGAGAAATTGATTCCAAATGTGTTTTCTTGACCCCCCCCCCCCCCATTGCATACATGTTAGCACCTAACCTTAAACGGTGTTTCTACAGTCTCGCCCGTATTTACAGTGATTATATGCATAATGTAGCATATTATTGTCTGGACTTCCTGTTTAATCAGTACGGAGCTTCTTACAAGTGCAGCTGAAAAGGGCAAACAAAATTAAAGCTTTATATACCAAAACAAGTTTGATTTGCTAAGCTCCCAGCATTCCAAAGTACACAGATTTGTTCCACCAAGTTTTGCGATGGCTTGCAGATGGGCAATGATTAATCAGAGAGCTAACTGTGAAGTAGTTTGCAATTAAACTGGAAAGCTCTGAAGCATGCTAATTGAATCAGAAAATTAGAGACACTGAGCAGTAATTGGCTATTTCTCATGCAGCAGGTGCCAGGCCACTCATCTGTGGAACAAGGTATTTAAGGCGCATTAGCACTAGTAAAAATACTTCTTGATATGGAACAGTTAGATTTTCTGCTCATTTTCACCAGGGATGTCAAAACGCACAGCTGTGATGTGGCGTGCTCACAGTTTGTGCTGTAGGAGTCTGAGCAGGGCCGACACCAACCTGCATGCAGGCCGCTTCGGATCAGGCTGAGCTTGGGGTGCCGGGGTGCCTCCAGCCCTGGCGGAGCAGCAGACACATCCTTTGTGTTTGCTTTTGAGGTGCAGCTTGTGGGTAGCTGACGGAGCTCCTGAGCCTTCCTGTCTGCCCTCTGAGCTCTGCTTGGGAGTGCTGTGCTCCGTGATCCCTGCAAAAGGGCAGGGAGAGCATCCCATGCATGCTGCTCGCGGACACAAGCGGTTCTGCAGTCACATTCCAGGATGCACCCACTTCTGTCTCGTTTCTGTGCAGGTTTAAACAAATTACAAGTTCCTAGCTGAATATTAGTCTGGAGCATCGGCGGTATAAATCTAATACTGCTGTGAGCAGAGGAGATGCATAAAGCCGATTCATATCGCATCTCAGCGTGAGTTTATATCTTCTAATTAGCAGCGCCATTTTATAGGCGGCGCGCGCAATGAAAGTTTGTTTGCCGTGCCAGTGGGGACCGGAGCGCACGCAGCAGCCTTGCGATGGCACGGTGATGGTGCTGCACGAGCACGAGTGCCTTGTAGCCCGAGCAGTAGGTAACCAGAAAAGAGTGGGATTTAATAAGTGGAATGGTGCGGGGTTTTTACGGCGATATAACCGTTTTTCAAATTAGACTGGGTGGGGCGCGCGATTTCTTTCTTCGTAACTAATTAGAGCTTGGTAGGCTTATTAGTGAGTAAAAAAAGTATTAAAATAGAAACACACTGCATCATATTGCTCCGAGTATCGAGGAGCGGAATATTACAATATTCAAATGCTAATCATATCACTTAGCAGAAGACTGCAGAAAGTAGTGTATTTGAGCTGAGACATAAATTATAAATTGTAAACAGTGCATAGGGGATATGTTATAACTGTGTCTCATTTAAATTAAGGCAGAGAGTTTTCTCTGAAGCAGATTATGTGCCTTCATTAAGTTTTAAAGTCCCCTCTATAATGTTTTATTAAGATCGCTTGGCGCAGCATTTCCCACACTGGATGTCAGCAGCACATCCCGGCGAGGGGACCGCAGCGTGGAGGTGGAGGTGGTTCAGGAGCATCGCTGTGCTCCTGGCTCACCACGGCTCCCGCTCAGGGCTGGTGCGTGCCCTCGGCGACTTTCCACCTCCCACCTCTCCCCAGAAATCCTGGCACCTTTCCTTTCTGCACTTGAATGCAGCTCCAGAACATTTACATGATCAATGTTTGTTGCTGGAGGGATAAAGTTTGCTCTTCCGTGGACAAGTGAGAACATATTGATCATTTTATTCTATTTGCTATTTCTAAATTCAATATACCTCTGGAGTCGATAAGCGAGATCGAGAGCGTATTCTATTTTTTTTGTGTGCCTGCTTGTAGCTTGTTCTTAAGATCCGAGATACATTTTTGATTAATCACGAATGCTCTGGGGTCATGGAGAGCAAATGTGTTTGTGGAGTGTCAGCTGATGCTGTCAGATAAATGTCTTAAGCTTAGCCAGGGTTCGTGCCCCAGCTTTAGGCTGTGCCAAATGTCTCCCCTTGTTGAGGAAGATAACAGCTACACTGGAGGCGACTGAGCTGTTTGTTCACAGGAAGGGCTGACCTTGCCATATGGGGCTGTGCCGGGGTGAAAAAAGCACGGAAGATGTTTTATTGGAAACTTGAGAAATCTTAACTTGCCACCATCCCTCCCACGAGATCCAACGCGCACGGTCCCAACACTGTGCCAGCTCTCCTTGGTGGCTGTCCTCAGCAGCACACGCGTCTCCTGGGAAATGAGGAGTGGTGACAGGGTACTCCTGAGTGGGCAGGAGCCCTTCTGGCAAAATCGGATTTGTGTAGTGATGGCCATGCAAATGGTTTCCCCCTCCATGCTGAGCCTAGGATGGTTTTGTGTTCAGGTTTCCAGCATCTCCAGCAAGTACTGGCCCTTGACCCTGGCAGAGGGTGCTCAGCAGTGCTGCCCCACATCCACGGCAGGCTCCAGGCGTCAGGCTGAGCTCATCAGTAGTGATCTGTCCCCATAAGTCACCAGAAGACCTAGGTGAGGAGCAGTAATACGGCTGCTAAGCTAGCACCCGGAAAGCTCCAAGTGCTGAGGCTGTTCTGCAGTGCTGAAGGCAAAAGGATGGATCATATGGTGGTGCATAAATAAGTGAGTGCTCCCAGGTCTACTTGTGGGCATTCATTAGGAAACACCTCAAACTGGTGCTTTCTCTCCCTGCCATCTCCCCAAAAACGTGTTTATTCTTCTTCTTTTTTTTTTTTTTCCAAAGATGATGCTCCACTTTTTCTTTCCTCTCAAGAAGTTCATACTGTCATGAGTAAATCATCAGGGCTAATTAGACTCAATAATGCTGCAAAAAATTTCAAAAAAAAAAAGATATAACACATCTGTCATGAACTCCCACCAGATCTCTTGGAAATGAGACATTTTTAATATTTTATGCTGAACACAAAATATCTGGAGGAAATGGTTTTATATGCTACAACAAAACCTTCAGTGTCAGACGAGTAATACTGTCTAAGCAGCCCCTTGAATGCTGCTGTTTCAGATCTTGCCACTCTTAAAATGTTTCATTTCAATAAAATGTTATTCTATAATATTTTCTTTTCTTTTTTAAGGAAAAAGTTGTAGGCAGGAATGAAGAAAATCCACTGTATGTCCAACCGTAGGAATGGTCATGCCTGTCCCTGTACTGGGGAGCACTCCAAGCTCCAGATAAAATGTCAGTCTTACAAACCAGGAGGGCTGTTTGCTGGTTTGTTTGTTTGTTTGTTTTTAATGAGTTGCTTTCAGCTAATATCTGAATCAAATTAAATGCAAATATTTTGCACTTCAAACTAGTTTTAGCTAAACCTCTAGCTGCTTTTGTTCTAAAAATAATTTAGTCTTCCTTAAAGCAGTATTTAACAGAGAAGTTTGAGTCATGTTCTCCCACCGTACGTTGTCTACAGCTGAATTTGTCTGCTGTACATGCAAGGAGGAGAGATCATGACTGTGAAAATATGTGAAAGTTGGGTAAATCCCCATTTCGAGCTTATTCTTGGTAGCAGGTCACAGATTAATAAAAGTACTAACCTGAGTGACAAGAAAAGGTACTTATCCAAATTCCATAAATCCCAGTAAGTCATTCATTTAACTACCTAGCCTGAGACACATTCTTTAAATAGATCAGTAATCCTTATTAAAAAGAGAAGCATATCCTGCTCAGCACATCTGTGTTTCTCCAACAGCGTTATTCCTGACACACAGAATTGCCACTCTAACCAACATAGTGCTTTGCCTGCACCATTTCTGTGTCTTTTCTGCCTTGGAGAGCCACCATGTGCGTAACCCCCTCACGTGTTTCCACCTCCAGTAGGTATACATTGCATAGGGCTGTTCTGTAAGGCCAGGCATGAGGTAGGGACTTGTCATCACGTGTCCCACAGGTTTCTGAGCGGGGACCTCCATGTCCAAGTCTTGGTCATCCCCTGTGACAGCTTTGGGAAAAACGTAGAGGTAGAGGCAGAGATAACAATAGAGATGGAAATGGAGAGAGAGACTTAGGGCTGTCCTGAGGCTCTGCTCACCTGGAAAGACAGAATAGGAAAGGTGAATGAAAAAGTACAATAATTGGTGGAATTAAAGAGGCAACAGAAGGCTTTATCAGCAAGTTTTGTCAGTGTGGCTGTGCTGAAGGTCTGCTGCAAACAATTCATTGACCCAGGTCTTGCCTCGAGTTATTCTTTGCAGGGGATGCGGCATTATGTGGGATATCAAATATTCAGATTAGCCACTGAAATTGTGAATTGCATTCCATTTTATTGTTTACTCTTCATTCTGTCCTCCTCCCTTCTTGTTTTCAAACTGTCTTGCTGAGTCTGAATGCCTTCAGCAGCTGCTACCTCGGACTAGAACTATCTGAGAGTGGGAGGAGAGGTCACGTTAAAATTTTTAATGGTTTAAGCAGTGTACTGTACATGAATTTCTCACTCATACAGGAAGGTTTATTCAGCCTTAGGGAGCAGGCGAGGACAACTTCTGTCCACTTAACCTACTTTGATTTTGTCCAGCAAGCAGTTGTGTTAGTGAGATTAGTCCAGAAGTTGAGTTTTGCCCATGGAATGTACTGCATGGGTGCTTTGGGCAGGATGTTGAGGTCCGCCAGCCTCTACTGAGTCTTCTCATTATGGGCATGTTCTCATCAACCTCATCTCATTACTGAACTTGCTTTGTTTCGCCAGCACCGTTCACCTGCCCTACTTTTTGGCGATGTTATGTTGGGTGCCATCTCATTGCCCTTACATCTTAAAGTTAGACATCTGCTTTCCGTACAAACAGTGTTAGTTCAGCGCATCACTGGCTTTTAATTAGGCATAAACAGAAGATAAGACTGTGTTCCTTGCGCTGAGGATATTACTTTAATGTGTCCTTTAAGGGAATGAATGCTTGTTCTTGTCCCCTCAGAAAGGGGAGGAAGTATGTGCTTCACTACCGCTAGACGCTATGAAGAAGGTTGACCAATCTGTGGAAAAAAATAAAAAAAGACAAAAAGCAAGGAACCTGGAAAACAGGCACAGGCAGAGCTGTGCTCCGAAGACCCAAATAAGCGTCAACTGAACCAGTCTCAGAGGTGTCTGATTAACACAACAGAAGTGTAAGGGACCTCTGTCTTCTCAGCTGGTACTCTGGCACTTTGTGGCAGACTCTACTTTTCTGCAAAAGGAAGAAAGGCATAAGTTTCCTTTCAGCTCCTCCAGACAAGTGAAGGCAAAGCAAGAACATGACCAGAAAAATAAAACGACGTGGATGCTTGCTGACGGAGCGGGAGCTGACAGCTTGCGTTGGTTTGGTCTCAAAACACATCTTTGACCTCTTTACATGTGTTGGGATGGACAGTCAGGATTTAATGTGAGCACAAAATGCCAGCCTCCTCCTCGGCCTTGTTCTCATGCTTGCTGGGGACAAGTTGAGGGCTTCAGCCAGTGCCAGCAAAAGTGATTTCTTCACAAGACTCAAAAGGTACGAGGCACCAAAAGAGGTTACCACCATCAACACCCTCAAAATTTTCAAGCCTGATAGATACAAGAAGAGGGGCAAATACAGTCATAACCCTGCTGTGTGGTGTGGCAGTGGTTGTTTAAAGGAGAGGTTGCCTAATTATTCTGTTTTGTGGGCACGTAGAGCTGCAATGAGGAATTTGAAGGACATTAATCAAGTGAGTCTGCAGAAGTTTGTAGGAAAGGTTGCACAAATTTGGCACTTGGAGGATGTGCGAGGAGCAGACTGGAAGTAGGAGTGACTTTGAAAGGAGATGGGTGAGTTAGGCAGCAGGTTGGGCCTTCACATATGTCTGTCTTCATTAATTAACAGCATTAACAACTCTATATAGGTCATACACGCAGATGAGACGTTTGGTGCCAGCTGGACTCGGCACCCAGCAAAGATCCTGGGAACGTTCAATTTATCAGTGTAACCCACGGGTTCTGAAGGTGAAAAAAAAATAAGCTCACCTTCCATATGGTCAGAAAAGCAGAACCAGCGAGGGATGCTAAGAGAACACTGTGGGCTCAAAGCAGCAAGGTGTGACAAACATCCTTGTGGTAGCATTCAGAAGGAGTGTCTGCCGGGCAGGAGGCCAATGGTAGAACCAGAGGAAAAGGTGATGTAGTCACCGTGGTCAGGTTGGTGAGTCTGGGCATCAGTGCTGGCTTCAGCAAATATGGCAGGACTGATTTTAGAGATTTATTCAACAGCAGCAGTCAACTTGAGCCAAGAACACCTCTTAGGAAGGACATCTGCCCTGTAGGCCTTGCTGTGTCTACTGTGGTTAAAAAGGGATGTGTGGGAAGGCCTGGGAAGGTAATGCTGAACTCCAGTGAGTTCCTGGGAGGGATGGAAGGGAGATGAACTTTGAGGAGAAATCAGAGATGGACACACTGAAGTTATGAAAGGAGGAGGAGGAAGAGTATCTGGAGAGGGCATCTCTGCAGCAGAAAAAGGAGAGTGCTCTTGGAGAAGGCTGATGCGGCAGGGGGTGGGGGTCAGCCCTGGAAAATGGGACAGAGAAGAAGTCTCCATGGGAAATAATTTGTACTTTATATTAATTTTTACCTTTGTTTTCAGTGTCCATTAGTGACGCACTTTTTGCAATATAAATGCAACTCCTTCAGAGATGAATTTCTCATTATGATTATGTAAATGTTGCAAGTTGATTAAGTCTTTGTAGTTATGTTTTGGCTCATAGCAACATCTTTATCAGCAGCATAATTCATACTGTAGCAGTTAGTATGACACTAGAGAGAAGTATCAGTTTATTTCTTAGAGCTAATTGGCTTCGCTACATAGTTTAGGAATCATTGGCATCTAGTCAAACCATACTCTAATAAATGCAGATCTGATGTCGGTATTAAATTCAAAAGAATGTATATCCAAAATGTATCATTGCTTTTACACCAGAATATCGTCATGTAAATACTAAAAGAGTTTGACTCGGTAGATCTGTGCTGCCCATCAGGAGTATAGGCATAGCTTTCACAGGAGCATTTTTGGAAAAGGCACGATGAATTTCTGTAGTCATATTCCAACTCCTATGTATTTTCGGAAGCAAAAATGTGTAAGCATCCTCATAGTGAATATGTTTTTGTGGAAGCTGAATACAGATAGGCTGAATAAAACCCCAATAAAAAGGCGTGAGAGGAGACTCACCTAGGGCATAGAGAAGGAGAATATCTCAGTTCTGGTTTTATATTCCAATTTTAGATCTTTAGAAGGCCAAGATGTAGTAAACCATTCTTGTCTGTCTGGTTTTTTAGTGGTTGCTTTTTGGTTGGGCTTTTTTTGGTGTTGTTTTTAAATGGTTGTTCTTTAATATTTGCTTTTTCCTGTAGTTACAAAGAGCTGGCCACAGGACAGACAGTGATGACAGGCTCGCCTCCAGCTCCTGTGCAAATGTTAGCACAAGTGGCACAAGTGAGGATGGGAGAGTGATGGATGGGCCTAGGGAAGTCAGGGGCAGCAGTGTGGTAGGAGAAAGCCCAGGAGAGGAGAAAGCCTTTCTCTAAATGCTGCCTTTTGTCAGCTGCCAGCAAGGACACTGCCTCCAGCAACGCTTGCTTGGACTTACTTCCTTGAGGGTGTGAGCAGCTTGTAAATTAAAATTAAAAATAAGAGCAAAAATAGAATTGCGAAATTTCAGGCTCATTCTCATCCCGAGTTACGCTCGTGGAGCACTGTGTCAGTAGGTGTTGGTGGAAACAGCAGCCACGTGCAAGCAGATCCAAGAGACGAAGAACAGCAAGCCTTGTGCCTTATCAGAATGCAGGTTGAGTTCATCACAGATACCCACCAGTATCTTGTATCACCTCCTATCGGGAGTGTATCTCCACCTCAGCCCGTGTGACATTACCTGCTGGGGGAGGCACAAAGCAGCTCGGCTCCGCACGCTCCTCGGTGGCTGCCACTCACACTGAGCATCCCATCACCAGTGGCTGCTCCTGCAATTTCTGGGGAGACGAGCAGCAGCCCGGCAGCCTCCTCTTGCAGAGACGAGGGACAAGAAGGTTGATTCATGTGTAAATCACTGGCTGCCCTTTATTTGTGGTCCAGGGAGAGTACACAGGCAGATAAAGGATCGGTGCTGTGGACGTGCCAGGTCCTCTGGCAGTCGCGATGGCAAGCTTGGAGTTGTCAAAGACCATCAGACAGGCTGTGATCCCTTATTTACTCACAGTTTAAGTAGGTGCATTTATTTGCAGGCACCAGTCGTGCCCCCAAAACCCTGTTAGGGTTTGGTTTCGTGTCCCTGCAGTTCCCTGCCATGACGTTAATCGTCTTGCATAGTCTTCCAGCACCTCGTGTTGTGTCTCATCTAATAACGTAGTTATAATATATTTGTCTACTTTATGACTGTATTTGTATTGGCGTGCCAAGTGTGCGGCAGCTGGGAACTGTGTGGGGGTGGCAGAAAGTTATTTGATCTACAAAATCAGTTACCTGTCACTCAGTTGCCTTTCACTGAAACATAATAAAGAATCATTATGGGCCTATTAGCGGTGCTGATGTAAATGCATTTCATGTGCCACATTGAGATCAACAGTTACCCACACAAAAGTAAAGTTGTTAAGCACAACCTTCTTTGTTCAGGACGGCAAATCATAAATCAGGCAAGATGTTGAGCTTATGAAATGTAAATTCGGGACCCCGAGGGTCTGATCTATGGGTTCAGCTTCAGCCTTGGCATCGGGGGCCGTCCCCTCCCTGCACTGAACAGTGTGCAACGTCACCTCCGCTGCCTTATCACTGTCTACTCTTGTAATTCTGGGAACGTGCTGTGAATGCTCTTTCAAAGGCTTTTGAGGGAGGGGAGAGGGGGCGGTGGAAAGAAAAAGGAAGCTTTTATAATATATTCAGAAAACGTGAAATAAAACGGTGCAGACTGGATTAGGAGAGTGAGGGTATCACTTGTTGCGCTCCGGTTTTATATCTCCCGTGAGAATTCTTTCCCTTCTCACTGTTATTAGTGATACCACAGTTTTGTGTATAATATTGATGCCGTTGAGATCACTTAACGGCTTTATTTGCGAGAGAAATCCTGTCTGAAAAAAGGAAGTTGTTAATGCCAATATTTTGAAATTCACCTCACATCCCTTGTTCCTCTTTTGGTTATTTAAATTCCATTTTGAAAACTCCCGCACTGTTTCGGGATCTGAGTTTGCCCTTGATCTCATCCACGCCGCTTGAAGCAAGCCCCTTTGATGCCACCAGGAGATGCACTTTGTGTCTCCTTTTGCGGCTCACCTGGCCTCTCAGTGCCTCGCTCTGGGGATACAGAGGAAATCTGGAACATGGGTAGAAGTCGGAGCTCCGTTTGCCTTCCTCCTGCACAGTTCTGGGTTTCATTTTGTGGGCATGAGCTTACGGTGTTAAAGCCTGCAGTCCATCAGCAGAGCAGATCTTGTTGCCTGCGTGCTTCCAGGAGCAGGCTGGAGGAGCAGGCAGCATCCCAGCTCTGTGCTGCACCCAGCAGCACTGCGGATGCTGATGGGCTGCTTAGATGTGGCTGCTCAAGTGCAGGCAGGAGTGGTGGAGCTGTGTTCAGAGCAGGTAGTGAGGGCAAAGCCCGTGCCCTGTGAGCGAGTCTTGCTTTAATTGGATTGACAAAAGCTGCGTCCTTAGCTGCAGTGCTGCCTAACACTCTCTTAGCTCTAGTGTGTTGTAGGCTTCTCAGCCTACGTTTTCTGAAAAGTAGACCCAGTCCCAAAAACACTCTGTGAAGTTAGTTGTTTTCGTGTTGTTTTCTTGTTGTGGTTATTTTTTTTTTCTTCTTTTCTTCCCAGTGATTTCAACCTGTTTGTATAGTAACAGGAGTGAAATATTTGGCACTGCTGTATGTATACAAATATGCTGCATGTATATAAGTATGGAGTGCAGTACGCAAATACACCATTTACTTAATATAAGCAACAACACTCTGTGGCAATTTTCCTAAGAATATATTTTATACATCTGTGAAGATATATATATGGCATAATTATATGACAAATAAAAATATTTGGAAGGTAGTGAACAGATTTGTTTATATGTGTAGCCATTTACTCACCAGGATAGCTGATCTCAAATGCAACATTCTTATTTACGTTTTGCCACAAACAGGCATTTATATACATACAAAACTACACAGAACAACCAATATCAGTGCTAAAAATAAATGCTCCGTTCAGAAAAATTAGGTGGTGGCATACGTGAGCGCTCTGTGCTGGGTTATAGTACGGGATGAAGGAATACTGCAGTTCAATTAACTTGGCTTGTGGCTTTTTCTGATGGGATCCTACACTGCCTCAGTTATTACTTCTAAAAGCAGCATCTTACAGGGCGTTGTGTTTAAGTACCACTACCAGACTCAGTCTATTTCAGTCTTGCTGGAGCTTTATGAAAGTTCCAGTTTTATTTCGTAGCCAAAAGTTGTTACAAGTCCACGGCTTAAGCATTTTGTTTTCACACAAATCCCTGAGAAGAACAGATTTATCTTGCTGCTCGTGTAATGGTACATCTTTGTTTTATTTGAAGGGACTACGGAGGAGCTACATGGATTGCGAAGCTGGCGATTTTATTAAATGAAACAATTTTCCGGTGTTTATTTTTAAGGAGGGAGAAGCCTAATTCTTTTAGCCTTGTTTTTATTCCTGCTTCTTATTTTTCACACTTTATTCACACACTTTATCCACATTAAGTGAAAATGAGCCTTATTTCAGCACTGGTATTATGAGCCCTTTAAAGAAAATTCACTGTGCTGGCTGTTACTATGGGAGCCTGCGGAGTAGTCCGCTATACTTAATGACATTACCTCAAATTTGGGGAAGTTACTTTGAAAAGGCGAATTTGCAAAACCCGGGAATGCCAATAGCACCCAGCGACTGTTGCTCAAACTGATTTGTGTCTGGTGGAGATTTGGCTTTCTGCGAAGTGTTAGCTGCCCAGTTCCTAGCTTCAGCACGTTAAGTACGTGGAATACAGCCATTTCAGAGAGAAGTGTCTATGCCAGTGCCCGCTTTGCATTTGAGGCAGTGAACAAAGGCAGTGGAAGAGTTCTTGTCCTGAAAAGTCAACAAATAATTGCAAAGTTTTTACCAAACACTGGAGAAGATGATGATGCACGCCAGGGCACTGTCAACTGTCCCATATGGATTTGCCCATGGAAGGAAAAAATGCAGCATTTTCCTTTATTCCTCCCTCCTTTCAGGAATAAGTCATGGTGCTTTAGCGTGATGACAACTCGGAGCAGCTAATAGTCAGGATTTGGGCATTAGCAGCTCTTGTATCACACCAAGTAAATGTGTGGCATCCTATGGGGATGATCAGGAGATGTCTGTGTGAGTGCACACAGCATCGCCATCCACTGCTGCAGCTGGGAGGTGTGCCGTAGCACCTCAGTAGCAGTCAAAGGAGCAGACAGTGGTTGATAGCACGTAAAGGATGCTGCCATAAATGCAGATGAAAGTGTGCAAAGTGTGCTGTGTAATCTGAACCATAACGTGAGGAACGAGCAGCGTAATTGCTATCAATGTGACACTGAACATGAGTGCTTACACAGGTGATCGCCTGCTTGGGCGGATTAATGCTTTCATAATTTGCCTGGCTTATTACGTATTTTATGCGAGTATTACATGCCTGCTTTTGAAACTGAGCCTTTTACGACTTCAGTGGACTCGGCAGAATTTCTGTATTTGAAATTGATCAGTTCAGTTGTTGTTCGGGGGTAATTGATTCCGTTTGCTGTGGAGTGGCCTGTGGCTGTGTCACCCTTCCTTCTTATCTCACTCAAAGAGTACTATCACATTAGCAAAGAAATGCTCATGCTAATAGCTGACGCAAGAAAAAGGACCAACGTGTGGCTGTCACTCTGAAGCACACGTGGTGGCATCCTTCATTGTACCACATTAGAAGTTCAGCTGCACGAATTCTTTCCGATAAGATTATCATGACAACTATCACTGCTATGCTTATGGTGCTGTGTGTGCTTCATACTGCTTTTTCATTTGCTCCTTTTCTCTCTTCACTGTCCCGTTAACCAAACCTCAAGTAAGTCACTGTTAGCTGAAGCCCCTGCAGCGCGCTTTCAGGATGAGTCTGGGGATGCACGTGATGCAATTACAGAACAATACTGCTTTTAGTGACCAGCCATGCTCCGCTCCAACTATTTGTGAAGTGCTCAGAGTATGGCCCAATCAGTTCAAGCTCATGCTGGAGTGAACAGTGAGAATGTGCAGACATATTGCGTTTTATATGTGTGAGGAGCTGCTGATGGCCCTGGATTTGTTCAGCACAGGGCAGAGGAGCTGATGGGAGGCCTGATGGCATCTCTCCACTCCCAGGTGACAGCTGTGTGTCAGCAGAGGAGCCTGGTAGAAAAAGACACAAGGGACCTTCAAGGGCAGCACAGAGCTCTGAGCAGTGTGGGTGGAAGTTGTACCCATAAGCATGTGGCCCCAGCCTGGAGTTTGCCTATTGCAAGCAGCATCTTCAGAGCCATCCTGGGACAGTTTCAGCTGCCAAACTCTGAGGCCTCTCTGCTGAGTACGTGCAAATTAGACTTAATGGGTTGTGACTAGGAAAAAGTTGGGTGGTTTTTCATGGGGTACTGCAAAAGGACAATGGGACCGTACCTTCCAGATTTCAAACTGTCTGTGTAGAATGGAGATGCACAAGCTGCTCGGTGGAATTCTTGTTAGGCTTTATTTTTATTTTCTCTTTTTTTCTTCCCATCAGAGGCAAGGCATGTTTTTCCTCAATCTTATTTCCTGAAGTGACTAAATCCTTTTAGCTGAAACACAAAAAAATAATAAACATCACCCCGAGGCAAAGACAGAGCATGGGAATTTTCATCCCTAATACTTTGCTTGGCAGTATGAAAAGTATAGTATAAGCGACTGAAAACAAGTCCTCATAATGGAAGCTATGGAGATCCCCAACTACAGAAGATCTACTAGCTTTATACTCAAAAGTAAGATAGGAATATCTCCATGATCCATTTGGGATACTGAACCCATTTTAAAAGTGTCTGCTTTTTGTGTTTCAGAAAGCCACATTAAGCAGTGGGTGTCCTAAGGATGAGTTTGGTTTTAGCACTTCTCAGCCCAAAGCTGTTGCATCTATTTGATTTGCTAAGCATGTCTGTCACAGAGTTATTATATTCTTCTTTTCGTTTCCTTCCTCTTCTTTTTATATATGTTTTTTTTTTTTTTTTTTTAATTTTTATGAAACACTTCTGCTGTGAAACTTAATCCAAGTACTGCTGCACACGTTGGAATTGAGATGTGGGCAACGCAGTGCGCGAGCCCAGCAGCACGATGCCTCAGAGAGATGTACCACAGGCACATCCCACAGACACATGGTGCAGTGATGCGTTTGCCTTGCTGTGTGTGCTCTCTGAAGGGAGGGCAGGCCAGTAATCTCCCACAGGCCCAATCCTCCCCGTCCTGCCCTTTACAGATGCTCCGGTGCACAGACCTGGGGCGAAGTGTCCTAAGCAGGGGATGTTTTCCCAGCTTCATGAAGCCTGTCCCCTTCATTTGCCCTCTTTTCCCAGAACAGAAGCAACACCACAGCCTTCCCGTGGCAGAGCAAGACTGAAGCATCTGAAGATGTGGAGCATTTGCACCCAGTGAGGATCCTGCATAATGCAGCTACAGCTGCGCAAATGCAAAACGCTCCTGTCATTGTGGTACTGGATCTGAGAAGCATGCCATAGCAGATGGGCATGGTGTTGACTGAGAGTTCTTTGCTTTTCACTCAGTCACAGATTCTCTCTTTTCACAAAAGACCGAAAAAGTGTTTTCGTGATTTAATGTAGCAATATATCGTGGTTTTGACATTTCATTTATCCCTAGACTAACGGGGAATGCACTGCATGTATTCCAGCCACAGTGCACGTTTTCCTTAAGTGCTTCTATATGAGCTCCCCTCCAACTTCCCTCTACAGGAGATTTAGTTTTTATATTAACTCCTTGCAGGATCCTTTATGAGCAGTGACTGTCACACTGTGCTTGTCTGTGCATTTGTGCGTGCTGATATTGTTCTCATTTAGACCAACTTCAGCTCCCACCTCAATCTTGTTTTTCCCCATGCTGTTTTTTTTTTTTATTTATTTATTTTTTCCCTAATATATCAACAGTTGTTTTAGAATTGCTTTGAAAAAGAAAAAAAAAATAGCAGACTGCAGTGTTTTTGGCAAGCCAAGCCAAGTTGGAGCAATAAGTATTAAGAGATATGCACGGGGCACAAACAAAAGTATTCCCCAAATGTGTCTAAGTGATTTTCTCCCTGCTTTTTTAGTATAATATTTGCAGACCAACTGTGTCAATAACTGATAATTTTGATGCAAGATGACATAATTCCAGTTCAGCGGTTCTTCAGAGAGAAATTACTCAGAGAACTTCTTTCCATTTTGCTTTTATTTTATCCAAAAAGATAATAATAATAGTTAAGATTTTCCATTTAAGAAAAAGAAAACAATTTGATGCAGGTTTTGAAACTCATTTGAATACTCCATCTCTCTCCCACTTTCAAGCACTCTTTCCTCGCAGTTTCTTTCTTCTACACCTCCAACTCCCAAGGTTTACCATGGTTCTAGCTGAGAGAGGCTAAGCTGACATTTTCTTCTGAACCCACAGGGTGCCTGGCAGAAGATCCCTACCATGACATGAAGTCCCTTGCTTGCTTTGTGTGGGAGCTTGGCAGCCTGATTTAGCAGCACTGGTTCTGTCGGAAGGCAGAAGGGCAATTGCTAGGTCAGGACAGTATTTTGAAACAAGAATCTCTATTTGGAAATGCAGCAAGATCATTAACCTCTGTTGTTTTCTCTTTTTGTTTTGTTTCTCTGCCTGGCAGGGAAATTATAAGTTGTTTCCATACCATCGAGATGACTGCATTATCAAGTTTGGGAGCTTGATGGCTTTTTTTGATTCTATTAATGGTGATAGCAAATCCGTCCCCACCTGGGAAGAAATTCGATCTCCCAGATGGAGATAGTTTTAACAGTGGAAGGACGTACAAAGTTTTCAGCGCTGCAGTTGCGTGATTAAAGCGTGGCTTGCAGATGTGGGGGCTGGTTTCTGGCCCCAAGTCTTGTCTTGCCTCTCCTGAGGATGCCAGGGAGAGCAAGCTGTGCAAAGTTCCTCCAGGAGCAACCACGTCTGTCCTTCACCCTGCTGAGCCCTCTCCATCCACAGCTCAGAAACACGTGGGGAAAAAAAACAACAGAGTGGAAGTCTTATTTTTAAGGCTTTTTTTTTTGCTGTTTCCTCCTTCCATCGCTGACTTAACTTGTCTCCCCGTGTTCATCCCAGACTGTGAGCTCTTCCCAGTGCCGGTGGCAGACCCACCTCGCACACCTCCCACACACACTGCTGCGTCTGACTCCCCATAAGGGGATCTCATTGTCAGGGGTCACCCCACCCTGCTCACACCCAATCTCCTTGTCTCGACAGAGATAGGACTGCCTTTGGCTTCCTTCCCTGCCGCATTGCACTGCGCACCTCCCTCTGATGACATTGCTGAGGTTATGTCATGGGAAGGGTGACATTGCTCAGCTTCACTAAATTTGCTGTTAATTCACATCTGCAGAGCCGCCGCGAATTAGTGCTTGGTCTTAAATTGAAGGTTTCCACAGTATGGAAACTTCGCAGCATCATGCGCTGAGTCCTGGCGTGTTACAAATTAGGGTGTAAAAGTCTGAAATTCCTGAGAAGCGTGCCAGAAAACCGAAGTTTCTGAGGAGTTGTAAGGCAAATGTGCAACTAATTTAGCTGGCAGCGCTCACAGCTGGGATGGCACCCTCACAAAGAGTTCCTCTGCTTTATTTGCGCTCCCAACCCACACTCTAGAGGTGGCTGAAAGAGGCGAGTGCTCCAGCAGGGCTGCCTTTGTGAGCTGCTTCCAGCCCCTGCCCTTCTCCTCCCCGGGCTGTAACGGGTGCAGACCTGTATTGATCACCGTGACTTGCAGGAGAGAAAAATCTTTGCGCTTCAGATTGGGTATAAATTATAAATAGCATCTCCAAAGGCTGTGAGTTACAGAAATAGCATTCTTCAGAGACAGCCACATGTGAAGCTGCTGGTGTAGATGTTATTAATTTTACGACTGCAGCGCTGCTGTACTTGACCCACGACGACGATCGTTGTTCGTAAACTCTCCCCGTCTGGGTTCAGTTCCTGGCCTGCTTCAGGAACGCTCATTAGCTGTGACCAGCACGGGTCATGTTAATGTGAGAAGCTCCACGGTATGGTTGTAAATTCACTGGACAAATGGCACTGTCTTCTTCCCAGCTTTGCTCACTGCACTCGAATGGTTAGCACAGCCTGCGTCTGGGCTCACTAGATGCCTGCCAAAACCAGATCTCGGACTTTATTGTATTGAGAAGGTCTGAGCGAGGTCTGTTTGAAGGAGAGACAGAAGGAGGACGCGAGGGACTGAGAGGTGGGATACATGAGTGAGATGCAACAGGAATCAAGGGATGTGATGTGGGCAGGGTCTTGGGAAGGGCTACAAGGTGGACACATCTGAGGGGAAAACATTTCTCTCAGGCTAAGAGGTGTCTTGGATGGAGGAAAAATGGATAAGGGGTGAGAAGACATTTGGGAAAAAAATTAAAAAGTAAGGAGGACATTCCTCCCGCTTGGGGCTTACGTACCTGTGAGCATTATGGGGTGGCTTATCTGCCTGAGACCCGTGAAAGTATTTGCCCTGTCAAGCTTGAGGTGTTTCTGAGCATGTACAGAAGCAGTGCTGCAGTAAGGCATAAGCTTTAAGATCAGGCACCTGAGGTGTCAGTGGAGTTCAGACACATTAGGGAGTGGTGAGCAGCTGACTCGGGATCCTCAGGATCACTTGGGTTTAGACTGTTATATTTCACTTCTTGACACAAGGTGCTAAGTCCTCTCTGGCAGCTCATGGAACCTGGGACAGGTGTCTGGTGGGAAACTGAGTGGATGCCCCACTCCTGTCTTTCCTTTTGTTCACCCTGATGCAGGAGGATGGATGAGTTTTGCTCAGCCTTTCCTCAGAGGTACAACCAGTATGGCAGGCACAACAACTGCCTTGGTGGGGTTTTCTTCTCCCTCACCAGCACACACACTTTACCTCTGGAGGACAGCTAGAGGAATACGCCCTTCCTGAGGCTGGCCTGGGGCAGCTGCACACGGAAGGGCCATGCAGAGGCTGGGAGGTGGCAAAGGCACCATGGAGGGACTGGGTTGGGTTGGGTTACAATGACTTGCTTTGGGTTTCCTTTCAAAGGCAGAGCTTTTTTATGGTGATAGAGGGGACTGTGAGAGCATTAGTGGCAGGAAATAGAAGACTGAATTGCCTCCGCACTTAACTGGAAAAAGTAAAAGAGTAGCAGTCCTGTACCTTTAAAAATAGTCCAGGCTCATGTTCGATGTAATCCTTTGCCTGCAAGGATCCAATAGGACATTACAATCCAAGCAGGAAACAAAAACCCTTTGAAATGTTCCTTAATATGAAGATGTTCCTCTATAAGATGAGGGGGGACAGTGCTGGAGTTAATTTCTCCACCACAGGCTGACGACGTTTGAACTCACATTCTCGAGGAAGTCATAAGAGCACTGGACCTTTGCTGCAGTGCTTCGTGTCCCGTTTGTTCCATCAGCACGAGTCCCTGGAAGGACTTCCTTCACTTCTATGACTGCCCGTGTTGGCACCCACACCAGTTCAGGCACGGAAGGGGAGAAAATCATATTCAGCTGTTCCACTTTATAACAGCGTTATTGCAATTGCAGGAGATACCACTGGCTTCTTCTGTGTCACTGCTGTACATCCAGTTCTGTCCTGTAAATCAGTATCTATAACCTGTGGAAGCGTGGGAGCTTAAATGCACACCTTATAGTGGTCTCCGAAGAAGCCACGTGGATGTTCAATGGGTATTGAAGAGGAAAAATCTCCTTTGTTCATAAAATAATCTTCCTTATTCCTGCTTGGAAAGACGATTTTCCACTGCTAAGTACTTCATGCTCTTGGGTGCAATTTTGCAGTTCTTTTTCTGGATCACGGTAGAAGAAAACAAATCATCTACATCTGAAAAAATTTAGTTGCCTCACTGATCTATGTTATTCAGGTTCTTCAGGGTTACTGTGACATACCATGCAGATGTAATCAGTGCTACCTGTTGTCCAGGTACAGCTGATAAAACTGCAGAGTAATGAAAAAGAGGGCTGGATGGAAAGGAAAGCAAGGAGCTGTTTAACGTGTCATCTGCACACACCACACTCCCAAGAAGCTGTTGCCTCGCCTACTCTTAACTTAAACTGATGAGATTCTGCAACTTCCACAGGTACTTTCTCAGCTCAAAAGCATCTTCCCCTGATGAAATCCAAACTTCCCATCTCACATTCGACAGCATTTTTATGTTGCTATGTAAATACAGGTAAATAGATGCAAAAAGGGGATATAGGTATAGATGACACGAATACGTTGTGGTGCAGATATTGATATAAATATATCGATATAGGTGGGTATGGATTTAAGTATGGGTTTGGGTGTGGATATGGATAGAAAAGCTATGCTGGCAGTGAGTGCCCATCCACCCCTGGTTATGGGGCCAGGTGCTGGTTCAGGCATTGAGCTGCCCAGTCGGCTGTAGGGCAGATTGCAGAGGTTTCACTTGGGTTTGCCCATTTGCCCGTGCTCTTGCCTGTTTGTGTAAAAAAGTTTCTGTGAAATTTTGGACTTGTGAACAGAATTGCTGTGTAGGACCGGTCACCCCAGCACAACCCACAGCCAGCCCACTGCCTGGTGCTCCTTTAAAACCAGAGATGGTGGCATTTGCATCTCTTGAAATGCCCTTTTATCAGCCTCCACTTTTAGCTGTTGCCATTTTCTCGTTCCCTCTGTTCTTTAATGTATTTGTATGAGATATGCATTACTGCAGCTGCCTACGGTCTGACCGTTGCACTGGTGGAAATGACAGCTCGGTCCCAGCCACAGAGCCATGCTTGGACTGGGAAGATTCCATAGCTATTTGGCATTCTTTCTTTCCTTCTTATAATGCATACTCAACAGAAAATTTCTTGGCTTTCAGTGACCTCTGCTCAGATGTGAATGACCTTACAACTTTCACTTATTTAGCCAGTTAGCACTCAGAGAGGCAAACAAATGACCCATGCTCATGGGGCTGCCCTTAATATTTAGCAAAGAGCGGTGGAAAATGAGAGCTGCGGCGACGTGTTAGCCTCCAGTCTCTTTCCTGCTTTATAAATCTTGCTTGCACTAAGCTTTTTTATGTATTTTTGCATCTTTTGCACACGGGCTGAGAGGAGGGTGCCACAAGTTTTGTTACCTGTTTAAGCCACTTGCTGCGTGTGTGCAGATTGTGTGAGTGGAAAAAAAGATGGAGTAAAAAGAGGAAAACCAGACTGCAAATACAGGAGCTCAGGAGTAATCTTTGTCCTGGATTGGTGGGATTCTGACTGCCCTGTTTGTGCTGTTCCATTAAAGATATTAGAGATAATGTATGTCCGACAAAAACAAACACTGTTGTCAGTGGCACAGGAGACAGTGACTTAGCATAACATGCCTGTGTAGTCTGTTCTCTAGCTTTGCCAAACAGCTTCCCACAATTTTCTTTGCGTGAGCATTCCATCTAAACCAGCTTACTGAGAGTCTAAGCCCTCTTCATAAGCTGTATTTTCATTTCTTCAGCTTTGCCTGGTCCTTCCCTCTTGGTTCCTCCGAAGAATTAATTTCCCTACCCAGACACTTTTAGATCGTTATCATGTCCACGACTCCACAGACAATTACTTCTAAGCCAAGCTAAACATACCGAGGTTTTGTTCCTTTTCTTTTCTTTTGTTTGTTTGTTTTAATATCCCCTCAGATATCATTGCTTCCATTTCATTAATTGGTTTATGGCTTCTCTCTTAATTTTTCCCAAGCTATTAACCTTTCCTCGCCACTCAGAGGTCTAGAGCAGCGTACGTAGAATCTCCTGAGATCGTCAGTTCTCAGACATCTTGAGCTAATAGACTCCTTTCCATTCCTGAAGCTCTCGTGCTCCCTGTCAGAAGCGTTTAATGACTTTAAGCAAGACATTCATTAAATCTCCTTTTTCCTTAGCCTTACTCGTCATGCTCTGGGAGAGTCTCCTGCTTTGGGGTTTGAGATGTGGAACTTTACGTCAGTAGAGCAAAACATTGGCAGCAGACGTGATAATTTCTGCAGAGCCCATTCCGCTTTGTACAGATCCAAGGGTTCCTTCTCCAAGAATAGTCAATGAAGAAACCTTGTGAATTAAAAATACTTAAACCTGTCATTCTGGATAACATGTCACACCGGCAAAGGTTAAGAAGTTAAATTCCTGTTTAGAAATAACTCCTTGATATGGAAGTCATTCGGTAGCGAACGGAGAGATAGATACATCAGAGGTGGGAGTATCTTTTCCTCGCGCACTCATGAAGGTTTGAGTGGTATAACTGCATTGTAACACCGCTGAAGAACGGCGTGTGTAAGGGTATCAAGTCTTATATGAAGACTTTGATTTGTGTCTGATGTATCATGGGAGGAAGAGAGATAAATTTCCATTAAATCCTTCTGAATGGCACTTGGCATCACCGGGTCAGAAGGGAACGTGACTGTTTGTTTGTTAAAGGAGAATGAATGGTGTTGCTTCTCTGCGTTGTATAAATATGAGTAAGACGCACTGGCTAAGCTGTAAATGTCTGCTGTCTGACGGCCCCAGGAGGCTGCCCTCCACCCTTAGGAGCATTCAGAGGGAGCTTTGCTAGGCTGTGTTGCAAAGCCTGGCCCCACAAGCACAGGGCCGAGCGGTGTGGCAATGGGGGATGAGGACTGATGTGCCATAGGATGCCCTCCTACCAACACAGGCTGGTGGTGCTTCACGGGGAGCAGCGAGGCTGTCTCCTCCATCAGGGACTAAATCCTGAGGCGTGGAGCACCCTTAATGCTTTTTGAAGCCCGCGGCATTGAAGCATTGAGCTGCCTCTCAAAGAATCAAGCCCCTGGGTCAGTGCTGCGGCTAATATCTGTGGAGAAACTTTTCAACCTGGGAACCTTTCTCTTGCGGAGACGTGCCTGAGCGCGGAGCCGTGCCTCGAGGTCTCTCTGCTCCTGCGCAGCATGGGAAACCTTTGTCCCACACATCGTGTCGTCCCCGTGGGGAGTCACCATTGTGCTGCGCGCTTCTAAACACCGCGGGAGGAGGTTTTTGTGCCGCGCAGTGGGCAGGCACGGCAGGGGGGGTACCTTTGTGCCGCGCAGCTGGTGACCGCCGTGACCGCCGTGCTGCTGTGCTGGAGCAAGGGATGGCGACGGCAGCGCTTCTTCACGGGGCCACCAAAGGACAGCTTTTCCTGGGTGGGAGCAAAGCAGAGAAACAGCACGGACAGCTGCGTGCCTGCGTGGGCCCTGAGCCCACTCACCATCACCTCTGTGGGGCGTCCATCCTGATTCTGTATTCTCTTTTCACTTTTGTGTTATTTTTTCTACCCATTTGGACCCCTTAGGTTTTATTATTTTTATCATTAATTTCTTCCCCTCCTCTTCTTTTTGCTTTATCTCCCGTTCAATGCATCGTCTTTTAATTCAGTCTCGTTACTTTCTCAGATCACTCTCTAATAGCCATGTTTAAAAGACTTGAGCCCTAATACCAATCCCTCTGGGATGCCATAGATATGTTTTCCACCTCACATCACGATGTATCAGTTATCCTCTCTCCGGCACTCACACCACTTCCCAAGAGGTGCAACAGCACTTACTGACAAGGCTGTGAAACCCCACCAGGTGAGGAGCTGGGGGATGATGCTGAGGTGAAATGCTGGACCAGAGCCCTGCAGGACCCGCGTGGGCCCCATGGGCACCTGATGACTGTGGTCACCACAAGAGCATCACCAGCGCACTCATGCTGGGTGCTGCAGGCCACCTGCAGAAGAGCTCATCCGTAACATCTGTAAGAAGTCATGTAGGGTTGGACCTGGCCCCAAAAGTTCACCTTCGGGCTTCGTAAAGACTCCTTGCTGGAGCAAAGCACACTGGTGCACGAGAGGCTCACCAGACAGGAGAGATCACATTCGCTTGTGACTCCTCAGGTCCCTTCCACATCCAGTGTCAGATCTGTGCAGAAATTGATCAAACTTTTGCCCTGTAACTTCTGTGATTCGCTGAAGTGCTTGAGTTTGGTCCTTATTTATTCTCGTTAAATCTCAGACTGTTCAGTTCTAAGGCTTCTGTTACCCTAAAGGTGCTTTCAGGGTTGGTTGTTTTTGGTTCTTTTTTTTTTTTTAATTTGAAGTTTGTTTGGGTTTTTTTCATCCATATCTCCTGTTGTAATGGCATTCAAACATAAATATTATGCGCGTTACTTTCATTTAACCCTTCTTTTCTCAGTTTAGCGTTGTCTGTTTTCTTCCTCCCCTCATCTCAGTCCTTTGGTGCCTACCTGATTGTGCGTGAGTTCTCAGAAATAATTGCCAGTAGTTCAGTGAGTTCATTAACTGATTCCCTGAAGACCTTCAGATGCATGTCATCCAGACCCTGTGATTTGTATATTAAATTTTAGCAACTATTCCCTCACCTGATTTTTTGTATTAACAACGGTGTTGTCAAGTTGACATTATTTCTAGTTGTCGATATCTCTTTCTTGCAGTGCATAAATTGACTCTGTAACTGGTTTGCTGTTTTACACGGCTCATGTTACCTCCTGTGTTGCTGGATCTGCCTGCGGAGTTCCCCCCTGACCGTGTCCTGCATGTGATAAAATACAACTCCAGCTCTCCTTACCCCCTCTTGCACTAGAAGCCAGGGGGTCTCATCTCTCTCAAACCCTCTTTGTGTGTTTTTTTGCTGTGCCATGCTGATACTTCTCCAGCACTGTCTCCAATCCATCTGCAGGTCGCAGAGTGACACCTTTGGCATTCTGGGTCTCCCTGGGGCTGGGAGAAGCAAGATGGATGGGTTTTGTCCTTCTGCAGCAGTAGCCTTAGCATATATTGGGATGTTCTAGCTGTCTCCTACATGTAGCACTTAGCATACATCTTTTTGTCACTCCACAGTCCTCAGATTTCTCCAAGAACCAGTGCCATAAACCACCATACATGGTGTTCCAACCCATTGCACAATGCAGTGTTTTGAGTTGTGCAATTTATAAGCACAGCTGTTGAAATTAGTGAGCACTGTGAGGATATATACCTTAGACTACCTTCACTGCACTACCAGGGCTTCTTATGATATGGCCCTCACGCTTGATTCTTTCCATCAAAAAATAGATGGCTTCTCGTCCATTTAATTTAGATTTGTCTACTACTAAATACACAATTGAGATTTGCAATCATCGGTGATATTTTTTCCTCTGGCAAAAACGTTATGGCCAGATCTGTCATCACCCTGAGGACATAACTCCTCTCATTTCTGTCAGATTTTCCAAGCCTTTGGTACATAAATCATAAATGCACAGTCTGTGCAGTGTTAAATTTTTAGGTCTCTCCCTTTAGTAGTAGTAGTTGAATGTGAATAAGTAAGGACAAAATTTGACCTTTAAATGACTATAAAGGGCCAAGGCAGATACTTGGCAGGCTTTTCTTATTGCAATATTAATCAAGCAAAGAATCGTCATAATCCCAGAAACTAAATAGCCATTGTAGTGATTTTATCACCAGGGAAATTGTTCATCTGTCAGTAAGATAGTCACTAGGAAGGAGAAAATAGGGAGTGTTAAAATTGCTTTAGACCACTGAATCATTGAGTCCCTCTAGATTCAAAGCTTGAATTGTTTTTTGAGAGGGGTGGGTTGAGAGGGGTTGCTGCAGGAAAGCTGTAGGTTAATCAGTTTCGGTAACACCAGTGAATGTGAGCCTGATCTCTCTTGAGGGAACGAGGAGAGTGCATGGGAGAAGGCAAGGCAGAGAAAGGGAAGGGGAGGCTTCTGAAACTTATTGTTTTGTCACTCTTTGTTTCTGGATGGCCCTTTCACAAAGGAGGAACGTTGTTGATTAAAAAAAAAAAAAGAGAGAGAGAGAGAGAGGGGAGAGCATAATGTTCTCTGCCTGTATTTTCACCTAATTGAATCCAGCAGATATTAACGCACATGAATGCGGCAGGGACAGAAGGGGATGGCTGCAGGCAGGCGATGGCGTTGGTGCGGGCCCGGGGAGCCATCTGTGAGGCCTCGTGCCCTGCAGGGCCGTGTGCTGTGCTCCGTGTGTGCGACACAGGTGTGCGAGGGGACCTGTCCGTCACGGGCACTGTCTGTGTGCATCCTAAGACCCGCTCTGCAGGTGACACGCATGTGTCACTGCTGCCAGGCACTGCACCGAGGCCTCGTGTCCTGTGCTCTGAGCCCTCCAGGACGAGGGTCCGTGCCTGCCGTCCCCGCAGGCCTACCACGTCCCTCCTCATCGTCACCCCCGGATCGCGGTACTGTCACAAAACTGTTGCTAGGCAACAAATGTGGTTACCGGGTCTCAGCGAATAGCTGAAGGGGAAAGTGAAGTGTTGCGCCATTGTAGAGTAACCATAGCAATGACCTACTATTACAGACTAAAGAATTATCATTAACAATGTTAAAGTATCAAACAGAGGCCCGGGATCCGGAGACTTCCAGGCAGCATCTCCGCGTAATTGGGGTCTGCGGGAAGAGGTCCTGGTGCTTCCCCCGGTGCTCCTCTTGGGTTGGCTTGGGGCGTTTTGGTGTGAGTCGCATTCAGGGGAACACTGTAAAGCAATGAGAGGCCAAGGGGTACAGGGCAACGGGATGGAGAGGGAAGACGGGAATGACAATTGCCTAGGGAGGTGGTTGAGGCACCGTCCCTAGCGCTGTTCAAGAAGCGTTTAGATGAGGTGCTAAGGGATTTGATTTAGTAGCTTGATGGGTAGGGATGGTGGTGTGAGGATGGTTGGACTAGATGATCTTGTAGGTCCTTTCCAACCTAATGAATCTATGAATCTATGACACCTGACATCTGCCCACATCTCAGGTTTGGTGCTGTTGAGGAAGGGAGCACCACCACCGTGCTGTGCTTGCTGAGCAAGTCCGGCCTCTGTCTTGGCTAGTATGCATCTATCAAGCTAAAAGCAATGGAAAACAAAAGAAAGGTTCAGGACTAAGTGCAGCAACTCTCCTGAGCCTAACGTGCCGGGGCACTGCGTGTCCCCTGGTCAGGCACAGCCATGGCACGAGCTGTATGCCGTACTCCCGTGGCTGGTTTGCTGCAGTGCCCAGGCCACCGTGAAGCGACTCACGCTGTGACTTTGTTTTGCAGGTACGGAGCGTCACGAGCTGACTTCCTGGAAGAGTTTTCCATCCATTTTCAGGTTCTTCAGCGAAGCAATGGAGGCAAAGAACAGCTCGGTGAAGCCAGCCCCGACGAGGCGCTCCAATAGGATAAAATACGAAGAACTGTAAAAGGAGGAAGGGGGAGGTGTGGGGGTAGGGGCGGGTGGGAGTCTCTTCACTGCTCATTCTCTGCGAGGAGTCTCCCAGCCCCTCATTAGATTGTTTTCTTCCTAGAGCACAGGGTCGTGATGTATACATCTAAATAACGTTTTGCATTATTTCTAGATGAGTGCAATTGTCAAAGCAATATGGGTTCACTGGCTGTGCTTCCTGTGGGCTGTAACTTGGATTTCGTGCTGCCCATCAACGCGCAGATTAAGGCTGACAGTGGTACTGCACAGTGCAGCATGGTGCAGCTCTAATTGCCCTGACATAGCCCTGCCGGGGCTGTGTTTCTAGATCCGGTAGTCTTCTCTTTCTCAGCGACCGAGTGGGATCAGCTCTTGGCTCTTTCATTTTCTTCTGGTAGGAAGGTCAGAGAAGTTTGGTCCAGATTTATGGAAAAGCCCCTTTGTTGTAGAGATTTTCTCCACCTGCCGGATCAATGGCATTATCTGTGGATCTTATCTTCCTTTTGAAAGCTCCACTTAAAAAAGTGGCTATTCATTAACTGCCTGGATCACACTGTGAAATATGACAGCAAAAAAAGAAAAGGGGGAAAAAAAGAAAGAGAAAAAGGCCACGTTTTCCTGTTTATTTTTAAATGCAAAAATGCTTCCTTTCGCACACACCGCATTTCTGAGGACTTCGCCACGGGTGTGTACCCCCACCCTGTCCCCGGCTCCCTCCCTCTGCCCTGGGTGCTGCTCTGCACTGCGTCAGCTGCACGACGTGCCCGACGGCGTGCCCGGCCCGTGAGCGCGCTAATTAAGCTCTGTTAGGTTTGATGATGCTAAATTGAAGTGATCTTTTCTGCAGTGGCCGTGCCACTGATGTGGTTAGCGATGGGGAGGTGAAGACTCACCGCGCTGCCCGGGAGTTTGGGACCCCCGGCTCAGCCCTCCGCTGCCGTGCCCCCGCTGCCAGGAGAGGGGTCTGCGGGTGTGCCGGGGTTGTGCCCCTCGGGGACCCACGGGCAGACCCAGTTTTGAGCCAAAATGGTTCTGCGGTCGTGGGAGATGCTCCGTTTTGCCTTGTCACAGCCGCCGCTCGTGTGGGTTTCACGCGGGGACCTGCGGCGGGGGGGGGGGGGGGGGGGGGGGGGGTTCGGCCCGTTCCTCTTGGGGATGCGTTGGGGGAGAGGGGATCTTCTGCCTTCCGACGAGGATGAGGAGCAGAGGGCCGGGGAACTTTGTCTCCCAGCCGCCGGGCGGGGGCGAGTTGCCAAACGTCGCGGGAATTTATGCCTTTTTTTTTTTTTTAAAGTGTCGATAAGAAACGAAGTGTACCGATTTTTTTCTACTTGTTAACAGTCGCCCCGTTCTTACGGCTTGTCCTTACCGTGCCTTCGCCTGGCTTGTGCTTCCACAAGGGTCTGTAAAGCACAGCGAGCCCCCCCACGACCAAAAATAAAGATGCTCTCATCCCAGCTCCTGCTCCTCTGTCCCAGCGCCGAGCTCCACGGAGAAAACGGGGGGTGGGGGGGTGGGGAAACGGAGCTGTAGTGCCTGGGGTTGCCCCTTGCACTGCACCTTTCTTGGGGGGGTGGGTTGCGCTTTCACCCCCGGAGTGAATGGGAAACAACAGAGCGGAGCGGCTGGCCGGCTCCGTGCCCTTCGGCCGATCGTCTGAATAAAGTGATTGTCGTAATAAACCGGGTGGAGCCTGGGGAGAAGCTGCGCGGATTTCCGAGGGGGGGGTGGGGGTGCTGGGGGGGCCGGGCAGCCCTGTGTTGGCTGCTGGGGATGCGCGGGTGCGGGATGGGGGCACGGCGGACACTGCGGGGGAGGGGGGGACGGGAGGGCAGCCCACGGTCAGGGGTGGGTGAGAGCCTCTCGGGCGCTCGGGAGAAGGGAAAGTGGGTTTACGTGGTTCCTTTCGGATCGATGTTACTTGAAGCTGCGCATCGCCGGTCTCAGGCGGTGACGTCCGTAGCAGCTGAGGTCCGACTTGAGCCCGTTCACATTGCATCACGGGTGGGGAGGGGGGGGGGGAGAGGGACGTCGGACGTGCTGTGCGTGGCGTGGCAAAGATGTGCATGTCGTGGGGTCGGCTCTGCGCAGAGCGGCTCCCCGCCACGGGCCGACGAGATCCGCATCTCCTCGCCAGGGATGGGAGCGGGGGAAAACGCTCCTCCAGGAGATGCGGACCCCCAAACGCAGCGGGGGTTGCGGCAAACACAGCGGGAGGGGGGTGGGGGGAAGGCAGATCATCCGCATCCTGCGCCCACGGCTGCTCGCCGGCTGCAGCCATCGCCGTGCGGTCCCCCAGAGCTCCCCCAAAATGATGCGGCTTTTCGTGGGAAAGGACACTTCTCCCTTTGTCCCCGGGGAGCATCACCGGCGGGTTTTGTTTTTTAATTCCCCCCCCCCCCCCCCCTCCTCCCTCGGTATTTCTCTCAGAAGTACGAACGAGGAGCGTGACATCCGAGGCAGCCGCTCAGCCGAAGCCGGGATGAGGGATGCGCGCGTGTCCGCGTGCGTGTGCGTGGGTGCGCGTGCCCGGATCGAGCAGGGCCGGCTGTGCGCGCCCGCACCGCGCATGCTGAGCGTGGAAGACGCGCTTCTCGAGCAAAGTTGGGAGATGTCATTCACCACCGCACCATCGTAGTGCCGGAGAAGCTTGGCATCTCCGTTCCATTTCGGATTGCGCGTGTTTGCGAGCGTTCCGCCGGATCGGTGACACCTCTTTATTTGCATAATTATATGCTCCGGTCTGAAGAGAAAACTAACCCCCAAATTTCATGGGTCACCAGACGGCGACAATCAATGTTTTATCACGTATGCTAAGCAAAACCCGAGGAGCTATATGAAGTTTCTCGGGGAGTTTCTGCTCCTCAGAAAATTAAAGATTTTGTGCCCCTTGAATAGATGCAAAACCTTTCCAGGCTCTTTGTATCTGAATCCCGTTTGAAGGCAAAACCAGAGATTAGCGGGCAGATCTGGATTTCAGACCCACAGCATTATTACTTCAAAGTGGATTCAGACAAGCAGCTTTACCGCATCTCCGCGTTTCGCCCGTCCTAAGCACCGTCATCTCAATGGTGGCAAAAACAAAAAGTGGCCGAATGGGAGGACGCAGACGGTCCCCGAGCCCGCACCGGGCGATGAGCGCAGCTCCAAGCCTACCGAGCACCGTTATTGCTCCTTGCGAGCCCCCTCCCTCCTGTCCCCGAGTGAAGATGTGGGAACGGGACAGAGGAGGACGTGTAAGCACGAGGAGAGCCGTGCTTACATCCCGCAGCTGTGGCACGCACCCCGCGAGCATCTCTGCTGCTGCAGGCGGGCTTCGTTGGTGGGAACCGGGCTGCGGCGGAGCCCACCCCCCCCTATACCCTGCAGCACCCTGAGAGCTGGGAAATTGTTCTGAGATTATTTAAAAAAATAAAATATAAAATGAAGGGAGCGTATTCGGAAATGCGTTCATTCGCACCTCCTGGGCACCTCTCAGACGTGTAGGTGAGCTGTGAGTCCCCGGAGACGTGCCGCCCCGCTCTCACTCTGCCCATACACCGCGGCACTCCTCTGCTCCCCACGCGGGTACCCCTGTGGGGCTGACACGTCGGAGGCGGACCCCTCTCCGCTCCCCGCTCTGCCCTCCCCGGGCCCGGCACGAGGCCTCGAGATTTGCCGTGAGCGTAACCCCGAAAACACGAGTGGGGAATGGGATCGATGCCGGGAGCTGCGTATCCCGCTCCGCCTCTCGCAGCCCCCACGCGGGACCGCGGGTCTCCCAGCCCGGGGCCGTGGGTCGCGATCCTCCTGCACGCTGTCCCGCACCCCTCCGCTGGGCTCAGCACCCGACGTGCACACAATAGCGGTCCCTGCGCGCCGAGTGCGGCACGGGGAGAGCTGACCCCTGGCCAGGAGCAACCGGGCCGTCCTCTTCTGCGGCCCCATTTACCTTTGCTCAAGCCCCACCTGGTCCCCTAAAGCCCGGCACAGAGCTGATGCTAAACTCCTTTTTAAAGCTTGCACCTCGGACACAGTCGGATGCATCACCCAAACGCGCATCTCCCCGCTTTTGCGCCCTCTCCTTTTTAAGCCTGACTCGACCAATGTTGAATTGCTGTTTATTTGTTGATGTTCTTGTTGCTTTTTGTTTGTGGGGGTTTTTTTTTTCCTCTTGATTTTTGTTGTTCTTTTCTTTTTTCGTGTGTGTGGGGGGGTTGTTTTTTTTTTCTTTTTTTTTTTTTTTTTCTTTTGTTTTGTTTAGTTTTGCTTTGCTTTGCTTTGTTTTGTAAAGCAGCCTACGTGAAGAGCGGGAGGAGAAATGACCAGGTCCCGCAGCTCCTCGAGGCGCTGGCTCTCGGTGCCCTCCCCACACCTCCTAACCTCTGCCTCCTCAGCTCCTCTGCCGATTTAAGTCGGGGGCTTTGATTTGATCCCGGGAAGAAGGATGGATGGGAAATTTCGGCGTCCTACGCCCCTTTGAGTGCGCCTTATATATTTAGTTGATTAATTAATTAATTAACTGCCGCCACGGCGATACAAAGTGCGTGGATGCGAAGCGTGTTCCCTTCTCCCCTTCCTCCCGCCCACTCCCCGGGAAGCAGCACGAGCCGGGCAGGGAGGTCCAGCCCGAACCGCCGGCGGAGTTGGCCGCGGCATCCTTACCTCCCACGCGTGGCCAAACCACGGCTCCCCGCGATCCCCCTCAGCCCCATCCGAGCTGCCCGGAGCCGGATCCCCCCACCTCGGGGCTCCGCGGTGCCCGCGGCTCTCGGGCGGACCCAGCACCATGGACAGCGTCACCGCCGCACTGCGGCCGCGGGCTGCGGGCGATGCCGCCGCTCCTCGGGGATCCGGCCCGGGGGTGCGGACAGGGCCCCGACGGAGCCCCCCTCTCCCCTTGAGAGCCGGGACCCCCAGGAGAGACGAGTTCCGAAGAAAGGGAAGCGCAGGACCCCCCCCTCCCCCCGGCCTCCAGCTCCTTGGGCTGCCTCGGAGGTGGGGAGGGAGGGTCGCTGGGGAAGGAGGAAAAGGGCAAAAAGAGGAAAAAGTTCAGTGCCTGTGACACTGCTCACGGCCCTCTCGGGTGCACCCCGAGAGGCTCTCCCCTGCGTTGGGAGCCCCGGATCCGGGGAAGCACCGAGGTACGGTCCTCCACCTCCACAACCGACGGCGGGGACGGCCCCGGGGAGAGCCCGGGCCTCCGCGCTCCCCTCCCGGGACACCTCCAGGACCGGGATCGGGAATCCGTTTGTTTCGTGACCCGTCCGGCGGCCCAGGGGCTGTCCGTCCTCGTGTCCTTTTGGGGGTGGTGGTCTCCTCCGGTGACCCTCGTCCGCTCGGGGAGGGTCGGCAACGACTCAGCGCTGCGGCGGGGGGGTCCGGGCCGCCCCCTGCCCTGATCCCCCAGCGAGGGGCTGCACCCAACGACTGCGGCACAGAGGGATCCGCCCGCACCAAGGGCTCCGCCGTACGAGCCAACGCCTGAAACGTTTTGCAGGGCTGAATGTCGGTCCGGAACGGTTTAATTTTCCATTTAACGTATTTTTAATTTGTTTTCTTTTTCCCCTTTCGTCTTGCCTTTTCTCTCGCTACAAATACACATGCCACGTAAAAATGGGATTCTGTATTAAGGGAAGGTGGAAACTGCTTTGGTTCCCCACTACCCCTTCGCCATGATCAGGGAAGCATCCCCCAGTCCCCACCACGTCCCGCGCTCCCCGAGGGCTCTGACAGCAGACACGGGTGCTGAAGTTTCGTTTCAATCCGACCCAACTTTAGCGGTCCGTGCCCCGAGCGCCCACACTCAGTTGCGTGTTCTTATGGTCGCTTTCCTGTATTTTTATTATTATTGCTATTCTGGGGTCCGCGTTACTCCGTCTCCCTCCGCAGAGCTCAGCCCGTGCCGTAGGGCTGTGGCATTGGCCGCAGTCCCCATGCCGTCCCCTCTCTGATGCACATTTCTCCCCCCACGTCCCTCTCTGCCCGGGGAGCAGAGTTTCTCCTAAGAACCAGGGGAAAACTATTTTATTTGCTTTCCTGGGGACTTCCCTTTTTATTATTTTTTTTTTATTTTTCTTTTTCTCTTGTCTCCTTTATATGAACTAAACCCATCCCGACCCGAGGGAGAGTCCCATACTCCCCTCTTGCTCCCTCCTCTCCCTCCAAAGTCGTCCGAAGGGACTCGTCGCCTTGATCACCCATTTGTCAATGTCACACCCGCTCCGTCTGCTCGCGGTGGGGAGGACGAGCCTCCTTTTTCCCCCTGCTCAGCTCGATGCCCACTGACCCCAGGGCCGGGCCGACGGATAGCACCGTGCCTCCGGGCTCCGTCCCCGCGTTCGTGCCGCTCAGCGCCGGCCGGGACCGACGTGGGGACGGGAACAGCTCGGGGAGACGAGAGGAGGCAAACCCGGGGGGCGGACCTCGGGTACAGCCTTCCTCCCCACAACCACTGTCTTCCTCATCGCAAGGCAGGGGAGGACAGATAACTCTGCCCCGAGAGTTTGCGCTGAGGAGGAGAGAGCGGACCAAAAACCAATTCATGATCCCGAGATGCCGGGAAGAGAGGGGATGGCTGTCCCATCTGCGAACCCCCCCAACGAATCCCGGTGCTGGAGGGGGGCTGGGAGGACTCCCCGCAGCCCAGCGAGGGGCTCCGGGCTGCCTTCGTGCAGAAAGGTGCAGGGGAATTGTTGGCATTTTAGCCACCGAAGTGAGAACAAAATCCGAACTCTCAAAGCGTGCGAGTTTTCATTATCAGCTCTCAAACCTCGCAGAGCTACAGACATTTGCTCAACTTAATCCGCAGCATATGTTTGCAGCAGGAGCAGATTCTTTCGGTGTGTGTGTGCGTGTGTGTGTGGTTTGGAGCTGATCAAGTTGTAAGTTTTCCGCCCGAGGTTTTCAGCGCCTCCTAGTCACAGCCCAACAACACCTATCGGGGCGGGAGGTCCCGCGGCACCGAGTCCGACCCGAAATCTCCACTGGGGCTTTCCAACCGGGGCACTCCGACTCCGTCAGATTCGCCCCGACGGAATGGAGATGCTAGGTTTTGTGAGAAGAATGAGCCCAGGTGCTCACTGGGCACCGCTACACCCGCTGCCCTGTGCCAGGAGCGCTCCCGGGGTTTGCGGATGCTCTTCTTTTCCCCCTTCCATTGGCCAATTCCCGTCGGGAACGGCGGGACAGATGCAGGTGATGGAGAACGCCCAGCCCGAAGTGATAACAGCCCGGTGGTCCAAGCCATTAGTAGTGTCTCTGTCGGGTTTCTCTCTCCCGGTAACTTTTCTGAGATTTGTTGTGCCAAAAAAAAAAGGAAACCAAAAAGGAGCGCTCCTTGTGCGCAGAACGGCCGATTGCTGTTGAAACGCAAAATTGCGACGGAGCCCCGGAAGGGATCCGGGAGGTGGTCCCTCGCTCCCGGGGCTGAGTGCCGTCCATCCCTACCGCGGGTGTCACCGATCAGCGCGGGGAAAAGCCCTCAGACACCGGAGGGACCAGAGGCC
The DNA here is from genome assembly GCA_023055505.1 of Callipepla californica brunnescens. NCBI lineage: Eukaryota > Metazoa > Chordata > Aves > Galliformes > Odontophoridae > Callipepla > Callipepla californica. Next base: position 1,879,303 of record JALIRH010000066.1, read on the forward strand.
GCGCTGGCTCTGATGACACTCACGCTTTTAAACGCGCCGAGATTGCTTTGATCGGATAACGACGGAGCGAAACTCCACGCCGCGCGTCCCGGCTCCCACCCGCGGCGGGAACTTCCCCGCACCCTTCGTGACCGCGGGCGCCACGGGGCCCCGTTTGCGCGGACCCCACGCGCGGTACCGCGGACACGCGTGGGTGCCGCCTCCCTCTCCCCGGGGGCACCGCGCGGGCTTTGCGCGGCCGCGGGCGCGGAGCTGCGGTCCCGCGGGGCGGAGCGCCATCTAGCCCCGGCCCCAGGAAGCGGCACGACGGCGCGGAGCGGGCGCGGAGCTGCGCGCGGAGCTGCGCGTGGGCAAAACACGGAGAGCCACGCGTCCCCTCCGCCGCCAGAACGCCGCAGGCGTCGGGGGGAGGCGCGGGGGCAGCTCCGTTTGTCCTCCGAGGGGACCGCTCGCTGCTTTTGTCCTTCATTTGTTCTGCCGTTTATTGGGGTAATCTATTTCTCCATCTCTCCTAATTAAGCCCCCGCTCCGCGCGCGGTGCGGCGCGGGGGAGGTGCGCGGGGCGCACCTGAGATATTCTGGCCCACCTTCGGGGCTCAGCCGCGGTGGGGAATAGAAATGAGTGCGGCAAAACACAACCGGGGCTCCGTCCTGGCCACGCGTGGAGCATTCGGAGCGCGGCCGAATGGACAGAGCGGTTTGCCGTGAGCGGAACGCTGTTACCTGAGCCGGGCGGGACGTACAGAGCCCAGATGCCCTGATCTGAGCACAAACTAACCCTGCGTCCCACTTCGTGTGCTGGGATCCTCCTCCCCAAGAGAGCAAAACAAAGGCGGAGCGGGCGAGATGTCCGCCGCCGTGCCCGTCCCGCCGAGGGTCACCTTTCACCGTCTGATTTCTTTATTAATTTTCGGGAAGCTCGCAGGGATTTCGCGGGAAGGGAAAAAAAAAAAAAGAAATTAAAAAAAAAAAGAAAAATAAATTCACGCTTCTGTGCCTCGTTTGCTTTATTTCTGTCAAAATAAAGCCAGCAGTGTGCACGCAGCGGGGAGGGGGACCGGGGCAGCTCATGCTGCGGCCAACGCGAATCCTCCGTCCGAATCAGCCGCACCGGGGAGAGCCCAGGCACCTTCATTCTCACTCCTCCCAACATCTGACTTGATAACTCCAAATTTCTCTCTCAGGCGCAGACATTCTCTAACAGAAATCCGCGCTGCTTTCTGCCCGGCAATATCGCTTTTGTTGTTTGGGGCTTTTAATAACTTATTGATTCGTGTTGTGCCTACACCAGGGTGCTGCGTTACCGCGCGTCTCTTCAGCTTCACTCTCCTTCTTTCTCTTTCCTTCCTCCTTCCCTCTTTTTCTTCTTTCTCTTTCCTTCCCCCTTTCCTCTTTTTCTTCTTTCCTTCCCCCTTTCCTCTTTTTCTTCTTTTCCTCCCCCTTTCCCCCTTTCCATTTTTTTTTCCTTCCATTCCTGCCTTCGTATTTATTTTCTCTCTTCACCCTCTTTTCCAACACCCCCCCCTTTTCCTCCCTTCATTTTCTCCCCTTTTTTTTTTTTTCCCCACTCTCCCCGTTTCCTCCCCCTCTCCTTTCCCCTCTTCCTCTCCCTGTCTCGGCGGAGGAAGGCTCTCTCTCATTCTCCCCATATTCCGTCGCACCCCATTCCCCCCTCAGCCCTCTCGGCCGCCCCATTAGATCCCAGCGAGCAGGCAGGGCAGCGCGCTGCGTGCCGTGCCTCTGCCTCCTGATGCAGAAATGATGAAATTAGCGCTCGGATAATGCCAGCATTGAGCAGCTCCGGCGGGTTACTCTGCTTAACCCCGGCGCAAGGCAGCGGGGACGGCTCGGCGGGGCCCCAAGGATCGCGGCAGACCCCGCCCCGGCCGGGTACCCCTGTGTTGGGTGCCCCCCAAGGTGGGGGTCCCACGCCTGGCTGTCCCCGGGATGCTACCGGGATGGGGAGCGAGCTCCGCCGAGCTTTCCTTCACCGCGGACCGTTCCCCGAGATAGGAACCCAGCTGTTTAATTTAACATTGATTTATTGCTTTTAAAAGTAAATTTACACACATGCCAGCAGCGCTGCGTTTTGTTTCCCCCAGACCCAGAGATTTATTCTCTACTTAGCGCTTGTCTGACAAAACAATGTCCTCTAACTTTATTACACACCGACGAGGAGATCTGTCTTATTTTTGGTGGGATTTATCGCTCCGTCGCTCGCGCGGACGCGTTGCGATGCGGCGCGGTCGGGGTCGGGAGATGTGGGGCACAGCGGTGGGGCGGGGACGGCCGCACAGGTACGGCTGGGTTCCCCTGGATTTCTTTTTCCTTTTAATATCTTCCACTCCTTCTTTTGCGGCAGCAAAGGGGTCTCCGCCGTCTCCCGGCTCTTGCAAAGAGTCTTCGAGGGATGTATCTGTGATTAGCGAAGGGAAAAACACGGCGTCACCCCGAACGTGCGTGGTGGGTGCGCTCGGGGTTCACCCCGCGCTTTGCAGCAGCTCTTACGGGGCGCTCGGGCTGCGGTTCGGTCTCCTTTAGTTCCCATCAAAAGGCCACTTTCTTCCTTTCACCGGTACGCCGTCTTTGTGTCCTTCATTCCGCGCTCTCGGGGGAAAATAATCAATAATAATAATAATAATAAAAATAAAAAAGTTCTGGTATCTGATCGGGGTGGGGTGGAGGGGGTGGGGGGAGAAGGGAAGGGAATATTATTAATAATAATAGCAATAAGCATGGAAAATGTGGGCTGGATTTCTTCTTGTTTCCCCCCTTCCTCACCCCAAGTGCAAACTCCTGGTTTCAAAGCAGGTACCAACGAAAGCTCCACGGGAAAGGAGAGCGGGCGGAGGGGGCAACCACGGTGCTGGGAAGGTGCGCTGCGGGATGGACGCGGTGCGAGCAGAGCTCCCGCGCCCTCTCCTCTCTTTCCCTTTCTTTTTTCCTCCCCTCCCAACCCCCCCAACCTTTTTTGTCTGCGTGCTCCCGGCTCGGTTTCACAAACTGATTTATCAGAGAGGAATCCAATAATCACTTCGGAGGTGTTCAGACGGAGGGCACGGCTCTGTTCCGGCAATAAGTGAAGATGTGACACGTTTTGTTATCGGTGCGCAGCGGAGCTTTGTGGGGCGCTCCCTTTCTTCCCCTGCAAATACACCGTCCTTCAATACAGACCCCGTCCTAAAGCGGGACCCTCCCCGCGGGCTCTGTGCACCGCGTTCACACGCACCCGAACTTCACGTCGCTTCACGTGTTTTAATGATTTTGCCGACCAAGACAGAACTGTGGGTTTGTTCTTTATTTTTTGTTTGTTTGTTCTCTTTCCCAGAATTGCGCACGGCCATTCCCTGCCACCGCTTTGGGCAGAGCACGAACCGCCCCTCCAAGGCACGGGGATGGAGGGATGGGGGTCCGAGTGTCCGTGTTAGCAGCGCTGCTGTGCCCTCTGGGGAGGGAAAAAAAAAAAAAAGAAGAAAATATATACATATATATGGAAAAAGAAAATGGGGGGAAAAAAAATGGGGGGCTGGAGAAAAAAAAATAAATAAAAGAACAGAAAAGAAAAGGAAAAGCAAAAAGAAAATGGTCCCTGTCACTCAGAAAGGATCTGACCGCTGGGGTGCCCCTCTACCCCCGCACCCACGCGGGGTGCGCACACGGACACGGGGAATCCCACCTCGGCTGCAAGACCCCCGCGCCGTAGGCCCCGGGTTTGGGGGGTCTCCCCTGGACCCCCCCCCAGGACTGCCACGCTGCCCCCTCTGTGCCCCGACCCACGCAGTTGGGACCCCCCCCCCCCATTCCCCCCAATTCCCAGAGCCCCGCGGGGGTCACTTCCCCCGCAACGTGAGAGTTCTCGCAGGGAAAGGCGAGTGGGGTGAGGGGGTGGGGGGCGAGGGAAGGCCCAATTGAGGGGGGGAGGGGGAAGAAAGCGGGGGTCCCTCCGTCCGCCTGCGGGCCGGACGTCCCGCCGGGTCCGAGCTGTCATTGTGGGAATGGCAAAAAGCGGCCGTGGGCGCAGGGACGCGAGTGGGAGAGGCTCGGGATGCAGAGCCGGCGAGCTCCGCGTCCGGGATCGTGCCATTCCTCCTTGACGTGCAATTAAATTACAGCAAATTCCGCCTTAAATAACATCGTCGGGAATCCTTCTTTAAGATGCAGGGATGTCTGAGGTTAAGAAGCTTTCCGAACGTCAGTTCTAAATGGCTTATGCCGCCAAGAGCTACCTCCGCAGCCTAAAACCATTACCAACGCGATATGCATATGGATGCCGCGCTACCTCCACGCGTTTCTCTATCAACGAGAGGGAAGCGCTCGTAAGGAGCCACGTGGAGCGCTTCATTCGTGGGGAAACAGATGTTTCGGTTTCCCACGCTCAGCTCCACGGCCACGCACGCGTGTAACGCTGGAGAGCACCCGGAGCGTCACCCTCGGCACAAACGAGCGAAGAACCCAACATCTGTGACTCCGGCAGCGTCGGTTCCACGCACACGCGTTGTGAGAGCTCCCCGTGAAAGCCCTCGCACACCTGCGTGGGGCACCTGGGGCCGCGCGGGTGCCCCACGAGCGCTTCGCCCCGTGGCTGGGGCTCTGCGGGGATGGGGATGCCCACCTCTCTCCGCGTCGCGGGCGCCGTGGGTGCGTGGGAGCGCCGGGCGCGACGATTAAACGTGTGCGATATTCCTCGCGGGGCGATGTTTGCCGTCGGCGCGCTCAGTGGGGGGGGGGGTGGGTTAACAAACAGGACGTTATTTATCAAACACGCAGAATAAATACGGCCATGCATTATTGATCCGAGCACACATGTAGCTGCTCGGAGGCGGTGGCATTACCGGGGGGGTGGGAGGGAGATGGGGGGGGGAGGGGGAGCTGCCGGTCCTGCGCGCGGGTCTGTGGCATTATAGTGCTTCAAACAGGGAAAAATTGGGTCCCGGGACGGAGCAGAACCGCAACAAAACGCTGCAGAGCAGAGCCGGGGCCCTGGGGATGGTGGGGTGGCCCGGTCCGAGCCGTCTGTTGGGAACCGTCTGTGGGTTTTTCTGCCCAGCTCCGGGGCGATAGGAACTCCGCGCATCGCCGGGGGCTCCTCGGGCTCGGCCCCGGTGGTGGGGTGGGGGGAGGGGGGTGGGGGAGGGGGAGGCGGGGGGCTGCCCCGCTCCGCACCCCGCGCTCTGACGACGATAGGGTGTGCGGCCGCCGACGTCACTGCGCATCGGCCCGGCAGCGAGCGTGACCCAGGCACAGCTCATCTGTTTCTCATCACTTGGGAAGTTTCTCTCGCTCCCTCCCTCCCTCCCCTCCCTCCCTCCCTCCGCCCCTTTCCCCGTGATCTTGTTTGATTTTATTTCCCCCACGTAAATGGCCGCGTGGGCACCGCCGCTCCCTTCCACCCCGTCCCCAGTCCCGCGTGGGGTGCAGCTCCCGGATTCCCCCCCCGCCCCCAGCCCATCCCACGGCCCCCGCCGGCCCCGAGCCATTGTTCGCCCCTCGCTGTGAACTTCGCCGTCCGGCCGAGCCCGGCGCAACCCGTCCTGCGCTGTGCCGAGGTCACTTACTCTTTTCCTGAAGTTGGGCTCTGCTCTTCCATCTCTCCTCCCATCGCCACGAGCTGCCGCCTTCTCCCCACGCACCCGGAGCTGCACGGGGCCACGTCCTTGCCAAACCCACCGCGCGGTGCGCGCGGCGATAAGCTTCCCATCTCTCCTCCTATTTTCTTTTTTTTTCCCCTTTATTCTCTCTTATTTATTTTTTACCTTCCTCCAGGCTGCACTCCCCTCTCAACCACGCCATGGGAGCTGTGTTTACTCCCCGTGAGCCACGCGTGTTTTTTTGGGGGGGAGGGGTGTAAAGGCTCTGCGGAGCGGTGATTTGTGCGCAGGGAGCTGAGCCCTATATCCAGCGGCTTTGAGTGAAGTGCAGATTGAGACATATCGGGTTCCCTATAAAAGGATCATTTCTTGTGGGAGGTTGGACACGAAGTTTGGACTCGTGACTCGCATTCCTGAGAGACATGCATATTTTAAAACAACAAAGCGGGCTCGGAAGAAGGCTTAGAGGAGGGAAGAAAGAAGGGGGGGGGGGGGGGAATAGGGGGGAAAAAAAGGAAAAACTTGGAAAGAAGTTACCAAGTGACAAACATCTGTCAACACGGAGCAATTTGTACGGAAGAAGGAGTACCTGAGAGGCGTTATTTATGGCCCCACGGAGCCGCAGCGCTGCGTGGGGAGCTGCGCGGCTCGAGCGGCCGCGCGCGACTTGGAGGAGCTCTTTGGCCTTCGGAGCTGAGCCCCACGCCCTTCGTCTGCCTCTTCATCGCACGGCGGGTGTGAAGAGAGCTGATCCACCCAAATAGCCCGTGGGGTTAAAAAATAGACCAAAAGAGGGAGAACCGCGGGGACCCGCGTGTCCGCGCGCGGAGTCACGCGTGGGCCCGGTCCCGCAGCGCGCACAGAGGATGAGAAATAGCGCAACAAAACGCTGAAAAAGAGAGAGGGACTGATGGCCCCCTGGGGAGCTTAGGGCTGGAGGAGAGGGGGGCCACGGCCGCGGGCAGGGCCCCGAGAGCCTCGTGGGTGTTCGCGTGGGGAACGAATGCCGAGCCGAGGCCGCGGCGGGGGCTGTGATGTTCGGCAGAGCGGCTTCGTGGGGAGCCCCGAGCGCTGCGGGGAGTGCAGCTCTTCTGAGCCCCAGGACAATGGCACGGCTCCCGGCCCACAGCACGCCTCACCTTCCCGCAGCCCGGCCCTCGCCCTTCCCGCTCCTCCTTCCTTTTATTTCTTTTTTCCTTTTCTCTCTCTCTCTCTTTTTTAACAGCCGGGGGGGGGGGGACGTCGTGCCCCGCGGTCGCGGGTTTGATCCGCGCCTTTGAGCAGGGACGTTGCGGCTCTGAGGAGCTGCTGCGCGGCCATCGCTGACAGTGGCCCCTTGTTGGCCGGAGAGCCCTGATGGAAACACTGCGCACATTATCCCGACTTCTCCAAACTGGGGGCAAACGGAGGGAGGGAGGGAGGGGAGATACAGTTTCCCACTGCCCCTTTTGTTAATTGTTTTCTTTCCTCGCAAATTACATCTGAAGCCCGGCCCGGGCCCGTTGCTCCTAGCGTCTTTGTATTTCTGGTGGGAACCACGTGGGGTGGCAGAAAAGACCCCGAAGTCCCTCCTCGGCTTCCAGTCCGCCCCCTCCGCCCCTCGGCTCCCGCAGAGCCGGGACCACCGAGGCCGGGCCGGGTCCCCGCTGCGGTTTCGGCCCTTCCCACTTCTCGCTCCGAGCATCCATCTCCCGGCGGCTGCACCTTGCGCCGGGCATCCCCGGGGCGAAGTCCGATCGGAAGGGAAAAGGGGAAAGAAGCCGTTCTGCGGCAAGAAGGGCTGCGGGACGAGGGAGAAGAGCAGAGGGACAGGGAGCAGAGAGGCTCGCTGCGGGCGCTGCGCGTTGCGCGGCGTGGGGAATCGCCCCGGCTCTGTGCGCCCACGGGAGGGGTGGGTGTGTGTGTGGGGTGGGGGTGTGGGTGCCGAAAAATGTCAGGGACCGCTTCAGCCCCGAGCCCGCCATGAATGGGGAAGGGGCGAGGGGGTGGGGGGAAAGTTGGAAAATGGATTCGCTGACAAGGAGGGATAATAAATGAGAGGCGCTTTCAGATAGATATCTCAGACGTGAAATTGCACCCAGCTGGTTGTGTAAGCAAACAAATAGTTTCATGTTAGGGACTCTCGACTTGTGGCTTGATGAATAGAACACGACAGAGGTAAATGGCTCTTTAACTCATTTAGGAATAAAACTCTTTGGCTTCGCGAGCAAAGGACCCGGTGACGCCATGGATCCCGAGCAAGCACTTTAACAAGAGTTTTATTAGTTTCCACATGTGCTTTCACATCTCCCCCCTCGCTCACCTCCTCCTTTCCTCTTTCCCCCACCCCCCACCCTCTTTTTTGCCCACTTTCCTCTCTCTTTTCTCTCCGCTCTCCAGGAGGACGCCCCTCGAGGATGGATCCCCACGCCACGGCGCGGGGGGGACCCGCAGGTTCACGCGTGGCCGTGCTCTGTGACATTTTTGCTGTTTGTGGTTCCCGCTGCGTTCCCGTAACGCCGCAGAACGACCATCGTCGGCCGCCCCGACCCGATGGGAAAAACCCCGGGGGTGAGGGGAAGTTGTTTATAAAAAAAAATAATAATAACAATCACGTCAATGCCAGCGACACACAGGCCAGTTATAGGAGTAGGATTTAAAAATGTATTTCCACTTTTAGTGAGGATCGTGGCTTCCCAAGGTGGGTAGAAATGGTAAGTTGGGAAAAGGCAATGGGCACCGGACACTGACTGCCTCCACAGGGCGTGGGATGGAGGGTCTGGGAGTAAAAGAGGAAGAAACGAACCGACCAGTAATAGTCATTAAAAAAAAAAAAAAGCCCACCCGAAAACAGAAGTCACACACGCAGTAAAGGCGAACCCAACTCTCACCCGCCTCGAAGCTGTTCTTTCAAGGCTTAAGGATGAACCCTTTGAGCCTACAAAGCTCCCCACGAAGCCGGAGGAGGCATTTCGGCAGCGGCCCCGACAGCCGCACACACACGCTTGCGGACAGAGCGTGGGGAGGTCCGCTGCCACTGCCACGGGGACGGTGTGTCCCGCCGCGCGTGGGCCACCTCCCCCACCCGCGTCCACCCGGATCCGCTTTGCCCGGGTGCTGTCGTGCAGAGGGGACCGCCGACAGCCGCACACCGCACGTGGGTGAAAAGGGGGAAAACAGATAAATAAAGGAAGGAAAATAAACCCCAGAGAGACAGAAGTCGGCTAAAAGGAGCTTCTCCCTCCGCGCAGGCAAGCCGGGCGGGTTCCACTCGCGTGACACGAAAAGCGATGGGGGCTTCCACCTCGTCTGCTGTTATCACTTCTGCTGTGACCCCCCCAGGCACGGCCCGGCGGGTCCGTCCTCGCCCCAGGCACCTGGAACCCCTGCACTGACACCTCCACCGCAGCCCCCGGCCGAGGCCCCGCTGCCCCACAGCCGAGGCGGGCCCCAGGCCCGAGGGGCAGCCGCCCTGACCCCTGCGGCAGCGGTGTCCCATCGCCCCCTGACCCGCAGGTGGAGGCTGACAGACGGGGCATGGCACTGCTCACACCCCCACCCCTCCACACACACAGACACACACACACAGACAGACACACAGACACACTGCCCCGTGTCAGAGCCGTGCTGACCCCGCTCCCCTCCCCCCCGCTGTGCCCGACCCTCCGTTGGGGGACGTTTCCAGTTATCTGCTCCATGGCACAGGGCTCTCCGGGCAGCGGGCAGACAGCAGAGCGGGCGGGAGGACGCTTTGCGGGCCGCCGCGCGTGGGGTTGGGCCGTGAGGAGTGGGCTCGGCCCCCCACTCCGCTTCCCGTCCGCGGAGGGGGCGAGGAGTTGGGACCGCGCATCCGTGGGGAGAGCGGCCGCTTTCACAGCGAGGAGAGGGCTCCCAAGCAGGTCACAGGAGCTGGGGGATGCCACGCGGCCCCCTCCACACAATCGCGTTTCTTTTTTTTTTTCCTCTTCTATCTTTTTTTGGTCTCCTTTTTTTTCCCAGCGGAGCCGCGCTCGGTGCCGCGCGGTATTTTCAGCCCCACGCGCGATTTGTGCGGCGGAGGGGAGTGGGCAGTTCACACCTCGGCACACGGCACCGTCGTATCAGCAAAGTTTAATGAGGGGTCGGAACACTTCTTTCGGACACGTACATTGAAACGAGCGCACCTCGCACACCTCCTCCACACCTGCGCGTTTCTTGGCAATCCGTGGGTCATTATAATTATCCATAAATACGAAAACTAATTGAAAAATACTCTTCTGACCTACGAAAAAAAAGTTTGTCCGTTTCCATCAGCCGGGTAACACCGCGATGAATATATTTACATCTCATTGGAAGCCGCCGAGAGCCGCCTTTCTCTCCCGCTACCCCTATCTCCGTGGCGTGCTATTTGTTTATCATCATATTTAACGATTTATTTTATATATATTTTTATTTTTATTTTTTTTTCCCTCGCCGTCGCGTTTCGCGGATTCGCGTTCCGTGTGCGTGCGCGCGTTTTGGCCCGCTCTGCTCCACCGCCCGACGTCGGTTCCCCCACCCCCCCCCACCCCCCCACCTCCCATCCCCCCCCCCCCCCCCCCCCATCCCCCGTGTTCCCACCCACCCCAGCTCGCGGCCGGGGAGCTCCCTCTGCACCCCCAAGGCCCGTCCCGCCCCCGGGACCCCCACCTGGGCGGGGGACAGAGCTCTATCTCCGCTCCCCATCGCAGCCCTCGGCCCCCGCTGCCCCCCACGAGCGGCGCCCGTGGGCCGCCCCCACGCAGCGCCTGCCCGCAGCGCTGCTACCCGGCTGTGAGCGCGGAGCTGCTCTCTCGCCTCGGATCTGCTGCGCCTGGAATATTAAAAGCCCCAAGCGGGTTGGGTTGAAGGATCTTGTTAATGCAAAAAGAGAGAGAGAGAGAGAGGGGGCAGAGGGAGAGAAGGAGAGGATGGAGGACGGCAAATTAAAAGAACACCGGCCGTGACTCCACGGAGCTGCCTCGGCCGGGCTCGGTGGGGGCACGGGGGTTGCCTGCGCGAGGGGGCAGAGCTATTTTTAAAGATCCGGCTTTATTAATACGTTGAGAAAGAGCTCCCCTGGCAGCGTGCGCTCTCACAGCTCCGTCTCGGATCCCATAAAACATTAATGCGACGGAAAGCTGTTACGGGGACCGAGCGGAGCTGCGAAGCCTTCACCTCCACCAGCAGCTCCAACGACGGAAACGATCTTTAGATTTTTCCTTGGCACGGAGGAAAACGAGAAAGATCAATAAAGAAAGGCACGCGCGGGGTACGTGCGGGGCGAGGAGCCGGGGCCGTGGGCTCAGCGCCGGGTCCCCACTCAAGGCTGGGGCGGAGCAGCCGTGCTCCGAGTCCGTGGGGCCAAGGGGGAGAGCGGAGGGGGGGGGGGGAAGGGGGGAAAAAAAAGGCGATAAAAACAGCACTTATATAGATAGATATAAAAAATAAAATAATTACGAAAAGGAGACGAAAAGGGACCGTGTCCGTGCAGCAGAAGTGCGGCGGACACGGCCGGGCCGTCCCACGGCGGACACGTGCGTGGGCCTCGGCCCTCCCCTGTAGGGCTGCTACAGGAGGTCAAGGTCCAGGCAGCTATAGTGGTTTTCACTATATATATATATATATATATTTCTTTTTTCCTCTCTTTTTGGTGAACTGTTGGCACGTTTCAAGCAACGAGACCCGTGGGCTGTGGGGGTGATGAGTTGTTGTTGGTTTTATGCTTGTTGTTGTTTTTTTTTTTCCTCTTTTTTTCTTTCTCTCTTTTTTTTTTTTTTAATTTTTTATTTACTTTTTTTTTTTTTTGCTAAATTCTTTTATTTTTGTTTAAATTCTCACTTCAATTTTAATTCTTGAAGAACAGCTTCGACAACATATATCGCACTCATTATAAGAAGCAAAGGGTTATATCAAAAATTATTAGTATAGAATCACAGGAAACCTGGTTTGGAACCAGAAAAAAATACAAAACAGATATAGATACATAGACACAGGACAATTTTTTTCTTTTATAATTATTTGGAAAATGTTATTTTCCCCTAATTCTCGTTCCTTTTTTTTTTTTTTTCTTCTTTTTTTTTTTTCTCCTCCTTTATGCGCATACGATGTCTTAAGTTTTACAAAAAAAATGAAAATAAAGACTAATATCTTACAAAATGAGTAACAATGCTCGTGGTGAGTGTTTGCGCGTGGAATTGTTTGTCGGTTTGTTCGCCCGTTGGTTTGTTGCTCACTCTACACAAGGTTCAGTTCGGCTTCAACGCGATTTGTTTTGTTTGTTACTGTACAGCATATATCAACAACAGTCCACAATAAATCCTGGAAGCTCCAGTATCCCCTTCAGGTGTGATTAATATCCCCTCAATACTCATATTTTTATTATTTTTTTTTGTATTTTTTTTAATTTTTTTTTGTCTTTTTTCTTTTTTTTTATTATTATTATCATCATCTTTTTTTTTTTTTTTCCTCCTCTCCGAAAGAAAAAAAAAAAAAAGAAAAAAAAAAAAACTCAAAACGGAAAAAGAAAATATATATATATATATAAAAAAAAAACAAAAAACAAAAAACAAAAACGTAATAATAATAATAATAATAATAATAATAATAATAACAACCGGAACCCAACCAAACCGAAGACCAACCGCAACACCACGACCCGCACGGACGCGAGGTCCGTCCCTCTCCCCACCGCGGCCACACCTCTGCTCCCACTCGCGCCGTTCTTTTGTTCAGTGTCCGCCTCCCCGGGCCCCCCCCGCGCCCCGACCGCCCCTCGGTGCGCGCGTCCGCGCCTCCGCCGCCGCGCAGCGTCCCCGCCGGGCTCTAGGAGCACTGGATGGACATGTAAGGCCAGTTGAAGCTGCTCCCCGACAGTAGCATATCCCTGATGAGGGTCTCGATGGGGGTTTTACCTACCAAGCGGACGAAGAAGAGCTGCTCGATGACGGAGGAGGAGACGGTGCGCAGGGAGGGCAGCCGCAGCAGCAGCTTGCCGAAGCGGCTGGGCTGGTTGGGGTACTGGCTCCGCACGTACTCCTCCAGCGCGCACTGCGATTTCTCCTGCAGGCTCTCGATGTGCGCGGCATCCGACAGCCCGCAGGCGTCTGCCCGGGGCCGCAGCGCGCCCGCGGAAAGGCGGAGGGGGGGGGTGCGGGTAGGAAGGAAGGGGTGGGGGGGGGGGGAAAGGAGGAGAGGGGGTTGGGGACGGGGGGGGGGAGGAAGGGAAGCGGTTAGTGGCAGCGGATAGACCGCGAGGATGCGCGCAGCCCCCCCCCCCCCCCCCCTCCACTCTGTGCACTTCCCCCATCGTGAACACCGCACCCGCGGATGTATGGGGGGCCGCGACCTGCCGCCCCTCCCCCCCCCCCCCCCCTTTCCACCTTCTCCTCCCTTCCCCAGTGTGTGACAGACCTCCCCCACCTCGGAGCCCCTGCCAAGCTCATCCCCGGTAAATAGCGGCGGCGGGAGAGAGGCCGACGGGAGTGAAAATTATAGCGGGGGGGGGATGGGATGGGATGGGGGGGGGGGAAGGGAAAAAAAAAAAAAGCAGAGAGAGCGCTGCCGCCGCGCGCGCAGGCACACACACACTCACACGCACACGCACACGCGCACACACACGCGCACACGGAGCGCGTTTGCCGACATGGCTGCGCATCAGCAGCAAGGGAAAGGAAAGGCCGCGGCCGGGGCATGCCGCGCTGTGCCTCCGCTGCGCACCGCGCACGGCCCGCGGAGCTCCGGCACACAAAGCCGGGAGGGGCCCGGAGCCCACGGACACCCGCGGTCACGGCCCCGCGTGTCCCCCCCCGCGGCCCCGCGCTGCACCCCGGGCTCGCACAGACCCCCAGCGCATCCACGGCGGTGCCGCTGAGGACGGAGAGCACCTCCGACATCCGCATTGTTCCACCCGATTAATAATAAATACACGCATCTATACATACGGAAAGAAGAGAGAAAAAAAAAAACCAACAACAAAATAAAAACGCGGGGGTGTTGGGGGGGGGAGAAGAAAAGAGAAAGCCCGACAACACATTAGGATCAGAGGGAGGGAGGCAGTCAGCTGGCAGCGCGGTTTAGCGCAGATCAAAGGCAGACTTTGCTAATATATAGACCCGTATATGAATTAATGCATGTTAATGGCCCCCAAAAGGACATTACAAAATTGTGAATGTGGAATTATGACCCTGGGAAGGTGCAACAAATTATGTTCGGAGCTGGGGGGGGGGGGGGGGGGGGAGAATAGGAATAAGAAGAAAGGAAGAAAATAAAAATGGGGGGAGGACGGGGGGGGAAAGGGAATCTGCAGCGATGGGATATTTGAAGTTTGTGCCTGCCCGTATCAAGAAGTGGTCTCGCACGGATTTCTGAACACCTTCATCTACCACGCCGTGGCCTCGAGCGAAAATACAAATAAAACACGCCATAATTCAGGAACTTCTGAGGAGGGCACCTTTGACCCGCGCCGCGGACCTGGCATCCCTCAGATGTACAATTATCTGAGCCGGGCCGCGCTGCTAATCCATACTGTACCTTTAATGCACTGATATTTCCCCACATCTAAAGCGCCAGGTTGCGGAATACATATATATCAAACGCTTGGGCCTGTTCTTGTTTGCTACATATATCAAAACCACAGGCCTGCTCGTATGTTGATTGCCACAAATCACACTCCATATTTACATATATCTTGCTATTTTACATGCATTATCTGCCCATTATGCGCTGGGATCCTATTCAACTTCCAAACAATGCGATATGAAAGGGTCTCACTGACACCCTAGCAGGGCTCTCTCTTTATGCCCCCATATGTCATACCCTTAAGGTTGGTAAAATATTTATCAGGTCCACCTATAGCGCAGGTCAGCGGTGCCGGGGATGGGGACGGTGCTGCTGCAGGGTGCAGCCAGGGCTGGCTTTGCACTTCAGGCTCGGGCAAGGTGTGCTCGTGCCGAGGGCACCCGTGGAGATGTGGCTGTCTCCAGCACGCTGGTGGATGCGTTTGTTGGGGCCACGTATCGCATCCTCCAAGGCTGCGGTGGGGAGGTTTAATTCGCCCTTCAGAAGGGGATTAATAATAATAATAATAATAGAAGTAATAACGAAGAGGTGCGCAGCTCGCTGAGCCCACAGAGGTGCGGTCTATGGGAGAAATAACGCAGCCCGCGTTTACTGGAGGTGAATTATTGCCCCAGTGGAAGAAAGTGGGGCTAACGTGGAAACCCTGCATGCCTCGCTTTCTCATACGGTGCGGTGTCAATACAGGAAGGCTCTATATTTCTTCCTGCAGTCTATGGAAAAGAAATTATGTAAATAAATAACCATTACTGCTCAGCACACTCCTGCCTTCCCCTTTGTCGTGGTGGGAACGTATTTCACGTTGCGCCTTCAGAAGAGTTTAGTGCTCAGGAAATATAGATGTAATCAGCCGGCATCTAACTAGAAATCAAAGTTCTTATTGCGCCGCAAATAGATTTATTGGATTTGCGTTATTTAGCCCGGTCTCTTTCCTGGAAACGCTTTATTTACGGGGAGGAAGAGAAGGCGCAGGAATTGATAAATAGCTGGGAATCAGGAAAAAGGAGGGGAGGGGGAGGGGGAATAAATAAATAAGTAACAAACAAACAAATAAAAGACAAGCAGGCTGTTTTGGGTCGCGACCCGGTCGCTGGACGGTGTCCAGGACCTTACGGATTAAACATACTATCCAGAGCCCCAAATGTAAAAACCACAACAGGAGGAACCCGTGCCAGCTTTAACATGCTAAGTCCTCAGGACTTAGGACAGTACGCCTAAAAATGTATTTTCCATCAGTCAAAGTTTGTTTAAAAGTTGGGTGACTTTGAGCAAGGCTTCCCGTGAATTCCCCCCTGGCTAAGCAATCAAAACAAGTTCAGTGAAAAGTGGAAGTGTGCGGATGGGGGTAAGGGGTGGATTACTCCTGACAGCTGTATTTCCTTCTTTTTTTTTTTTTTCCTGAGGTGCCCCGTGCGATCCCGCTCCAAAATGTTATTATTCTCTCTGACCCCTGTTCGTGCTCCGCTCCATTGAGGGAAGGGACTTCTCTCATCGAAAACATCTGATTATTACGTTTGTTTTTAATATATGTAAATGAAGGGCTCATCTGAAGCCCCTGGCTGCCTCTCCGGCCAAGGCTGGACAACTGAGGAGGGCAGTGGGGGCTGAGGGCGGAGGGAGGGAGAGAGAAATAATAACAATAATAACAGTATTAATACTAAAACCAAAAGCAAAGCCCAAACCAAGCCAAAAGGAAAAAAAAAAAATAATAATCCCAAACCCCTAAATGTCCCCATGTGGGGCAATCCCCTCCCCTGAGCCTTTGTGAAGGGGGCACGGGGCAGTGCCTCTCTGCAGGGCATAATCCCCCCCCGAGTGGGGTCCAGGAGAAGGATCGTGCTGTCCCCACTCGGCCCCACTTCTTGATGAGACCCAGAAATGAATGGGGCGGGGAGCGCAGGGCTGCAACGAACGCTGCCAGGTCTCTTTGGCCACTCGTGAAAAACACGTTTCCATCAGGAAGACTTATTGAGATAAAGTGCACTGAAACGTGGCTCAGGCTACCCGGCACATCTTCCATTTGTTTTGAGATCTGCACTTTATCCTCTGCAAAGAAACATTCCCTCCGACGCGGAGCGCCTGCATTTGCACGGGAAGGAGAAGGGGGCAGTCACAGTACACGGCTCCGACCACCCTGCATACAAATTAGGTGCTCCTGTCTAAATAAATTATCCGATGTTCAAATCGATATTAATACTACATTTGCTACATTACAATATTGTGCAAATTTAGGAGTCATTTTAATACAATGTAAATACTATTTTTCATGCATGGGAGGCAGCAGATATTGATGGATTATAAACTGCTCGCTGTTCAACCAGGCCTCTGAACGATTTGCCATCTTTGTTCAGGAATGCTTTTAATTTCGCCTCGGCCCTGGTTTTAAAGTCAGATTTATTGGGACTGTTTGGGTTATCGCCGAGTGGGGAGGCAAGGTTAAAGACGACGACGGCGGCACCACAAACCGAACCCGCGACAGCACGCACCGGGCAGGAAAGGAGAGGGGAAGGGGAGAGGAGAGAAAAAAAGGAAAAACAAACAAGTGGAGAAAGTGGCAATTAGCCCCATCGTGGCGATAATTAGAATAATAATTAAAAAATGACATCGCGAGGCCCCTTATCTCGCCTCGCTCCTATTTCCTACATTTCCCTGGCATCGTTCGCCTTTGATGTTTATAAATTTCCTCCTTGCAGGTTATAATAATAGAAGATGTATTATATTCTTATAGGCTACAACCAGAGCACTTCAAAGGCACTGTTAATGCACTTTCCTGCCAGTTAATTCGAACCATCTATCACCGGGAAAAGAAAAAAAAACATATAAAATAAAATAAAATAAAATTGTTAACATGCGTGCACGCGTGTTTCCGCCGCCTCCGCTTAATGTGATGGATATAGATGTGCTTTTATATCCCTGCGTCTGAGTGTTTACGGGGACGGAGCGGGGCAGGCCGCACCGCTCCCACCCCACGCGCGTGGGAGCTGACACCCCCCATCCCCCCCATCCCCACTCCACGTCCCCTTCCTTCCTCCCCACCCCCCATCCCCGGTGCTCCCGGCGCTCACCTGAGGTGAAGAGGACGATGGCTTTGAGGCAGCTGTACTCGGCCGAGTCGACGTGCAGCGCCTTCAGCTTCTCCACCTGCTCCTGGAAGATGCGGATGTGGTCCATGAAGGCGACGACGCGGTCGGCCGACATGGGGGAAGCGTGGAGGCCGGCGGCGGCCAGCAGCGGGGCCACGTGCAGCGGCATGGAGCACTGTGCCGCGTTGAGCACGAAGAGCTCGCTCCAGGTGAGCCGCAGCAGGGCCACCTGGTCGGTGATCTGCAGGTCGGGGAAGAAGGGGATGTTGCGGGCCCACTCGACGGCGCTGAAGAGCAGGCGGGCGGCCAGCTCGCAGATGTTCTCGATGCCCATGATGTTGTTGGGCTGCATGCACTGGCTGCCGTAGCGGGAGGTGGGGTAGGGCTCGGCCCGCAGCAGCAGGGAGATGTATCCCGAGAGATAGCAGTGCCCGTTCAGGGGGTCCCCGTTGGTCAGGGCGTACTGGCCGGGGTTGGGCTGGGTGGGCGGCATTCTTCCTCGCTGAACCGCTGACAAAAACAAGGAGAGAAGGAGAGGAAATGTGCATCCTGGACGCTTGCGGGCATTGCCAGCCGGACGGAGACAATGCCGGGCTTCTCCCCGCCGCCGCACGCCCGGGCACGGAGCCGGAGCCGGAGCCGAGCGGGGTCGGGGCAGCAGCATCGCCCCACAACCCCCAGGCCCGGCCCGGCACGGCCCGGCCCGGCATCCCCAGCACAGAAGCGGCAGCCAAGCAAACCCCCCCCACCCCCCTCATTCCAACCCCCACCCCCCCGCCCCCGGCACAGACAGGCTTCAAACATAAACACAGAGAGAAAGAAAAAAAAAAAAAAAAAAAGAACAAAAATAAAAAGAAGCGGCAGAAAGCAGGAAAAGAAGAAAGAAACCAGAAGAAGGAAAATAATAATAATAATAAAAAAAAAAAAAGAGCCAAGGCAAACAAGGCAAACCCCGCTCCCCCCTCCGCGGACCCCCTCCCCTCCCGCGACAAAAGGCAGCCCCGCACGTAAAAAATAAAATCAAAGAAATCCTCCGGGCGGTGAGAAAGTGGGGTTAAAAATCACAGCCAGCTGTTAAGCACAGCCCGGCTCGCTGCGGATCCCGGCCGATCGCCCTGCTGCTGGCACCGAGATTTACAAGTCAACCGCTGTGCTGCTTGTTCAGAAAAAAAAAAATATATATATACATATGGTAACAATGATAAAAATTCATTAAAAAAAATAAAATAAAATAACCGCGTCCGTATTGTGCAGGAACACCAGCTCGTTGCCCCGGAGCGGAGCGGGGTCGCAGCCCCCGCTCACACCCGCTAACTTTATTGCCCAGCTGTCCGCAGAGCACCCCCTCCCCCGCCCCGCAAAGTTCTCCCCGCTGAAAGGAAGAGAAAGATTAAATATTATCGAGGGAAAGGGGGGGAAAGGAGACAAGAAAGGTCCGCACTTACAATAGCCAAACATTCGTGGAAAAAAAAAAAAACCAAAAAACCAAAAACAACAAAAGGGGGGGACGGTGTAATTAATATCTTTGGTGCGCTGTCGCCACTGCAGAAGCCTGCAGCCAGCGTTGCACAGCGAATGCACAAGCTCGCAACTGCAAAAAACACCGGATTCATTAACCATCTCCGCGCAGAGCGTGAGCGTGCCGCCAGTCCCGAGCGCTGACCAAAGTTTTTTTTTTTTCTTAAAGCGCGTGTGTGTGTATGTGTGTGTGTGTGTGTGCGTTGCGTTCCCCTCCAGCAGTGCCACACCGCAGCCGCACGCCATGTAAACAAAGGTAACTCGTGGAGGGACGCGGCCGCTCGGGCCGGTCCACGCGCGGACACCCGCACACGCCCCGCGCGCCGTGCCCTCGCCCCGGCGTGACGCGCTCCCACAACTTTCCCCTGGATTCCCACGCGTCCCGTGGGCCGCACCTCTCCTCCTCTGCCCCCGGCCCACCTCTGCCTCACGGCTATGCCTTAACCTTGGCATTTATTTTTTCTTTTTCAATTCGCTGCGAGCACGATTCCAAGTTTTCAGACGGTGTGTTTTCTTTGGTTTTTTCTTTTTTTTTTTGTGGTTTTTTTTTTTTTTATTTTTCCCCTTCTACCTCTACCCCCTCTTTTCTTCCTCCCCCTCCCCCCCCCCCCCATCTCCTCTGCAAACCAGCAGCCCCCTGGAGCTACCGACGAGGCCGTCACCCTTTTTAGGTCTGGAGCCTTTCCCGTGGCAACACAAAATAACACCGTCACAGCCCCACGAAGGCAGCGGCAGCCAGCGGGACGCTGCGTTTTGGCCGCTTGCGGCTCTCAGACACCTTCAGCTCAGCCTTAAGGGTCAAACCGGGGAACAGAGTGGGGGGGGGGGGGGTTGGGAAAAGGAGGGCAGGGACCTTCCTGCGAGGAGAGCTGGAGAAGCAGAAGGGGAAGGGGAAGGAGAAGCGCTCGGAGCCCGCTGCCAGCCGCGAGTTCTGCTAGGAGGAGAAGGATGGGTAAATAGGTTATAAATCGCGATTTGTATGCAGGCTTTAAGGAGAGGGTGGAGTTTGATGAAGAAATAAAGCGAGCAGCGTGCTAAAAAAAAAAAAAAAAATGACAGGAGAACGGGAACCCGGCTCGCTCCCAAACTTTCCTTTGAACAACGCGTGGAGTGAAAACATAGGCCAAGCCTCGCGGAGCTGCAGGCTCCGGGCACCGGCAGAGGGGACACAGTGCCACATTTCCCCCCCGGTTCGCCCCCCAGTCAGCCCCCTTTTACTCTTTTCTTGCCTACTTACACGTCCTTCATCTTTCTTTCGAGGGGGGGGGGGAGGTGGTGAAAAAAAAAAAAAAACACGAGCCTGGGAATGGAGCTACCGAGAAGTGTTTGGGTTTAAAGAGAAACGATGGGGCGGGCGGCGGGGAGGAAAGGAAAGCTGAATGGGAGCACATCTCGTACGGAGGGATGCATCTCCCCCCCACCCCACCCCCGGGCTCATGCCAACAATAGACAAAACCACATCCACCACCGCAGGCGCACGCACGCACACGCGGAGGGGCACCGCGCGATAAACGCGCGGCGAGCACCGCGGCGATAAATCCCGGGCACAATGAGCGGGGACGGGGAGAGAGCGGCGGGGCCGGGGAAGGGGGTGGGGAGCAGCGGGAGGAGGGCAGGAGGCACGAACCGAAAAGCGAAAGAAAACATCGCCAACCACCATCCGCAGCGACAACAAAACCTGGCGCGGGGCTGCCAGATGGAGCGCAGGCAGCGGGAGAGATTGACATGTGCATGTAAATAACGGAGGGACCCGGATCGCCGCCGCGAGCCGCGCATCTCCTCCGGGCGCTCGCACACCGCGCGCATCCTCCGCGCATCCTCCGCGCATCCCGCTCCGCGCATCCCGCGCTCGCACGCCCGGCACCCGCGCTCCTCGCCGCGGCCACGGGGGAGAGAGGGAGAGCGATAGCATAGTAGGGAAGAAATATTCACCTTCCCGCCTCATGCCCACTTTGAGGCACTTCTTGAGGCGGCAGTACTGGCACTGGTTGCGGTGGTGCTGGTCGATGGGACAGTTCCTGTTGGCACGGCATGTGTAAGTTAAGTTCCTGCGGACGCTCCTCTTGAAGAAACTTTTGCAGCCCTCGCAGGTGAACTGGCCGTAGTGCTTGCCGCTGGACTTGTCCCCGCACACCACGCACTCGATGTGCTGCTGGCTCTGCCCCGAGCCCTGCTGCCCCGGGCCCTTGTCCCCGGCCGTGCCCGGCGTGGAGGGGGGTCCCGGCTGGCTGGGGGTCTGCGGGGTGTGCGGGGCGGCCGAGCCCCCCTGCTGCTGGGGCGGCTGCTCCCGGGCCGGCTGCGCTGCGGGGTTGGGGCCGCTCGGGGTGCCCCCGGCCACGTCTTCCTGCGGATCTCGCCAGCTGCTAACTACCATTGCCATATCTCGGGCCCAAAAAAGTGCTGGGGAGCGGCGCGTCTCGCTGCGGGCTGCCGGGGAGAGAGGCGGGGGGCGGGGGGGAGGCGGGCGGCCGGGAGCCGGGGGCGAGCGGGGAGCGAGGGGACCGTGCCTGCCGCCTGCCTCCGCCTCGGCTGCCGCCGCCGCCGCTGCCCTGCTGCCGCCGGCTGGAGCCGCTCCTGCCGTTTTCTTTATTTTATTTATTTTTCGCCGCGATCCCCCCTCCTCTCGCTCGCGCTCTCGCTAATTTTTTTTTTTTTTTTTTTTTTTAGGGAGGGGGAGGGGGGCGTCGGAGGATTTTCTCCCTCTTTTCCCCCTCCTCTCTCTCTCTCTCTCTCTCTCCCTCTCTCTCTCCCTCGCCCTCTCTCTCTCTCTCTCTCTCTCCCCTCTCCGCTCCCTGCGCTCCCCCCCCCCCCCCTTTTTGCCTAGAAGCCCCCCGTCTCTCCGCTTCCCTTCTCGGCTCCCTCTCTCGCTCTCTCGCCTCTTCTCCCTCCCCCCCCCCCCGCCACTTCAAGTTGCAAAATCAGAAGCGGCGAACAGGGCCGTCGGGAGAGGCATCCAGGAGAGGCACACGCCGGACACGCACACGCAGGCAGACACGCGCGCACACGCCCGGCACACGGCTCCCCACTCGCGCACACGCACACGCACGGGCACAGGCACACGCGGTCCGGGCGCTACGGATGCGCAGGCATAGAGGAAGAAGCCGGGGCGCCGCCGCCGAGCTGGATCCGGAGAAGCAGAAGCAGGAAGACGACGACGACGACGACGAGGAGGAGGAGGAGGAGGAGGATGAGGAGGAGGAGGAGGTCGCCGCTCGCCGCTCGCCGCCGCCGGGGCCCGGCCGCCGCCGCGGTGCTGCCGCCGCTGCCGCCGCCGCCGCTGCGGGCTCTCGGGGCGCCGGGCCGGGGAGCGGGAGGTGGAGGCGGAGAGCGGAGCGATCAGGGCACGGAGGTGTCCGGGGGCCAGGTCCAGGGCAGGGCGCCGTCAGCCATTCAGCGCGGCGGGGGCGGGCGGGGAGCTGAGGCAGTTTGATCTCGTGTCGGCGGCGGCGGAGGAGGGTGCCGGGCGCTGCTCTTTCTCTCGAGCTCGGCGCTCGCGCTCTCTGTGTCTCTCTCCGAGCTCTTTCTCTCTGTCTCTCTCTCTCCTTCTTTTTTTTTTTTTTTTTTTCTTTCAAAAAAAAAAAAAAGAAAAAAAATTACAAAAAAAAAAAGAAATCGGATGTGACTAAATTCGCAGAGGAGACGAATTCACGGCGAAGCGTAAAAATAGAGGACGGGAATAATAATGGCACACGCAGGAAAAAAGAGAGATCCAAAGTAGGTCGGGTAAATAAATCCTCTTCTTTTCCTCTCTTCCTTGCCCCTTCCTTCTTCTTCTTCTTCTCCTCCTGTGCGGACACACGGTGCTGGCGAGGGGAGGAAAAAAAAAAAAAAACAAAAAAAAAAAAAAAAAAACCGGTGGAGATCGCCCCCCCAAAAAGGTCCTCTTTTTTTTTTTTTTTTTTTTTGGTGTGTGTGTGTTTGCTTGCCTAAAAAAAGTATTTCGGGTAAAAACTCATCAGCCGGCAGCGAAACCCTCCCCCAAAATAAAAAAAAAAAAAAATTAAAAAAATAAAATAAAATAAAAAAAAATTCGGCGAGAGCGGTCAAAATGAGAACGGCATCACGGTGGGAACGCGCCCGCTCGCTCCGCGCTGCCCCCCCGGCTCTCGCTCGGCTTTTTCCCCTTTTTCCTTTCTTCCCGAATGATTATATATCTGTTTTTTAGTTTCACCTCTCTCTTCTTCTCTTCTCCTCCTGCAGGAATGAAGCGAGAGACGCGAGGAGGAAGGGTGGAAAAAAGAAGAAAAGGAAGGAGAAGAGGGAGATGAAGGGGGAAAAAAAAAAAAAAAAAGAGAGAGGGAAAAAAAAAAAAAAACAACTAATAGAATATGCAAGGAAGGGAGAGAGAGAGAGAGGGGGAGAGAGAGAGAGAGGGAGAGAGAGAGACCCAAAAAATGAATGCGTTTAAACGGGAAGCCGAGCAGAGCAATGTTTCCGAAAGGGGGATCTGCGCGAATGTCTGTATATAGTGAACTTTGACACTACTATTGAAACTGACACGTTTCTATGGAGATCGCTGCCTTATATGGAGCTCATGTCAAGGAGCCAAGAGAAGGGCTGCTGGCAACTGATAATCAAAGGCGACTGACTGGTCAGAGCCCTGAATTGGGGGGAGAGAACATGGGAGGCTGGGGTTAGCCAAGCCTCCCGCGCTCCATTGGTTACCCCCCCAGCGCTTTTTTTTTTTTTTTTTTTTTCCCTTCTTTTTTTTTCTCTAATTCTCTGCTACCTACTGACTGGGATGGGGAGGAGAGAGCGGGGAGGGAGGGAGGGAGGGAGGGAGGCAGAGAGCGAGGGGATTCTTCTGACAAGCGCAATTTACATTGAGATCGCCCTGCGCTGCTATTTACTTTGAGACCTGATTAGTATGGGTCGGCTGCGGTCTCCCCGCCGCTCTCTCTCTCTCTCTCTCAGCCCCGCACACACACATCAAAAGCGGAGGGTGCGCTAGGATAGGAGGAGAGGGGGCAGCACAAGGGGACGCTTCGGGCACCCCGTGAAAAGTTTGCACCGCCATCCCACCCCCGGCTCCCCCCCGCAAGCCCACCCCCCCTCTCCCCTCCCCCCCCCCCCCCCCCAATTTTTTTTTTTTTTAAATCCTTCCACGTTTTAAAATGGGATTTCTCTCCTTGCTTCCAATCACAAATATATAT
Source organism: Callipepla californica brunnescens (assembly GCA_023055505.1). Classification (NCBI taxonomy): domain Eukaryota; kingdom Metazoa; phylum Chordata; class Aves; order Galliformes; family Odontophoridae; genus Callipepla; species Callipepla californica. Next base: position 1,903,198 of record JALIRH010000066.1, read on the forward strand.
ATATATATATAAAATAATAAAAATAAAAAACAAAACCCACGCGAGGGGCTGCAGAGGAGCGCACCGCACCGCTCCGCTCCTCGCCCCCCACCCGCACCGATATCCCCCCCCCCCTCCCCCCCACGGGCGGGGTGAGCGGCGGTGCTGCGGGAGGGGGGGGATGGGAAATCCGCGCCCCTCACTCCCCGGGAGCAGCATAAAGCAGACAGCCAGGAGGTGGGGGCAGCCGGGAGGTGGGGGAGGACCCTCCCCCCCCCCCCCCACACACACACTCCTGCACGCACTCCCCGCTCCGGGACCCCAACCCCCACCCCCCACACACGCACTCCGCAGCGCGGCCCCCACCCTCTCCGCGCCCCCCACCCCAAGTAACTTCCACCCGCGCTCGGCAAACCTCGGCGGCGGCGATGAGTGCCGGCGCTGCGGGGGACGGCGGCGGCGGGGCGGGGGCCGGGGGCGGCCGAGCTCCGCGCCCCGCGGCGCCCGGCGCGGCTCGGCTCGGCCCGGCCCGGCGCGGCCCCGGCGGCCCCGGCGGTGGCGCGGAGCCGTTGCGGGAATCGCTGGCTCCGGCTGCCATCTAGCGGACAGCAGCCCGCCGGCCCCCGCCCCGCCGGGCCCCGCTCCCTTGCCTGGCTTTCTGCGGGGTTCATCACCACCCCCCCCCCACCCCCACCCCCTCCCCCCCACTATCCCCCCCCTCCCCAAGCTTTCTTTTTCTTTCCATCTCTCTTTTTTCTTCCTTATTTTACAAACAAGGCGGAAAAGAATAAACAGCGTTGCGCCCCTTCTTTGTGACCGCGCGTGCATCCTTTCCCCTTCCTTCCTTCCTTCCTTCCTTCCTTCCCCCCCCCATCCCTTGCTTGATTTTATTTCATTTATTTATTTCCCTCCGGGGTCTGGGGCTTGCTTCGGGTCTCAAGATTGCGGCCCACACGAAGAAACAAACACTGAAATACATACACACACACACACGTGAAAATAAAAACGGGGAGAGCCTGCCCTCCTCTCGGCTCCCATCAAAGTTTATCCTCAGACTGGAAGCCACGGCAAACCCCGCGGTGGGAAAGGGGATGAAATGCATCTGACGGAAGTTTTATTGTCATTATTTTAGCAAAGAGGTGTCGCTCCCATGGAGGAGAAACCCCAAACCTTCCACTTTGATATATCGCGGTCACATTTATTTTAATTTTCTTTTTTTTTTTTGCCCCTTTCCCCTGTCACTCTGAGGTCTGAGCCGGGAGACGGCTGCGGGGGAGAATCCGTCGACATTTCTGGGATCAAAATAAACGCCCGATTTTGTCCCGAAATAATGAAGAGATTTTCAATGAGTCCCTCGGCCAAGCCGTCCCCATTGTATATCGCATTGATAAAAAGGATGTTATTGACTATGCAACAGTGGGCTCCTTTCCTCTCTCTCTCCCTCTTTCTAAATAAAACTCTCGGTCCTGTCTCCCGGTCATTGAAAAGGTGAAACGAATAAGATTAAATCAGACAAAAAAAGCACGCTCGGTATGTATATCATCCAGATTTTACTCCCCAGACTGTGAAGAGACAGGGAGTAAAGGAGGCAGAGCAAGGCACAGAGAGAGAGGGAGAGAGAGAGAGAGAGAGAGAGAGACAGACACAGACACAGACACAGAGGGAGAGAGCCTAAGCGGAGCCGGACGGACCAAGCGTCGCAGCCCGGTTCCTCGGGACCCGCTCCTCGCTCCCCGCCGGCCGACCCCAGGCAAGTGCCGCTTCTTTCCTCGGGCGTGGGGCGGGGGGACAGGGCAGCGGGGGCCGCAGCACCGCAGCACCTCGTGGGCACTGCGGGCCCCCCCGCCCCGCGTGGCCCCCCCGGGCTGGGTGCGGGCGTCCCGCTGCTCGGGAGCGGCGTGGGGCCGCGGGTTGCCCTCAGACGTAACCCCCCCCCCCACCCCCCCCTTCCTCCCCTCCCTTCTTCCCCCCCCCCCCCACCTCCTCACCCCCCCCCCACTCCCCTCCCCCCCCCCCCCCGCAGCGCCGTGGGTACTTCCATCCCCCCCCTTCCCCGCTCCCGCGGCGCGCGTGTTATCTCCGGGGCGGACCCACGCGGGTCGCGGGGGCACGGCCACGGGCCGCGGGCGAGCTCCGTCCGCGCGTGAGGAGCGAGCGCATCTCGCAGCAGGCTGGGGAAGGGCGAGCGGAGCGGCGCGGCTGTCTTTCACCTGCTCCGTTTGTTATTTGATCACCTAATGAAAAGATCGATGGCAGCCCGTTTACCCGGGCGATCGTGTCAACAGATTACGGGGGCGGCAATCCGTACCCCGAGGGGGAGGGAGCGCGGACCCGCGCGAGTCGCGCTGCTGCGGGATGCCTCGCACCCACTCCCCGCGCCCGGCTGCGAGCCGGGGCCCGTCCCCGTGCGCTGCTCCGCTCTCGGAGAAGGCGGCTCGGAGCACGGGGACGCTCGGAGAGCCGCGAAGTTGGCGGAGAAGCGCGGCTGCGGGGCCGGCCGTCCGTGGGGCGGCCAGGTGCGAGCGGAGCTGGGCCGCAGGGAGGCATTCCCTGCCCCCGACAGAACTGCAGGGCGCCGGGAGGGGTCACAGCCCGCGGTGAGCTGGGAGCCGGGCTGTGATTGCTTTTTAGCCTCCGCGAACCTGTGGGGTGGGACGGGGTCCGAGGGACCCCGCGATCCGCTGGGACCCGGCTTCCCCTTGCCCGCTCCACATCCCGGGTAGCAAAGATCTGCCAGGATTACTCTGTTAGTGTGTCTCTGTTAGTCTCCTCTATTTATTTTATTTTATTACCCCTTTTCTACCGTGTCTTCCCCTCGTGGTAACCCAACCCGGGACCGCAGAGCCCTCTCGTCCCCTCCGCAAAGGAAAAGTTCCCTCTGCAGATGAGTGGTGACAACTTCGGAGCGCTGTTTCTGGCGAGGGGGGCTGGGCGGGGGTGGGGAGCATCATGCAAAGTCGGATGCAGGTATGGTGATGCTGGCGCGGCAAGCCAGGGGCAGGTGCTGTGTTCTCTCCAAAAAATGTTCGGCACCAGCCTCACCTCCCCGGCTCCGCAGAGCACTGTGCGTGTAGAGACACACGTGCACACCCAGCACAAATCTGTTTCTACGTGTACGTGCATACCCAAACGCCGTGGAGCAGACGGAGGACAATAACTGTGCGGGCTGCTGTCACAGGGCCTGGGATCATCCGCAACTGCCTCCCTCGCTCCCCAACTTTCAGCCCTCGAGCATCTCCCGCTCTGCTCGGTGGGCACGCTCAGGCTGCAAGGCTGTGCCGTGGCTTTTTGGGGGGTTCCTTTCGACCCAGCCCCAGCTGGGGCCCTGGGAACACCCTCGGGTGGAGCGCGGCTGGGCCGGGCTGCTCTCCGACGGGGGGGCCGTCCTTTGCCAGGCCTCGGCAGCCGGCAGAGCCCATCCAGGCCTCATTTCTCACTCTAGGGCCCTTTCCTCCCAGGCCTTTTTCTTCCCTTTCCCTATTTTTTTCACCTCGTTTTTCTCCCCTTTCCCCCTCCCCTTGCCGCAGCCAGCCCCGAAGGGTCTGCGAGCCGTACGGGGAGAGAGAGATGCGTGGGCCGGGGGTTTTGTTTCGCAGGGAGGAGGCATCGCTACCCGCTCTGCAGAGCATCTCTGCCGTGCCGTACCCGGGCTGCGGGGCGGTGCATCACCTGGGGGCAGCACGCGGGGCTCGGCCCCATCCCGGATCCCTAACTGGGTGCTCAGTGCCGCCGTCCGGGCCCCACGCCGCGCCGTGTCGCTGGGTGGGCACCCCCCGTGGGCACCCCCTGCTCCCTTCCTTCCAGGTGTCTTCGCTGCCACCGCCGTCAGCACCGCTGGCCCTAGACCCCGGGAAGGCCTTTGGGGCAGCGCGGCCTTCCCGTTGCCCCCGCCCCCTCCAGCGGCCCCGCGGTGCTTTCTGCCGCCTCATTTATCGGCCTCTTATCGAAACCCTCGTGGCAGTGGGCTCCCCACGCCCCCTCCGACGCGACCTTCCCGCGGTCGCGGCCGACGCCGCACCGCTCTCCGCCGACCTCCGAGATGGTGGGGGTGCGGGTGGGGGTGGGGAGCTCTGCCCCGCCGGGACACCCCGGGCCCCCCCGTGCCCATCCGCGGGCGCTGAACCCCGTAGACGGCCGTCCCCCCCTCCCCCCACCTCCGCCCAACGCGGCTCCATCGCCTCCCCTCCCTGCGCTCGTGTGAATTATTTTAGACGGGGTTGGCAAAAAGCGGCGTGACAGCGGTCCCCCCCCCTCCGCCACCCCCTCGGGAAGGCAATCTGCCGTCCCTGCAGCCTCCCCGGCGGCGGGGCCGCGCCGAGCCGGGGTTTGTCATTTGTTAGCGCTCAGAAGGAGCGGGCTCCGGTGCCAACCCGAAAGCAGGGCGCTGAATCACAACTTTGCGCTCGCCATCCATCCATCCTTCCATCCTTCCATCCACGCAGGAACGCCTGAGCATCCCAAACTCTGCCTCTTTTTTCTTTTTCTTTTTCTTTTTCTTTTTCTTTTTCTTTTTCTTTTTCTTTTTCTTTTTCTTTTTCTTTTTCTTTTTCTTTTTCTTTTTCTTTTTCCTTTTTTTTCTTTTTCTTTTTTTCTTCTTTTTCTTCTTTCTGTTTCTTTTTCTTTTTTTCTTTCCTTTTCCTTTTCCTTTTCCTTTTCCTTTTCCTTTTCCTTTTCCTTTTCCTTTTCCTTTTCCTTTTCCTTTTCCTTTTCCTTTTCCTTTTCCTTTTCCTTTTCCTTTTCCTTTTCCTTTTCCTTCTCCTTCTCCTTCTCCTTCTCCTTCTCCTTCTCCTTCTCCTTCTCCTTCTCCTTTTTAACACCCCCGCCCCCCCCCAGAAAAAAAAAAAAAAAGTAAAATAAAGAAAGACAGAAAGTCAGAAAAGAAACAGGTCTGTTCCTGGAAGTAAGAAAAACGTCTGCATGGGGTGGGGAGAGAGCATCCCGAGCGAAGGCCACTTGTTTGACACATAAAGGAGATGGCAATCCCCACGCAGGCTCCAGGACAGAAACTGATGACCTCCTGATGCAAATCAAACCTTCCTATATAAGGCAAACCTGAGAATCATTCCCAGCGCACGGGTGAATCCGGGGCCAAATATTTACTTTCGGCACAAATAAAGCTGCGGTGAGCTGAGCGCCGAAGCCAAAAGAAACAAAAGTGCACCAAAGCCATTGCGCGAGGCTCTGCCTGGAGACCGTGCCCTAAACCCTCTCCTCTGTCGGGTGTGTTCGGCGTTACGGGTCGCTCCGAACCACTCCAGGGCTCCTGAGGGACAGCTGAGATTTGGAAACGAGTTTGGAAGTTGCGAAGTTGCCCTGGCCGAGCCATCCCAGAGCTGCGCGACCAGAGCCTGGCGGCCAGCTGTCAGAGAGCCCGTTTCCCCCACGGAAGGATCAGGTCTTCGGGCTCAGGTCTGACATGGACTTGTGCCTCGACCGCGTTTTGGTGCTCCCTGCCGCTTTCTCCCCCGCATGGGAGATAAAAGCACGCGGGAGCGTTTCGCAGGGGGAGAGTGAGCGCGTTTACCCCCATCAGAAGTTGATCCGAACAATAAAACCTTCGCATTTTCGCTTAATCTGTCAGCACTGAGATATGTTTATTACAGCGAATTCTGCCCGCTCGGGGAGGACCGGGGGTGCGCTTTGGTGGTGAAGTTTAGGGTAAAGAGAACAAACGCGGCAGAGCGCTCCGGCCCCTCACAAAAGCCGCGGATGACAGCGATGTATTTTACCATTCGAAGGCTTTTCTTATTCACACGTTTCTCGGGGTGAAGCCCGGGCACATCCAGCGGTGTCGTTAATAAGGGATACAAAATTGGCTGATCTACCAAACGGGGCCGGAGTTATATGTTTTATTGTTAACCCCTTGCACTGAATCTTCTGAAGCTGAAAGGGAAAAGGAAAGGGCTTTTGTCCGAGCTGATCCTTGGCTATTCTGGGGCTCAGGTTGGTGTGAAAGGGACGAGGAGGTCACTTGAAATCTCCTTTTATCTACTCCTATTTTCTCTCTGGATCAGCAACTTTGAATAGACACCATCTAATCGCTCGTAATGGAAAAAGAAAAAAAAAAAGAAGAAGAAGAAGAAGAAGAAGGGCTGGGGTGGGGAAGGGCGAGGGGGGGTGGTGGTGGTGGGGGGGTGGGGGGGGGGAAAGAAAGCTCAGGGAGCAACGAAAAGGCTTTCGCAGCGGGGCCGCCCGCCTGGAGGTGCGGGGTCCGCACGGAGCCGGCCCCGCACTGCCCCACGGGGGCCCGTCCCGCCTCCCCCACGCATCGCTCCCCACGAGGCTGGGCTCGGAGCGGGCGGCCCGGCTCCTCCTGCCCCTCACACGCACTTTTATTGTTATTTTTATTATTGCATTTTATTCTTCACGCCGAGGGCAGTGCCGGGGAGCCTGCTGCCGGAGGAGCGGGGCTGTTTATTTTGGGGGCCGGTCCGCGGCCGAGGGCAGCGGTCACCATGCCCAGAGCCGGCGGCTTGCGCTCTGTGAGCACAGAGAGAATGGGGAAATAAAACTAAAAAGGGAGCAGGAGGCTCTGGGGCCGCGAGGAGTGAGCTTTGTTGCGGAGGCTCGGGGCACTATCTCTTCCCTCCTTGCCGCTGGAGAAGTCGACGTTTCTCTCCCAGCTCGGGATGCTTTCCCTGTTAAATTCCTTCAAGTGAGTACTTTGTTGCTAAGGCTACACGTCCCCCGTCCCAGCGCACAAACCTTCCCCGCTCCAGGACCGCCTAGAGCTGCGGGCAGAAGCACCGACTTCAGGAACGCACTTGAAACTCCTGGGAGCGATTCCTCCCAGTACCTGCTGCACCCTGCGCTGCAAACCGAGGGCTGAGCGGTCCTCCCCCGCCTCACCCCCCTCCCCCCTCCCCGCCTCAGTTTTGCCGGGGCTTCTGCTGAATTAGACGTCGAGGAGAAGCCCCGTCCAGTAAGGATTAAATTAAGTAGAAGAAATCGGGCCGGTGTACATTCTGAAGCTCCGGTGGGGCGTCAAACCGATGCTTAAGACATTTTTCCCACTCGCTGTGCACCCGCTGAGCCCGAACTGCCTCTCAGTTCCCCAACACCCATCCCCCCACCCCCCCCCCACAGCACCTCCAAAAGGGGACACGGGGCACAGGCACTATCGGGGGCCGGTGGCAGAAGAGATCTCCTCGACCCCAGACGTAGCCCCATCCCCCTGGGCCGGCGGAGGGGCTGGGGCAGTGGGGCACCGTCTGTGGGGTTGAACGGCTCCTCCGACGGGGCCACGCGGGGAGACAGAGAGGTCGCACTCCACGAGAAAAGGAGAATAGCGGTCTTTTCTCAGCATCGACGCTTTCCCCTCGCCCCACCGCTCCTCTCGGCCGTGAGGATGCGGCGGCCGAGGGGATGCGGGCGGGTACCCGCGGTGCGGAGCTGAGCGCGAACTTGGTTCCTAGATGCAAAGAGGAATGAATAAATAGACCTCAAACCAGGTAGTTGGGGTGTAATAGTTTAGCAGGACTAATTGCAGACAATGGAGCTGAAATGACTTTTCCAATTAGCTGCTGGTTGGGGTTTAGTTGGAGGAACTGTCAGCTCCGGCGATGGGTAATTGCTTTATTGCTCACAAAACTATCATCTATTTAGAACATATGTGCTAATTACTCTGGATGGGCGTCGGAAAGGAGACCATAAATCTATTAGCACTTTAAAAACTCTCGGGTGCTCGCGAGGGACCGAACTCCTTCCTCGGTGCGCTAAGGGCGAGATTCTGTCCCTCCTCTCACGCCCTGAAAATGCAAATAAAATTAAAAACAAACAGCTTAACACGCGTAATTAGTAAGCTGTATCTGCGACCTCGGACGGGAGGAATACTGGTCACCTCAAGGTGCAGAAAGCCCGTTCCTATAGACCGAACCAGTGCCATAAATCACTGCTATAAAAACGATTTTCCTCTCTACCCTTGCTCTGTTTTGTTTTGTTTTTTTCTTTCTTTCTTTCTTTTCTTTTCTTTTCTTCTTCTTCTTTTTTTTTTGGGGGAAAAAAAAAAAAAAAGATTAGTTTAGAAATCTTTTAATTGGATTACTGTGTAAAATTAATCTGCTTTAGGCTCGCTAAGTTTGTGTACCAAATATTTGGAATTAATTCCATGCCACAAAAAGCATCCGGGACCCCTTTTGTCCCAGGCAGCCGAGGAAAGGGCGCAGGTAGGAGAGGAAGGTGCCACTTCACCGCACGCGTTGCTGCGCGCTCGGAGAGCTCTCGGCTCTCCATCAGCGCTGCGTTGTGGCTCGCAGGGTTATCGTGAGATAAACAGAATCGCTCGCCGGACCGCGCTACGCCTCAGGGCTCCTGCGCGGGGTGCAAAGGCGGGGGTAAAAGCCTAAAAGTTTATCTTGCCCAAGGGCCGGGGGTGCCCCCGTCTTTGTCCGCTCCTCTCCGGGGCACCCACCGGGACCCCCTCCTGTAGGTTCTGTCCGCGAGCAGCCTCCCCCGAGGGTGGGTGGGTGGGTGTGCGGGTGTCTGGTGGGGTAAAGGCTCGGTGACCTGTCGGGGAGCGGCGTGGGCTCGTTGCTGCCCTCTCTCCCCCCATCCCGTCGCCTCTCGTACGCAGGAAGATGCCGCCTCGCCGCTAAAAGAGCAATAAAGCCGGGCTGATTTATTTATTTTCACTTGTTTATTTTTCCCCGAAGTAAAGGAGCTCGCGACTTGTTCTCGGTGATTTACACGCGCGGCGAGGATCCGGAGGCTGCCAGGGCGGTGGGGGCAGGGGCAGGGGGCAGGGGCAGGGGCAGGGGGCAGGGGCAGGGGCAGGGGGCAGGGGCAGGGGCAGGGGGCAGGGGTAGGGGCAGGGGGCAGGGGCAGGGGGCAGGGGCAGGGGTGTGAGCTCGAGCTGCGCAGGTGAGCAGGCAGCTCGACCCAGGAAGGTGATAGCGAAGGGGAAGGTGAATTTTTGCCCCCTGGAGCAGCGGACGGGCGATGCCTCTCCTCGAAGACAAACCGCAGCCGCTCTCGGAGGCGGCCCTGGTTTAGAGCTCTGCCATTTCCGAGCCAGTGTTAAATTCTTAACGCCGGCTGACGCCGAGCTGCGAGAGACCTGGTGCGTTTCGTACTACACGTGGCACGCACTTAACACCGGGCGGGCACGGAGACAAAACGCCCAGAGGCGTGTCCGTGGGCAGGTGGGCTGCTCTGCTCCGCGCGTGGGTCCCCGCTTGGGTGGCTTCACCGTGGGCCCCGCTCACCTCTCAGCGCCCGCTCGCTTTTCTCACGGCTGCGCACAGGTAGAAGTTTGGCAGCCCCGCGCTGCAGCTAAACAGATTAATACGCGCTGACAGACTCTTTATCCCTCTTCGCGCAGTGTTAAACGCATCTTAAAGTCCCTGCTGAGACGAGCCGGGAACTCTCCCTGTCTGTCTCCCTGTCTATCCGCGTCTGCTTCGGATGTGCCCTGTGGAAATTGTTTACAGTTTGGAAGACTCTAACCTTGATTTTCCAGCTTTGAGCTCCCTCTGGAAGCGGAAAGAGCAATTACTCCACATTACTGTACATATTTTATTGCCGTGATAGATCGCAGGTGTTTCAGCTGCCGCTATTGTCTGCCCTCCCTCCCGCAGCCGCAGCGAAGCAGCTGCTCCGACGGCGGCGGCACGGGACCCGCCGCGGCATCCCGAACCGAGCCGAGCAGAACCGAACCGGGCCAGGCAGGGCCGGGACGGAGGGGCCGCACCTCCGCGCATCGCCGGGCCAAGGCTCGGCGGGATCGCTGCCGGGGTATCCCGCTATGCGGGACCGGAGCATCCCGGCCCCGCGCTGCCGTCGGGGCACGGTTACCCCGAGGCGGGTCCCGCACCCAGCGGGGGCTGCCGACACCTCGGCTGCGGAGCTGCGGGGACATCGCGGCGGCCGCGGGCTGGGTGTGAGTGCCCAGACGCGGACACGCGTGGTGCTTGGCACGTGGACCTGCGTGGGGTGAGGCCTCCTCGGCCCGCCGCACTCGCGAGTTTTGCGTGTACGCAGCGCGGAGACACCGCCTGTCGCCCACGCGCGATATAGATAGCTCGGCTGCGGAGACGTGATCTTCATTCCCGGGGTGGTTTGAGGAGCTCCGAGCGACACACGGGCGGAGGAACCTACCGCAGGGCGGCCAGGGTGGGAGCGTGGGGGCGGCTGTGGGATGCGGAGGAGGAGGAAAGGCAGAATAACCCCTTCCCTCGCCCCCCAGCCAGAGAAATTGCTGAAACTCCGAGCAGCGCGAGCCCGAGGTGGTGGCTTTGGGTTTAGACTGTACGAGCCAGAGGGGGAATCAGCTGCGGCGAGTTACAAAGGTGCAGGATGGAGGCTGCGCGATGCCGGAGCATCCCCAAATAGCATTAAACTGTGTCATGGATCAGTGTCATGATGACGTATGACACACCACAAGGGATCATTATGAGTGACTGGCATAATAGACATGGATAGTGGACCAAAGTCTCCTTGACAATTCCTACTCGTATGTCTTGGGGGGATAGTTTTACATTCCTGATCCGTTTATTTGGAGCCAATTCAGGGAGAAAGACACATGAAGCACACGACCGAATCTTTCTAAGTAGGATGTAGACGGGCTTACATGGCAGAAAACATCGCGGGGAACGCTGAAGAGGTCAGCGCTGTAGGTGCAAAGCGCTTGGCAAAACACCTGCTCCATCCAATTAGGCAGGACGCCCTGCTTTCCCCGTCCTGCCCAGGAGGGATGCAGCTATTGCCACGCATCCCTGCGCAGCTCCCGGAGTGCGGACAGCACGGTGGTACCCACCCGTGCCCGCTCCCACGCGCGTGCACCGCCCCGAGCCGTGCCCTGCTGCTGCTGCTGGGGAAAAAAGGGAAAAGTCGCGCTGCTGCAGCTCCTTGGAAGCAAACAGGCATTTTACGGAGCCGTTAAAACCGAGTGAAGCTCATCCTTGCATCGCCTCTCACTACGGGTTGGGAGGGACTGGGAGTGTGGGGCTGCGGGTGCTCCTTTGTTTGCAGGCATCCCCAGCTCCAGGTGGAAGTTTTGTGTCCCTCGTTCACGGGGCTCTGCCTCTCCCTGCAGGAAAATGGGGCCCCCCCTCTGCCCAAAACCTGTCCTGGAGGGGTTCCCCCTTCACTCAGCCCCTCCAGTGGTATTTATGGCCTCTAGGACAGCCAGAGGTGACGCTGGTCTTGCCAGGATTGAACGAATGGTGTTAGCCACAGAAAGCAGAGTCACAGGAGGGAAACCACCTTTCATCCTCACACCGAAAAGCCCTCTCCAGAAAAGCAAACAAATAAAAAGAAGAAAAAAAACCCAACCCCCAAACATCAAAAGCTGCGGCCCCCAAGCCGTGCCGGTGCAGATGCTGCACGAAGCTCACAAAACGTGTGAGCAGGTAACGCCGGCAAACAGCGATGCTGTTAACAGAAAACAACTAATTTGCAGTGACTTCATCTGATTGGGAGGATGAAAAAGCCTTTTTAAATCAATCCAGATTTAGTGGCCCGAGCGCGGCCAATTTATGAATATGGAGGCTGCTCTGAGCCTGCCTTCCTTCAAGATGTCATCGGAGGGGTAATAGCGTAGGTGAAGTCATTTAGTTACACTGTGGAAACTTTTATAGCCCCTTCCTTGGGAATTTAATTCAGTGCTTCTTCATTTTATTAGTAACAGACTGACTCCATCAGCGGCGCTCTCCGTGTTTAGAGGCATGACTGCTTGAAGCAATTAGGCTCCCCAATTAGCATACTTCTCCTGACCCCTCCGCACCACCAGGTCCTCGCATTATCCATCCCTGCGGAGCGGGGGTAGCACATGCCTGCCGAGCGTCCGGGGTGGCGAAACCAGCACGCAAGCGGGCTACCAAATTTACCCCTGTGCCCTCTAGGCATGGAGGTGTAGCGCTCTGATTCAAGACCCAGCAAGCAGGGACCCCGGGCACTCCAGGGGTCGGGTACCGACCCTCTCTCCCCCCCTCCCCCCCCCCAGAGGTCCCCTCCCGGGGCCGCTGACCCCTCCCGCCCCGTCCCGCATCGCTGCAGTGGGGCGGTCGGGAACGGCCCTCGGTGGTCGCTGCCCACGGCGCTCCGAGCATCTCCCCCCCTCTCCCCGACCCCAGATTCGGACACCTGTCAGTCACGGGAAAAATGACTCTTCCCACCCAGCCCCCTCCTTCCCCCCCAACCCCCTCCGTTTGTTTTTTTTTTTTTTTTTTTTCCTCCAGTCCTACTGAAAGCCCACGGTTTGGAGCCGGCAGCAGATAGAGCCGTCCGCCCAGAGCTTCGCAGCACTGTGGAAGAAAAATCTCTATAAAACGAAATAGGCAATCAACTGAAATCTATCCTCTTTAAATAAACTGATTCCTTAGTATTTTCCCAGTGTTGCTGTAAGTTGTTGTCTGTGATGTCCCCCAGGGCTCTTTCCTCTGCTCTCTGATTTGGTGTATAAAAGCAGCTCTGAATGATGGATTACTGTGTCATTGCAGCCTGCGAAGGATTAATTTGTTTCATTGATTTCTCTTTAGGCAGATTGCCAGAATTCTCTGCTTCCCACCTTTCCCCGGGACTTCCAGCAGTAATAGACAGTAATAGCCTAAGACAAATCAGCCCATTCTTGTAAAAATAGAAACGCAAAATCCTGAAGTCCCAGGAAAGCCATAAAGTAGGGCTTTCTTTCTTTCTTTTTTTTTTTTTTTCCTTTCTCTTTCCCCCCCACCCTCCCCCCAACCCCCAACCCCATTTTTTTTTTTTTTTTTTTCCCTTTTTTACCCCGTGTTGTCCTGCAGACCCATCGCCTCTGAAGGCGGGTCCCCCTTCCCTCACCCTTTGGCCCTCGGTGGGGGGCTGCTCGGATTCGGGGCCGGTTTCCACCAGCAGCACCGGCATGTGAGCGACGGGCATTTGAAACGTTTTGTTCGCGCTCAGCAACGGGGATGGGAGTCGAAGGAGGGCTGAATAAACCTCGCAGTTCATTCTTTCTCCAAATCCCGAGGCCGCCTATGGCACGTCTATGACCGATCGATCCGCCGTCTAGGGTACCGGCAAGGTCCCGCAGTCACCCGTCTGCTGCGGGTGGGAGGCACCGGGCTCTCCCGATCGATCCGTCTGCGTGCTTTTGGGATCATCCGTGGGGAATGTGGGGCCTGGGAGGGATGGGGGATGCAGCCGGGCTCCCTCCTCGTGCAGGTTTGGGAGGGGAGAGGCGGAAAAGCATCCCGCTGCCGGAGCTCGGATCTCCCCTTCGCCAGCAGACAGCGGGTCCGGCTGCGCTCATCTGTTTGTTTTCACAGCGCAGCGCTAAAATAACAAAATAGAGAGAGAAAAAAAAAAAGAAAGAAAGAGGTATCGATTTGGTGTTCTCAGGTTAAACTTTGGGTGTAATTAGACTGGCAGTAAAAAGTGATGTTGTCATCTGCTAACGCCTCTCCGGCCGGGGCTCATGCAGGGCTGCGCCGTGCCGAGGCAGCACTTTCGGGTAGCACCAAGAGCAGAGAGGCATTTATTCCACCTCTGCGTCTCCCTCCCGAGGGGACTGGCTCCGCGGCTACTTTCAAACGGATGCTCGATTCCCGTAGCAGAGATCCACCTCATTTCAAGCCGAGGAAACTCTGAAGTTGCGGCTGTATCCCGTTCCCCCCCACCTCTCCTGCTCTCCAGGAGGATGTTAGCCTGCTACTTCCTATTTTAATTTACTGTCATTTCGGGTCGAATCCAAGTACCAGCATTTGTCTCACAGCGTGATTTCCTTGATGTGGAGCCAGGTAATATTCCTTGCCCTGCCTGAGCAACGTTCCTTTATTTACTTCCTTGAGGTGCCTCTGTGGTCTGTAATGTCGAACTTTTCCACCACTTTTTTAAGGGACTGCAATTCTCATGAAGAGAACTATGCGCTCTTTTCTGGGAATTTCTATGCTGCTACATGGTCTGGGTAAAGCCTGGAGAGTGAACGAGGACAAGGAAAAGGATGGCACCCTGGGAAAGGGTGCAGATTTCCCTTCAGAGTGGTATAGGAGGGTCCCCCTATTTCAACCATAGCATGGGCTGACTCTTCCTGGCACCCCCACTCCTGACAGACAATTTCTCACTGTCTCGCTGCTGTGAAAGGAAGAGTACAGATGCAAGTGTTTGTGTTTGTCCTGCTCTAGCAGCTCTGCCTCTGGAAGGATCAGCTCTGAGCTCAGGGCTTGGGAGCAATTGTGTCCCTGCTGCCCCTTCCCTCTCGTCTATCCTCTGCGCTCACGCAGGGGAATTCTGTCTCTCTGACAGGCAACATGGACCGTTTTACATTTCGCAAATAACAGAGCCAATATTCTTGGCTTGGGAAGCCTTGGTTAGAAGCAGAGGCAGATATCCACCCCCATCCCTCCCGTTTGCAATAAAACAGGCAGAATCCATCACAGACCAAACTTAAAAAGCTCAAGTGAAGCTCACATCCTTTCATCCCTGCAGGACTGGAGAGAAACAGAGTCTGTTAGATTAGCAAACATTAACCTCTTGCATAGTTCTGGATGTAGGATTAATGTCTACTGAAGGGACAGCTGTGTGACCCTCACACATGCACTAACTATACATTAGGGTTGTCACTCCATCGATCGGGAGAAGTTTGTGTGAAGAAGCGCTCCCCACCAGGGAGCAAAACAGACGAGAGCTGGAAAAAGCTATTTGTGCTCTGAGAGGACACTCTTTAAAAAAAAAAAGAAAAAATTAGTTTCCCGTTTATGGAATCTGAAGCGCAGATGAGCTGAGCTCCGCAGGCTACGCCCCAAGGTTCTGCAGGATGTGGACCACACACAACTCCCAGCTGTGACCCTGGGATCAGCTCGTCTTTGGGCAAAACACAGAGCCATGCCAACGCAGGATTCGCACACAGCAGAGTGCTGCTGAGACTGCCTACAGGAGGCTTTGGCTCCCCGCAGGATTCTCACTGACTGCACGGCATTAGCATTTCTATTCCCACTTAGATGATTTGGAAGAGACTTGTTTGTCTCCAGTATTTTCCACCATTACCCCCTCTGTTTATGAGAAAGGAGACGGGTGGGTGAATAATATGTTTTTCAAGCTTTCTTCCCAGTAAAATGGGAAAACTCTATGCTGTTAAAACACAGGTGGATTGTTTCCTAGGTTTTGCTGGATTAGGAACAAACACTGGGCTTAGCTCTGGTCACACCCTACTTTTTGTGTTAGTCTAAGTATTCTCATAGCACAAGAATCCCACAGATGTACCGGTGGGTTCAATGCATTTCTGAAAGCAGACTTATTTTAGTTAGATGAGTGAAAATAAATGCTCATTGTTGGAGCCTGTTTATTAAACAGCTAACGGTTTCTTGGAGTCAGGTCCACACAAACATTTGGATGTCAAATATTGAACTTTCCAGACCTAGAAGAAATGACAGCGCAGCAAATGGTGGGAGCCTGTGTGCCTTGCAAGGATCCCCACATGGGACACCGACCAGCAGTGTGTCCCCATGGAGCCTCCTCCAGCCAGAGCGAGGTGTCTGATGAAGGCAGAATACGTGCTGAGACCCAGGCATGCCGTTAGGGCATGGGATGAGAAGACCCAAGAAACAAAGAAGCCAAGAGCTCACTGAATGGCTGAAAACCAGCCTTTACCCGATAGGAGAGGGTGGTGTTGGGATACCCAGTGCATGCATCCTTGTCCAGATGGATGTCATGACCACAGAGGTCAGAAAACAGGGAAAATGTGAGACCTCAGCAGCTGGGTTGGCCATGACTTGAGGATGTGCCACAGGGCTGGTGGTCCAGAGGCTGCTCAGTGTGGTGGTAAGGCCCCGTATTTCCTGTGGCAGAGGACTGTGTCCAAAGCCCGTGTCTGGCAGCAGTTACCCAACCCAGAACCTCACATGGGAACTGCCTGGCTCTGGAAGCGGGACATCCAACACTGAAGATGCCGCAGGAGCCATGAAATCAGCTGTGGTACACAAACAGTTCCATAGGGACTTGTCAGACTGAAAGTGGTCAAAAACTATCCAACAGGACAGTTTCCAAAGAAAATGAAATACTGTAAGGAGAATGTTTCAGGGGAACATACCAATTTCATCAGCTCCTTAAGCAGGGGAACACTGGAAGGCTGTGGTACAGCATTTCTGAAGTGTTTTCCACCACTTCAAGTTCGCATTAATGAGAAAACACATCACAAGCAAAAGAAGGTGTTTTAAAAGTGAATCCTTCGGGCAGATGAAAACAATTCTGACTGCACTTACTGATGCTTTCTGATGCAAAGTGAGAGTCTTGGGCTTTACTCCTTGACACCTGCAATGCCGAAGGATGCAAATATTGGCTGTGGTGGGCCCTAATCAACAGGTACGGGGAGAAACAGACTCAGAGGAAGAGAAATAAAGCGATCTAGTGCATAGTGGGGAAGAGCCTTGGTAAGCCTGGGCCCATCTCTTCATATACTCTGTATGAGACAAGGACTAGGTACAGGGCTCAACTTACGGATAGTATTAAGGAGAAGATCCTGACTGCAAGGGTAAACATTCTGTCAGAGCTCTGTCCCGGTTTATTTTGATGTATTCAGCAGCAGGGAGCAGCTTGTCTCATTCTGAGGTCTGTGCATCCATTACTGTATGTGTGGGCAGGCAGTGAGCTGCAGAGCAGTGAGATCCTGGGGGGACCTTGGCCCTGGTGCTGCCACACTGCTCTTGGGGGGTTAAGACAGAATGGACAGACAAAGAAGTGGAAAGCAGCTGGAGGTGTGGACGCAGCCCCCCCAAAACAGGCACTTTTACTTCTCCAGAAATGTGTTCTCTCTGCAGCAAGTCTGATATTTTCATCAACGCCGACAAAGATAAGCAACAGCTGGTATGCTGTGGGTGTCTTGTATGTCTTCTGAGGTTTAACTTTGGCTCTCCCAAGAGTTTATTTGTTTTTAATTCACCTAGAAATCTGAGGTTGCTTTAATGCATGGAATGGCATTCAAGTGGTTAACGCTCACGCAGTCCTGAGCAGTGTGTAGAAAGGAAGTATGGTCTCTTGCCCACCCATTAACCTCTGCTATTATGGGGATTTTATACCAACAGCAGTAAAATTCACCTCCCTGTTGTATGTGTTCTTATATAGAAGATCAAAGTCCTGTAGTTTGCAAAAACATGGAAAGTATGGCATAATTAAGTCTATTTGTTTAGTTAGAGCTCAGCATTTAATGAATAACAAATTTCTGCTCGTCCACAAAGGGTATGCATGAAACTGCCAGATGAACGAGTGTGTAGGAATTTCTTGTTTTAGCTTTCACAGCCATTACTGTACAGATACTTCATTTTTCTCAAGTGATCACAGGCAGCGCGTTAAAAATGGTGGGATCCTACAGAAATACGGTGCTTTACATAGCTATGAAGATCAGCTGCATCAGCCACTTCTTTCAGTCTACACCACGTTAAACCATGCTGAAATAAACGTGGTTCTGTCCCAAAGCAGCTTTCTAGCTTTACTATGTGTCAGGATACCAGGAATTCTGCCTGTGGTAAACCATTGTTGGAGGTCTTGGCAGTGGGGGGAAAGGTAGAAAACTCACCCTAAAAACTACCTAAATTTTCATCAGGGTGGACGCAGTGCTGCTCCATGAGCTGGAGACTGGAGCACAGTCCCAGTTGGATTTCCCTTCCCACAGAGCTCAGCTTGATCTTTGCTGAGCAGCTCTCCCTTCAGCTGGTCACCCACAGCGACTCCAGTCGGAAATTCTGTAGAATGAACCAAAGCTGTGTTTTCACTTTGAGCTTTTTATTTTCGTCATGACTCCTAAGCCAGCTTTCGAACTGTGCTGTGACAAATGTCCCAGGCCATGAGTTTTGTGACTGGTTTCACTTCAGTAGTTTGTAGTTTACACGATTCGGCTCGATATTGTTCCTTTGAGCTAACAGCAGTTCCACAGAAGGTGTAAAATGTGGGCAGATATCCCATGCGATCATTATAAACTAGCACGAGAACGCCTGTAACAGTAGGAGCAGTGTGCTGGCTGTACTCCAGCTTGGCTAACTGCATCCCATTTTTCTAAATTCAGGTTTATTCGGAAGCTTGATCCAAAGTGTCTCGAAATAGCTGTTTTCCCATCGCCACTAGTCCTAGGCTCCGCTGCTAGGCGAAGCTCTGTCCGTGTCCCCTGCAATTCTGAGTGAAGAAATGACTTCTCTTTTAAATGGTGTAGACTTCAGGTAGATGTCCAGCAGACTGCTTGAAATCCTTCTGCCCAAAAGGCCAGCAATGCAGTTGTAGAAATACGCAGTAAGATTAATTCTATTACTTAACACTTGTTGTTTTTTTTCTGTCACACGTACTCCCCCACACCACGTGAAAGAAAATGACACCAGTATAAATGTAAATCAAAGTAAGGGGCAAAAAGACCATCACTGACCCGCTCTGCTGATAGGGGAAGATGCCGTGAGTGAAATCACAGCGTTGTCTGATTTGATTGTCAGGATGCTGAAAGCACATATTCAGATAACAATAAATTGTATAGCAGACAGTGAGTTAAAATCCAAACGCAAGAGAGATCTGCAAGCATGGGACTTTCTGTTTCGTGCTAGCTACGTTGTTTGGAAGTAGCTAGCTATTGCAGAAAAGTCTGGAAAAAGAATCTAAATATCAAGAATGTGCACTTGTGCATGTAATCAGCACACATTAAGCTACAACTTCTGCACCATTTCAGATTTAGAGCCACGGTTTCTTGTTTCCAGCTCAACCTAGAACTATCGCCTGCCCATTTTTACCAGATTGCTGGTATAATACCGAGCTGGAGGTCACATCTTATTAGATGATCATACAGTGTAAGATGATTCTCAGCTACAGAAGGAGGGTGAAGCAGCTGTTCTTTAGCAGATGTCATGCTATAGGAATTATGTCACTTCCATAGTTATAAAACAGCTCAAGAAAATGTACTGTAACAATGTGATATACGCTTGGATTGACTACCCCCCAAAATCCTTTCAAGAGGAAAAATGGGGGTGGTGGTGTGGGGTGGGGAGATAAAGACAGTGTCTATCCGAGCTTCACACCCTACAGCTTTAATGTCTGTGGAGAAAAGTCTCTCATTCAGATGTTACATACAGTGGTCACCGCATTTGTGTATTCATTATGCGCATTAAGCAGTCAGATATATTCCTTCCAGTAAATATGAATAGTTTAATTTGTTCTGCCGAAAGAGAGACAACTATCAGAAATAGCAATAAAAGTCACATAATGAAATAAGAATACTAGAAAATCCGAGGATTTTAGTACGGTCCATTATTCATTCAATTCCTGGCAGCCTTTATGATTACAAATCACTTGATTGACTAACTAGACATTCTCAAAGTGAATTATGAATCAGGTTCATTTTTCCTGGTTGAGAGTTGGTACATGCTGTAACTCTTCCACTTTGTGATATATCAAGTTCTTGTAACAGTAATAAGAGATATAATCAACTCTTTATTTCAAGACAAATAAATTGCCTTTTCAAAAAATGAAATGTGGTTGCTAACATTTTAACAGAGCGCAGCGTAATTCCTGCCTGCTATTCTCAGAGTGCAATCTGCTGTGATGACATAGCTTCTGAGCGTTTGACTTTGCTGAAATTATTGCCAGGGTCTCGCACCCTCCGTCAGCGCACCGTGACCTCCGCACGAGTGCGGGCTGCGGCTCAGAGCAGCAAGTGGTCCTCGTCCCGGTGGAAAACAAGCCACAGGCACCTACCCAGCAGACCACAATTTGCCCTTTTGTGCCCGGCTCTGATCTGGCCTTGGGAATGTGGACGAGTTTTAAAGCTGTTTAAGTTTACTTTGAAAAAAAAAAAAAAAAAAAAAAGTAAAATGAATCTCTTCTAAAGTGTGCTTGACCCTTGAGTCCTTTTGCATGAAAAACTCCCTCAGGCTTTTGTGGAAATTATGCAAGCGGAATGACTGGCAGGCTGGGGTGGGAGTTATTTGTAGAACAAATGCACAATCAGATCCCAAATCCCTCTAGAATAGGTTCAATGCGAGGTGCATTTCACCTTCAAATGGCTACCGGGATTCAAAATAAAAAATAAAATAGAAGAAGACTAGGCTGAAGGCTGCTTGAATTCTTTGAAAGTGTCCAAGCCGAAAACCACTACAGAAAGCCATTACGCCTTGCATCTGCATGTCATCTGTAGCCACAACTGCTCGCTTGGCATTCCTGTGTCCTGCTCAGCAGAGCTGGGAAGCACAGGGAGGGATGGTGTGTGGATAGGGCAGCTGTGGGGCTGAGGGAAGGGCAGAGGTGTCTTCTGTAGCTGCAGAAGGTTCTGCATGAGAGCCTCCACCAAGGCTTTATTTTTTTTTTTTTTACAGCGGGTTCTTCTAGTTATTTGGAGAGACGATCTCAGAATTTGGGGGCTTGTTTTGGCTCTGGCAAAGAGACAGGCTGATGCTCAGCAGGTCCGCAGTATTTATAGAGCAATTTGAAAGACTTTAATCCCCTCCTCTTCCCCTCCCAAGCTCAAAAGCATGTTTCTAAAGCAGGATCTTGTGGGAGAAAAAAAGTATTACCATATTATTTTTCGGAAGACCTTAATGTGGTCATTCATTTTAGAAACAATGG
Source organism: Callipepla californica brunnescens (assembly GCA_023055505.1). NCBI lineage: Eukaryota > Metazoa > Chordata > Aves > Galliformes > Odontophoridae > Callipepla > Callipepla californica. The sequence goes on from JALIRH010000066.1 coordinate 1,923,679, forward strand.
GTAAAGACGTCAGATTTATTCCTTATTCATCTTTCTATCTCAGTTCTAATCTTCTAATAGCCTTAATTAAATGCTGAGTAGTTTAGAATATTATTAAATAGCTTTCATAGGATTTTTTTTTTATTTCTGATTACATCATGAGTACAGATTATTTAATATTCCATTCATTTTAAAATTATGATTAAGAGGATAATCCCAAAAAGATGTTTGTAACAATTTTAACTAAGCTGAATTAATTGAGTTAGGGGATAAGAAATGAGATTTAAAGGGTGAACGAGGGGTAAAATCAAAGCCTGCACAGTTTTAAAATCAAGTGGATTAAGAGATTGGTCCGAATGGAGAAGGTGGCAGGTCAAAAACTGAACTGGTTCAAATAGAAAATTCACTTGCTTTTGGGCCCTGTGTCTCTCTTTCATGGAAATCATGTGCAATGGCACCCAGTGCAATATGGCTAAACATGAAAGGGAACGAGTGCTTGTTACGGTTCGACAGACCGCACGTTGCTCGCTGTCAGGCTAAGGTGTGCCACGTCAAGGGACGTAGAAAAGCCAGCTCAAGTGCTCCCATCTGTGACAGCGTTGTGTCCCCAGATGTGCCCAAGCACACCAGATAAATGCCCGTGGCCCACAGCTTGGGGCCTTTTGCTGTAGTGACGTGTCGGGTGACCCTGAGATGCCGACGATTATGATGCGTTTGGGGTAGGGCCTTCAGTCCCAGTTCCCTCCAGTTCCCTTCAGTCCCAGTTCCTTCCAGCCTTCAGTCCCAGTTCCCTCATTTGTAACTCAGTAGTTCTATCACAGCCAGAATTTTGCTAGGTTATTTCCCCTATACTGAAATGCTTGCTTAGGATTGATTCAGTGAAGCTTTTCTGGTGGCCTCTCTTAGGGGGGCCATCCCCCTCTTCCTCCTTATGTGAGATGCTAACCACCTCTTTGTAACAGGAACACAGCTCTAATGTATTTGGAAACCAGGGAAGATATTTTTACTTGTGTTCCTTAATCTCCGCATGAGTAACTGAAGGCATTCACATATTGGAGGAACTTCTGTAGTCATTGGTAATTATGGAAATGACAGCACCCTTTACAGTTCTCCCATGGGGACATGAGAACAAACCAGTGCCTGTAAAACCGAGCCTGGGAGGAAAGACATGAAAGCAAATGGAACACAAAGTGCAGAGCTCAAGCTCTCAGGAAGGGATGAATGAGGCAGGGTGGCTTTATTTTAAAGAAGGACAAAGGCATCCTAACCCATAGCACTACTGTCACAGACATTACCACGTGTGTGCCATTTGAGCAAGTTCTCTACTGTTACACAAGCGTCCTTTAAGAATTAAAGCAGTCTACATGACAGCCTTAGGAAGAGCAGAGTGAATCAGCCCATGATACTGGGAGGAAAGCACACATTTCAGATCTCCCTGGAGCATTTACTTGTTCCAGAAGTTTTGCATGAGTTCAGGGTACAAATGGGGATCTTCAGCATCACACATCCAAATGAGGGTGAGGAGAGGCTGACTGGGAGAAAGCAGCACTTACACTCAGTAAGAGAAAAACAGAAAACGAATTTGAATGCAGCCAAGAAGAGTAAGACACTGCGATGAGTGATGGAAGCATTAGCTCTGCAGGTTCAGTTATAGAGGCTGGGATTTAATCCGTTTAGATCTTTTTCTTCCAAGCTTAACAGCTTTAATTATTTTTACAAAGAAAAAAAAAATCAATACGTCCTTACACACTGTTAATAATAATAAAAAAAATCAAGTATCATTGATATTTGAAAACAGAAATCATAAAGAACATATTGCATTCACACCAACTACATACCAAACAGAATGTTAATAACATTAACCTTTACTCTATCAGATATTTTCAAGAAATACCACTATATTTTTTGCAACGGCTCATATCTGTCATTTAACTGACATGTGATCTTTGCTAAGTTTGCCAAATCACTGAGGCCTGAATACCATTCAGCAATGTTAATTTTGTTTTCCTATTCCACCCTTTACACAATTATTCTCATGGCAATCATTCTAGCCTTGAGTATAAATAATACTTCAAGTGGTTTGTTGATATCCAGAAAATGATGTGTATCTACATTAAGAGATTCTGGAATCTAATGGGAGAACCATGCATATTATTAAGCTGAAATGCCTATTTCTTTCCTCCCAGATGGGAAGTAGTACAGGGTAGTGCCGTGGCATATGCATTAATTTTATTCCTTCCGCAAATTTTAGCACATATTTTTTTTTTGCAGATTTTGAGTCTTTGCCTCCTACCAAATATCCAGGAGATTTAAACAGGATTTTGCTGCAGAAGGGATCTCAGTCTTAACGCTGAGGACCTTGGATAATTCTCATGTGAGCTGAAGAAGAGGAGGGTGGAGCAGCTCTCTTCTGGAGAATAAGGACAGAAATGGGAGTTCTGTGGGAGGAATCCTCGAGGACTAACAGACTCAAAAGAGAGACGGAGACCAATTTTCCCAACTCCCATATTTCAGTTGTATAGATCGAGTAGCTTGTTCTGAAGGTCCTAGTAATAAATAAGGAGCATACTTAAAACAAATGGAGATAACAACCACATTGTAATGTGAAACATAAATCCTAAAACACGTCCGTAAGGATTGCTACCCCAATAATACACAGAAGTACTCTCCTATTTAAAACCCAGCCTCTTAACAGATTTCTTGCGAGGCCTGTGGATTTCTTCCACGTTCTCTTCCTCGATCTGCTTTTTCTTTTTTCTCCTTTACTTACTTGGTTCTGATAACTTTGTCTTCATGCCTTGGCTGTCACCATTTGCCTATCAGCATTTTTTAATTACACGCATTCATTAATGACTGTGGCTTGAAGACCTGAGCCTATAATTAGCCCCGACCTTCAGATCTGTGAAGCAGGACTTCACCTGTGCTCCTCCTCGTTTTCCAGAGGCTTTCCAAATGGAGAAACGCATCTGCCTCCAGAACAAATAGGAGTATTATGGTGTGTGGGCACACACTGCACTGTGTGAGCAGCACTTTCCCCAGACAGATCAGCTCTAGCTACGTAACGCTTTTAAAAGCACAGATCTGATGGCCAAAACAAACAGTGCTTATCCAGCTGCAAATCTACATGCAAGTTGATCTTTTCGGTATCTGTCCAGGACATCGTTGTCTTTTGAATTCATCCCTCCTCCAGTTAATAAATACCTCAGGGTCCTCCCTCTGCCCACAGAGTACGCAGGAGCCTATGGTGAAAGCATCCCTACTTTGATGTCTCAGATACCCTGGGTTTAGGCACCTCATTTAGGTGCTATCACTAAATGGGATGAAGCCAGCCTTTATTTCAGATGGCTGGTTTTCTTTTGTTGTTCCTTTTTTCTTTCATTTCCCCGATTTTTCTCAGGATGAGTTCTGTTGTGTCTGAATTCCTCCTTGTGCTCTTCCCAGCATTCCAGGCAGCGCTGCACTGCAGCAGCACACCCCTCTATGGAATGTTATTCCCTCAAGACTCCCATGGCACGGAGAGATGGGTAATGTTTTCTGAGCTTCTTCCACTATTACCACATTTTCTATAGAGGATCAAAATGGATTATTTTCATCTTGACATGCAAATGCCTAGGCTGTGCCCTTGGCTGAGATCTTAGCACTGACTACAGAAGTAAAAGATATGGGGGAAGTAGCTTTTTAATATCACATATGGAAGTGGCAGCCTTATTTCTTAAGGAAAAAAAAAAAAAGAAAGCGACTGTAATCCATTGTGCCTTAAAAAAAGAAGGCTAATAAAAATATTTCCCCATGCACTTACTGAACACTGCATTCACATGCAGTTGCCGATCTGCATAAGGGCAGATGAACATGATGTGCAAGATCTCACTGCTGTACCCTGATCTGCCCAGTCGCTGTGCCAAAGTATTGATGGAAAGAAAAGACATAAATGAATAATTTTACCCAGTCAGATCACAAGCCTGAATATGAACATTTACTGAGCGACGGCATTAGAGCAGAAGTAGGAAGGATTTCTAAGGCTGGTTGTGAAATGCTTATAAAGCTAAAAAGGTCAAATTCTTCTCCAATTTTCACTTTGCACAAAAGCAGTTAAGTAAATGAAATAACATGACCCGCAAATTGGTGCAGGATACAACCTGCAGGATATGCCAACACACAGTAAAAACCATTGTGTGGTTTCATGTTAACACCGAAGAAATGATATCTGACCATGAGAGTACCAGCACTGACTCACTGTTTCTAATTATTATTATATATTCTTCTTCTTTTTTTTTTTCCTGAAACAACAGCAGCAACAAAGCAGCATCAAGCAATTGCCTCCTGGCTAGCGTTCTCGGCAAACCCTCATGACTATTGACTCAAATGAGCAGCCCAGCAAGTAAGTTGTTAGCTTAAATGAAAATTATAACAGAGACAGAAATGTCAGCCTGGGAACTGAACTAATAAGGGAAAGAATGTGCACGAAGCTGCCGGCGCCGTTTTAAACCTCAGGAAGAATAAAGGAAAGCAGGGCTACCCAAATTAACTTGCGAGGTGGAGGTCAATTAAAAAGCCCGCGCTCACAGTGGCTGTGCTCCTAGCGGTGTGGCTTGGAGGGGGATGAATGCGTGGTAGGCAGCAGGGTGGTGGCTGGGGAAGGGGAGTTGGTTCTCCCTGGTGTAGGTGGGGTGCTGGCATGGGACGAGTGGTTGGAAGGGAGAGAGGATAAGCCATGGCGGGCTCGCCCTGTGCAGCCCCTGGCCGCCGCTCAGGCTGAGGTCTTGGACACGGTCCACTGTCAGGCCTCCTGCCAGGGGATTTGTTACTGTGCGAGCTTGGCTTAGGCAGGATTTTATTGCAAAAATTGTCTTGATTCTTCTTCCATCTTATTAAAATCTATCCCACCCTTCCCTTCCGTGCCAGGAGGAAGAATATTTTGTATATATCTGGGCAAAACACACAAACAAATTCATTTCCCATGGATAATATATTCAGGGTGATTTGCTTTTCAGAGTTGGGAGCTCAAAATGATGAATTTATTATGCAAAGTAATAATTGCAAATTATATTGGCAAACTCCATTCCAGAAAAAAAATGGGGTATTAATATAACTAAAAGGATTAAAAAATACTGGCTGTTAACTTGGGGCTACTGCAGATATTTTAGGAGGTTATATATCTCTGTTCCACCTAAACCACCAGAGGCAGTAGCTTTCATTTTAAAGGTCTAGTGAGATACCGTAATTAATGGGCCCACCTAACAGCATATGCCACACTTGTACTGAGCAGGAGGACATGGTGCATATAATGAAAGAAAGTGAAGGAAATGCTTAGCGTCATAAAAATTAGCATCTCTTTTTAGATTTTTTTTTTTTTTAATTCCTCTGAAGGAATGAAATACATCAGAGTTGAACACATGGAAGGATTTGACTCCAATTTTTGGGTCAAGTCATCCTGCGCCTTCCGTGGGGCAAGTGAATGGCGTATGTTGGTTTTCTGGATCCTTCTAGGATCCTAAGGACTACAATTATGATCCCCTGGAGCTATACAGTGCTTCCCAAGGGTAGGTCCAGGTGAACTGGAGGATGGTGGTTCTTTCACCTTGCAATTGCCTGCACTCACCCATGCCAGTTCAGTCCTTTGTGGTCAGCAGTAGAAGGGGCCCTAGCAGTTGTTGGGGCTCTAGTGTAATATTTGTCAGCCACTTTGGGATTTATTTTGCTGGATCTGTATGTTATGTTGGGGTTCTCAAAAGATTAATCTGCCATCACAGTCTTCACGAAAAAAGCACAGCTCTTTGCTGCTATAGAAGCATTTTCATCTCTGGCACACATGTTCCATTAGGAAGTACTCTGGGGTTGATTATATTTTCCAGGATAGTTGAAATTTGTGGGTAAAGCTGTGTGCTTGAGACTGTCCTCAGATAAGGTGGTAGTTATTTATTCAGTATTTGCAAGGGACTTTGAAAACAAAAGAGCAGTGGCAATTCACACGCCATGGCAAACTAAGAACAAACTGTCTAACACTTATTTCCTCGCACGTTTACTTCCTGTTAAGTTACTTACCAACAGCCATTGAGGTGGAAGGACTTCTACCTTGTGGGGAAGGAGTAATTGGAAAAAAAAAGAGGGGCAGTGGAGATCTAATATGTAAACATTGAACTTACTATCAACAGTTTCTACAATGAACAACAAAACTGTATTTTGCTTTTCAAGCAGGGAAAGAGACCATTCGATTCACAGATTACCACATGGATCCCAAGTCCAGCATGCCTCTGCTGACCAAGAGGAACAGTCTGCAGCTTCCAGCCTTGCTCACCTTGCCCAGCCTGCAGTATCAATAACAAGCACACAAAGGTAAAACTGTTCCTCTAATGTCACCACGAAGTTCTTCTAACTCATCATCAAACTGTGCTTTGATCTTAGGTGAGGATACAGGCCATCCCTCTCTTAGTAAGCACTCTAATTCAAACTAAACTCATAAATAGAGCTGGAAAAGACAACTGGAACTCAGCAAAACCAGGCAAAGTTAAATAAATACGCAGCCAAAGCCAGTTCCCTTGGTCTGTGTAGAGATACACTTGTGAGGGAGACAATTTCTAAACAACTGCAGTTCATCAGAAGCACTGATAGCCTTTGCTGGAAATGTATCATGCTCATGTGGTGGCATTTTGATATGGTATGCAAGGCTTTTTTTTTTTTGCTGCTCAAACGTTGTATGTATTCAGTGAAATTGCTATCACAACTGATGACATGAGCAGTAAGGAATGAGGTGGTAGGACCCGTATTAGTGCAATGCCATTGCTTTAACAAAATATACACTGTGATGTTTAGCACAAAGTAAAGAATCACAAATAGTTACTACTGAATCCTGCATGTCAAGTAAAGGAAACAAATATGCCTTTTTTTTTCCTGCTAAGACACAAGGGTGGTAAGGCAAAATTAACCACAGTGGTTGCAGTGCAAGCAGAAAACATGCAGATTTTAATCCATGTCGGTGGCACCCAAATTGCATTAAGATAGTAATACAAAAACAGAAAGCCAGCTCTGTATTTCCTTGTTGGAGGCTAAAATCTGATTTTGAGGCTTTGATTGTCTCTTCTGCTAGGGAACCTGCAGATTCATCTAAGTGGGATTTTACATTATCTCATCAATTTAAATGTTTGGCAGCCCGGCTACTTCTACTATCAGTGAAAGAGACGGATGCCCAGGAATTGGTGCAGCCCAACAGACGTGTGGGAGAGGCATCCCATGAGTTGCTGACATCTGGGGATGCCACAATGGTCCCATATAAAAATGCCTTTGAGGCTGGAAATCCTGAATGCTGGTTGAGCATCCAGTGCCTCAACTGGGCTGAGTTCAGCTGGCAGAGGTACCCATACACTTGGTATCCCAGCATTCTTATGCATGTTATATGCCTTTCTCTTTGTTTCCAAAGCAACTGAGAAGAGATTACTGTTTTCTGTTAAAATACTTCTGCAAGAGGAGACAGAAATTGCCTGCCCCCTTGCAGTCCAATAGCCCATTGTCAGAGCAGTCACACAGGAAGAGGGACACATGGGTCCCATTTCCCTTCTGCCTCAGGCAACACAAGCCCATGTTTCACACCCTTTAGGAAAATGACTGTGGTCAAGGAGAGGATTCAGGATTCACAGGGCCAGTGACCAAACATGAAAGGGAGCAGGGCTCCAGGGCCTCAGGCATCCTTTTGGTTCCACTCCCTGCTCCCAGGATTGTTTCTGCCTTTTATTTAAAGGCTGTTTCATGTAAACATGAACGGAGGAGACACAATGGCGCAGTTTCATCACCATCTGATAACTGGAAATACACAGGCCACGCCTTGCAGAAAAAGAATGAAATGCACACATTCTTGTGTGAATGAAAAGCAAAGAGATTAGGGCTATGCAAAAGGCAGAGGTGAGTGTAAAGGAATGTAGTAGCACTGTTCGAGATAATAAATGGAAACAAGAAGGTAAAAATAGGTTTTTCTGTTTATCTGCTCAAGAAAATAAAGTTTACTGAAGCCAAAGGGGAAAAAAAATCTAACCAAAGGAAGCATTTTTTCCTTTTTCCTTTTTTTTTTTTTTAAACAAAAGCTGTAATTAACCTGATGAACTCACTGCTATTAGGTATAACTTAGGCCAAGAGATTAGTAGGATTCAAAAAGTATTAGACATCTATATGCATAATGAATATATCCATAAGCTACCATGATCTCAAACTCTTTTATAGAATAGCTTGCTTCTTACTGCCAAATGAATCCCGTGTACCAACTTCTGTCTCTCTGAGGATCTTGTGAAGTGCCTCTCTCCATCTAAGAACTCTACACACAGTGTGAACAGCCAACCTCACTCCTCCCCTCAAAAAAACAAGCCCCAAACTAAATCTACAACAGAACACCTAAAACAGAATTCATGCTTTTATACTACTGCTATTCTGCAGAATTAACCTGTATACTTACACAAAATACTGATTTTACAAACTTAGATGATGTTTGTACACCTCTTAAGTAGTGTTTTTACAACCTGTGAGAAATTCAGCCTTAGTAAACAGAGAGAGAAACCCTGTCTGAGCAGCAAGCTGCTTGAGACACTTGGAGAAAAATCCTGTGCCCATTTCAATAGGAGGCAACCCATAGCCAGGTCTGACTTCCAACCTTCACTGTATTTTTAATTGGAATAAGAGTTGTGGTGAAAGAAATGGACAGTTATCAAATTCTCCATGTGAGTATTTCATACAGATTGAGGCAAAGCTGTTCTTTTTGTTTCATTCATTGTGGAGGACATGCATACTGATGCTTGGGAAATCAGAGATTTATTTCAGAAAATAAGGGCTGTTGTTACAAAAAGTGTCCTTCTTCCTTTCTTTCAGGCTCAGTGAGAATAAAAAGATAATACCATCAGATCTGAAAAAAACTGTTGAGGTTTTATAACTGTTTTTAGTTTGTTTGAGGCCATAGAAGTGAAGACTAAAACTTATGTAATGCTAAGGCCACCGTTTGTTTCTGCTTGTGGTAGACTGCCCATCAACGAATGTAGAATCAGAATTGCTCTTGAATTTACCTTTTCTTCTCTGACTCTTCTTGTTTCACTCCCCACGATGTGAACCATCTATTTCTTTCCTTCCCCAAGGAACATTTTGTTCTTGCTCTATAATACAACCTTACTCCTTCAAATTCAGTGAGTGAGAGGACCTCCTAGTTTCCAGGTTTCTGCTAGGCATGTTGTTTCAATGCTGTAAAGTCTCTGGAAGTCTCACCTTGCTGCCACAGTGCTGCCTCATATTCCTCAGTTCAGAAAACCAGTCCCAGGACCTGAATGTACACCTGGATGAGCATATCATCATCTGGGTTTCAGAATGTCCCTGGGACCTCCTGAAGCTTTTGCAGTCAGGAGATATTCAGCATCTCAGGTAGGAGAGACTGGAGAATGTATTTCCTTGTTAATTTTCTTTCTACCCATTCAAATTTGACAACTGAGTTCATTTGTGAGCAATATTTGATAGTTCCAGGCTCATTTTGCTCCTCTTAGTTCAAAACTTGTCAGCATTACTTTATTGCTGTTTGCAAAAGTAACAAAAGGTGTTGAGATAGGGATTCATATTGGCAAATTAAACCTGCTGTGGGGTTTCAAATGCAGGCATTTGTCCCCTGGGATTAGACAGCAGCAGCCTGTGGAATTATTTCTGACATTTCATCCATCATACACTCAGAATAGCTAAACAAACCAGTGCTGTTCTCTCCCCTGTTCAAGGAACAACTTTCACAGAGCCTTCCCACAGAAATATCCCAACCTATTAGTGTCAGGAAACTGTGCTTGGAAAGTTAAGAGAAAAAAGAAAATTCTCCCACAGCCAAAAGGCAAAGATGTTATCGTACATCAATTATGTGCACTGGGAGGTCTTCTCAGGAATAGTTCTTGGGCTGGGGTAAAGCAGAATGGCATAATCGGTGTGAGTATATCAATTTTGTTCAGGTCAGATCAGAAATCTACCCTGCAGATCTACAGATTTGAGACTTTGGACTTAGTGTCCTTGAAGAAAACTTCCAAATCAGCGCTAGATGAAACAGGAGGATGACTGGCTGCTTCTTTCCCATTCTTTCTTCCTTTCTTTCTTCTTCTTTCTTTCTTCTTTCTTTCTTTCTTTCTTTCTTTCTTTCTTTCTTTCTTTCTGTCTTTCTTTCTTTCTTTCTTTCTTTCCTTTCGACTTTCTTTCTTGTCTTTCTTCTCTTTCTTCTTTCTTCTTTCTTCCTTTCTTCCTTTCTTCCTTTCTTCCTTTCTTCCTTTCTTCCTTTCTTCCTTTCTTCCTTTCTTCCTTTCTCTCTTCCTTTCTCTCTTCCTTTCTCTCTTCCTTCTCCTCTTCGCTCTCTCCTCTCCTCTCTCTCTCCTCTCTCTCTCCTCTCTCTTCTCCTCTCTCTCTTCCTCTCTCTCCTCTCTCTCTTCCTCTCTCTCTTCCTCTCTCTCTTCCTCTCTCTCTTCCTCTCTCTCTTCCTCTCTCTTCTTCCTCTCTCTCTTCCTCTCTCTTCCCTCTCTCTCTTCCTCTCGTCTCTCTCCTCTCTCTCTTTCTCTCTTCTCTCTCTCTCTTCTCCTCTCTCCTCTTTCTCTTCTTTCTCTCTTCTCTCTTCTCTCTCTCTTTCTCGTCTTTCTCTCTTTTCCTCTCTCTTCTCTCTCTTTCTCTCTTCTTCTTCTCTTCTCTCTCTTCTCTCTTTCTCTCTCCTCTTTCTTTCTCTCTTTCTTCTCTCTCTCTTTCTTTCTTCTCGCTCTCTTTTCTTTCTCTCTTTCTTTCTTTCTCTCTTTCTTCTTTCTCTCTTTCTTCTCGTTTGTCTTTCTCTTTCTCTTTCTTTTCTCTTTCTTTCTCTTTCTTTCTTTCTTTCTTTCTTTCTTTCTTTCTTTCTTTCTTTCTTTCTTCCTGTCTCTCTTTCTCTCTTTCTCTCTTTCTCTCTTTCCATCTCTTTCTCTCTCCTCTTCTCTCTTTCTTTCTCTCTTTCTCTCTTTTCTCTCTTTCTCTCTTTCTTTTCTTCTTTCTCCCTTTCTCCTTTCTCCCTTTCTCCCTTTCTCCCTTTCTCCCTTCCTTCCTTCCTTCCTTCCTTCCTTCCTTCCTTCCTTTCCTTCCTTCCTTCCTTCCTTCCTTCCTTTCCTTCCTTCCTTCCTTCCTTCCTTCCTTCCTTCCTTCCTTCCTTCCTTCCTTCCTTCCTTCCTTCCTTCCTTCCTTCCTTCCTTCCTTCCTTCCTTCCTTCCTTCCTTCCTTCCTTCCTTCCTTCCTTCCTTCCTTCCTTCCTTCCTTCCTCTCTTTCTCTCTCTCTCTCTCTCTCTCTCTCTCTCTCTTTCTCTTTCTTTCTCTCTCTCTTTCTCTCTTTCTTGTTTAATAAAATTATATTTCTAAGACACGTAATGCTTTTTAGGTGTATCTCACACCTGAAGTTTTCAGGACTTTTCCTGAAAAGCTGTCCATCTCCAGTGCCCAAAGTGTTTATTTCAAAGATCTAATTCCTGTCTATGAACAGCTAAACTAGATTAACTCTAATATTTAAATACCACAGCATCAGTGAACAATAACTCTGGACTAGCTCATTATTAGAGGGTAATAACATTTTAATCTGTATTAAAACGCAGCGTTGTCTGATAGACCTCAAATTGGTTTCCCATTCTGGAGAGACCTCTAAGGATATTGCAATTACAGGAGGTTTCATCCCCCTCATCCCCCCCCTACCCCACTTTAATAACTAATATAATGTGCTTTGAAGTAATGTGGTCTCACACTGAAATCTACAGTCAAACACCTAAACCAACAGAAAAGGTAAAACCACCGCAAGGGAGAATTTAGAAACGGAAGTGCATAATCAGATAAATGAGAAGAAAGTTTTGAAAAGGATTGCAGAGGAGTAACAGGAGATATTGCTGGTGTGTTTCTTACTACACTGTTGTTTTTCCTTCAGTAAAAGTTCTATCAGCTGGGGAGAGTTGCTCACTTCTTTGAAGCTGGCTCTTGTTTCTCTGAAATCAGATTCCCTATTCCCAGGGCTCCACTCCGCGATGCCAGCACAAACATACATCAGCAGCTGCACAGCACTTTAAAGACTAAGCAAGAAGCTATCAAGCAATTACTTATTCCATTTTAGATCCACGTTCATTATTTTCATGGAGTAAGTTTGAAGTTGGGGGAATATAAATCTGAGAGAGCAAATACATGTTTTGCAATCTGAGCAACTCACCTAAGAAGCAAAACTTACCTAGCTTTAATTAAAGAGACAAGACCTATAGGTAAAAAAGAAATAAATTCTCACCCATGGATAAAGCCATAAAGAAGGCTTGTGTCTTTACTCTGAATAAAGTTGTGAGCTGTGATATGATGAAGCATTGTCACTGTTATTCCTGCAGCCTAGTTGGGGGCAGGTGCAATTCTGGCTGCTGCTATGCTTGTGCAGAACCGTGTGTGGGCTGGTCTCATTCATGATGTAGTCCCTAAAAAGTTAGTAGAGCTGTGCTGTGGATGAGTTAGTCCCCTAGAATAAAGTGAACGAAGAAACTGAACTGGAAATTGTTACTCCTGGAATTAATTTTTTTTCCAGTGATCCCAGATTTGTGTTGGTTTCTAGTGTGTATGTGTGAAATTCAAGGTATTGTAAGCAAGAGTACACTTGTCCTTTGGCCTGAAGGACACCAAATCCACTGATTAACAAGCTTCTCATAAAATAAGCAGCTGTGGGACCACTGAAATGCCTCCACCTAAGAGAAGTCTGCATCACTGAGGGAATGATGGTGATGCCCCTCACTTGAAATCAACAAGCCCAAATAGCATCTCAATGAAAACACAGCAAAACATCAAACAGTCTCGTTCAAACTTAAGAGAAGTGATGATCTTTCTCATTTGCTCTCAAGTTCACTTTTGTTGTTTATTATTTTTTTCAAAGGAAGCACTGCAGTGAGTAATTAGAGGAAAGAGCAAGAAAACATACAAACTTTATGTCATACAATACTTAATATAAAAAGATTTTAGGTCGTAATTATCAGCTCTTCACAGTTTTCTGTGTCTTCAGCTACCTGAAATACATGCTTCTCTGCATTTTCCTAGGGATCTAAGGGGAAAAAAAACAATTTTTTTCCCTGACAGGAATGAGGGAGAGTTTTTTGTATGTGCAGATAGATATGTCAGGTCACAATGGATGTTGAGCTCAGGTATTTTGACAGAACAGCACTGTCAAACTCATATGTTTCCTGCTGAATGTCCTCTAAGGTTATGGGGCTGCAGAGAAGGGATCTTTTGACTCTGCTTTCATTCTTTCATCCCCAAAACAGTGATGCATCTGGAGCAAGACATGCTGCTAGGTGGGTGCCAGGGATGGATCTTGTCCGCTTACATTGCAGTGATGCCTGAGAAAGGTCACTCAAACTCTTTGTTGATTTTTTACTGGGTGCTTTATTTATCCTCCTTTATTAACATACGTGTAAGTGCATGTAACTGATTAAATGTTTCCAGTATTAGAATTTCATAAAATCATGTTATAGACCAAGCACATCCTCATCCACCAGAGCAATTTGGTAGTACTGCTTTGGAAGGAAGAGATGTGAGCCGGTCTGGGAGCATCCCCAGGAGGCAGTCACCTTCCTCTTTGCTTTTCCATCCTCGTTGCAGGGCCATTTCTCTCATAGCACCCTTTACTAGTGGGAACAGGAAAGGAGAGGGCAGGAAGGTTTGGGAATACAGCTTGGCTTTGCATAATCTGTTTGTTCAGTCATTCAGCCAGGATGTGAGAGGATCGGTCCTAATCCCCAAGTTATAAACCAGCATCAGCATGGAAGGCAGACGTGTGCATTTCTGGAGTCATGGGGTTGGATGTCAGCTTCGGGGAGACGTGTACAGATCTGCGTTCCAGCAGAGCAGAGACAGGCGTCAACTCAGGGCTGAGGATTTCCCCAGACACTGTAAAATTAGGTTACTTTATATGTTTTTATCCCTGTAGACTTTTTCAAAAAATCTGTCTCTGCTTCTAAAACATTTTCAAGTCAAGAAAGATATTGTGGAAGGTTTCCATATGTGAGCAATTTGTAGCACATAGCTTCTTTAATGAAAGACGTATTTTATTTTATTTTATTTTTTTTTTTTTTCTGTCAGAAAAATGCAACTACTTCTTCATCCTCAATTCTGGGTGTGGAAAATATAATTTACCCCCATGCGGTGGCTACAACATTATTTTGTGTGTGCAAACAAACAAGGATATTTTAGCATAAACACCTCTCAAACAAGAATCTCGATGAAACAGGTTCTGCTTCCAAAGTTCTCCTAAAAATGCCAAGAGGATAAAGCTATGTTGTCTTTTGTCCATTCTCTCATAATGTTCAATGGTTAGGGTCCCATTACTTTATGTCCCAGACTTAATCTTTCTCTCAGAAGGATGGAAAGAGGGTCTGTGCTCCATGTGCTCCACCCCTTCCTGGAGAGAAACACAGCACAGAAGTTAGATCATCCCTTGTCTTGTCTTCCACAAATTACTTTTTATTTCTAAGCCGTCTGCACCCAGAGAAATAAGCAGTTCAAAATGGCACTGAGAAAAGGCACCTCCAATACACTGCAACAGGGACATCTTTCAGAGGAAGAGGAACTAATTGAGTACCTAACAAGAAATCAAGTTACCTTCTCCACTACACTTGTCTATGTTTCTGGCCTTTCATATGTGGGAAGAGAAATAAAGACCTTTACGTGAGATGAATTTAGCAATTAAAGGTGAGTTGAGTGCCACGTGTTTTTTTGTAGCAAAATTCTTCTTTAAGAAGTATGATACCAAAGTTCCTGTCAACTGAAAATAAGTTTTGTAACATATTAGGGCTGTACCTACGGATCTCCCAAAATACATGAAGAAGTTTCAAAAGGTTGTATTATCATTTCATGTATGACAGCAGCTGAGAGAGACAGCAGAAGGCCCCAGGCTGTAGAGCACAGCTTGATCCTGTATTCCTGAAAACCCTTAGAAATTCTACAGTTGTAGAATTTCTAAGCTGCTACTGGCTAGGCCAGTTGTACTGAGAATGCTGGATTAGGCTAAGAAGAGATACTTCACTTGCTGGGATGCTTTCTAGCTTAAGTTCCTAGTTTGTGGTTAGACATTCATGGGTGTATTTAAATGGTGATCAAACTGTGTTGCACTGTAGGCACATGTCATGTGTTTTGGGGATAAAACCCCACTTCAAGCATTTCTGCACATTGTCGTGATGGCAAACTTAGGAACAATTCTGTTCACGTTAGTACCAAATATTAAATTTGCTTTAAACTCAGTGGATGAAGCTTTCCAAGTAAAACTTGCAAATTTCTTTGTTTGGATACAATATCATTTGTCTCAAGCAGAGAAGGACACATGCATGCCTCAGATCAATAGGTTCACATAAAGCATATACAGAGGTAAACGCTCAGCTGTTATTGCTAAAGCTGTGGTTTCCTTATAAGAAAGGTTAGCCCTGACTGCAAAGTCTATTGCATGACAAGATCACAAAGACTAATCAATCACTTCAGCAGCCAGTGCCATATAGGGAATTTGGAGTACAACACTCATCTCTGACATGCACTGTGGATCACCCAGTGTTCTGCAGTCGCTCTACATACAGCATCTGTTGACATCAACGAAGCTGACAGAAAAATATGTGTCAAGGTGACCCTAACTTCTGCTTTGATTAAACGAGTTTATAATTTGTCACTTTGGGGGGAAAAAAAGTAAATATATATCATTAACCTCTTCTGAAAGAACTGTACCTCAATCAAGTGCAATTATTTTTCTAGATGAAACCATCCTGACCTCTTCTTGTACAAACAAATATTATCTTAGCTTGAATCTGGTATCAGTAAAAAGATGTTTAGTGTATTGACCTAAAATAAATTATGTCAGGACTTGTTTGTGTGGTGAATTCAGGAAAGTGCTCTGTGTCTTCCTTTGGAATTACTTGCAAGTAAAAGCCATCCTACAAATGACTGTAATCGTAAGGACCATGTCTTTGTAAAACTAGATTTTCAGTGAGTTTCCACTACTACATCACTGAATATTTAGGTAGCAATTCAGGATATCCAGGTTTTATTTTATTTTATTTTTATTTTTTAATAACAAGAAAGACAAGAGCAAAACTTTAAGAAGATACATAACCTTAAGCTATGTGACGCGTCAAAACAGATTTAAATATATGCCAAAACTGAAGTGATCTTGTTCTGTTCTTATCTGGGCATCATTTTGCTCAGTTAGAACTTCAACGTTCCTTTCCTATCCCGGGCGTAAGACCATGCTATTCACACTGGTTTCCAAGTATGACAGATTCCAGCCCAATCTGATACTGCAGTGACTGTTCATTTCCCACTGGTGATCACCCCCTCATCTTATGGTTAGCAAAGAAAAACACAGAGAAGCATCAGAAAACCCTCTATAATAACAACGTACACTTCACATGCAGCCATATTTCAGCACTGAAACTAAAACATTGTGGTCTGCTTTTTTACTTTGCCGTTTTGTTTGACGTGAATCTTAAAAAATATTTGGAGATGAGGATTATTTCTTGAGCTTGTTTTCTTCATTCTTCTTCAGTACATTTTGAACCAAGACCGTTTGTATGGATCACCCTGTGCAAATCTGCAGGTACATGAAGTAAAAAAGTAGCTACTTCTAAAGGACAGATTGGCAAAAGATTGAAAATTCAATTCTTTGGAAACCCTGAGTACTTTCTTCGTTATGTATGATTTGGACTGTACTAATGCATTTGCTTGTGCGTGTAGCTCGTACATCAGTTGCTAGGACATTTTCATTTGTCATGTTTTCTGCTGTACATCTCTATCTGTTGCTTCTCCACCATTCTTTAAAAAGTTTTGGATCTAACCCTGCTTGCAACGCATGAGTTTAATTAAAATCTGCATATGTTTTCCATTGGCTATGTAGAACGGGGTTTATGTTTCATCAGAGAATGTACGCCGACTCTCTTGGTTATACACATGTACGCTTCAAACACACAGGCAGCAAAAAGATCTCTTCTCAGGAAGCAAGAGCAAAACACCTAGACATGCGAGCATGTACTCGGCACGTCAGTGAGAAAGACGACTTCGACACAGGGGCTATCCCAGATCTTGTAGCTGTCACTTGCGCAGCACAAGCAGAGATAAGGAGGAAGCTGTAATATAAACAAAGAGAAGAGGCTCGACTTGCACTTCAGTTTAATTTGCCAGAGCGTTTTCGCTCCAGCCTGCACACCGTCCGTGGTGCTGGCTCTGCAGCTGCACTGGGGGTGTAGTGATGGATGGGCAGGGAGGCAGGCCTTCCCTGCACCATGCACCACCCAAACTGTGTCTTCTGATGGCACTTCTTCCTCTGCAGCTTCACCCATCCACGTGCCCTGGTGCCCTTTCCCAGTGCTGAGCTTTCAGAAACTGCAGGGTGATGCTTCTCCATCATCCCAGCAAAAATGCAATTGTCTTATTTAGGGGGGAGGAAAAAAGTGGGAAAAGGAACAAAAAGAATTTAAAAAACCCGCTTAATTATTAATAAATATCAGCATTGTCCTCTTCTGCTCTGGAACTTGCAGTAAAATGTCTGATGATCTAGAGATTTTTCCCAGTGAGTTATTCTCAGTAAATCTTGCCTGCTGGTTGCACACATACACATTTAGATATTTCAGATCTGTCTTTATATACACTCTCTCCTCGTGAAAATCATTCTGAATACGTAACAGGCATGTGGGAACTTGCATAAATTATGCTGATTATCTATGATTCAAACTATAAAGCATAAAATTACATCGCATTTTTGATAAGCATATACACGTACCATGAGATGCGTGAAAGGTCAGACTGGAAGTTCCTCCTTCTCATGTGTGAATATAGGATTCTTTCATTAAACAGCCCTACAGGTTTAAACCAGCCTGGACAAGAGGCTGCACGTAAGGCCACTGCTGGCCTGAAGTTTGCAATGCTGCAGTGCTCCAGCCTTGCAGCTTGACCTTAGCACTGGAAGAAGCACACTTGATGTGTTTGTGATCTTCTTGTTTTGCACGTGTGTGCTTTTCCAGGATCAAGGCCATAGTGCTTGAGTCAGCTACAATGCAACATTTAGTCTGATATCTCCGAGTCTATTTTAATTTTAATCTTCAGAGGTGTGCAGTCACAGGTTAAGAATTATGTTCTTACAGCATTCCCATGGCATGAAGAGAACAGACTGGCTTCACGCAAATGACAGAGAATAAATAGTTTCTAGTAAATTTGAGAACCACACCAGCAGGATGGCAGTACTTACAGAAAAAAATGATCCTTTCAGAACACTCAGCCCTCTCTTTGGGCTCTTGTATGCTTGCCTTCTTTTATTGCAGCTGACTTACATACACTGAAGTTTCCAAACCTGCTTCTTTATGCACTGTAATCCAAATTCTGATTTAGGTGCTTGTGTTCAGGAAAAGCATGCTTCAGTGAATGCTGTTTAGTCCACACAAAGACAGATGTGTCCCCAAAGAACAGCTACACTTTGCTGGAGAGGTGAGATTTTTAGCTTTAGACACCAGGATTTGGAAGTACTGGTGCTTAGAGGCTGGGTCCAATTACTCTTGTATTGCATAAGGCTCTGCTTTAACAGTAGGGTAGGTGCTGTGCCGTCACTCTTTGAAGTTTGTTGAAAATCTCCCATTGACTTCCAAAGTGGGATGAGTTGTGTTTGAAATACACAGCACAATTTTTTCTTCTCGGTTGCCAGAACTGGCCTCCTTTGGGGGTGTCATAGGCGTGGAATGTTGATGCCAGCCATAATGCCTAACAGACCCAGGCAGGTGCAATTTCTCACAGTGAAACACCTACACGTTTTAAAGAGATGTACAGTGCCAGTCTGGTTTTGCTGCTATCTGCTTCAATATTTCTTGCAACGTGAAGCACAACGGCATTTCACAAGGTGCTTTTTGTTGATGTTTTTACACTTTTTCACGCACTGGACCCTGCCTTGCACATTCACCAATCTCTGCAGCACTTCAGCATGCTCTCTTTGCATATGTACATTGGAGATTCTCATTCTTTTAAGATATGGCATGTACCCAGATGGATGCACATGAAAGAAACTTCTTGCTGCAGTAGGACTACCACTTTCACATGGCAGTGACGTTACACATAGAGAGACTGGGTCTTAAGAAGACTAAATGTATCCTGCCATATTGCACAAAGAGCTGATCCTCAGTAATTGTATCTGACAGTCATGTTCTAGAGGGCAAAAAACAGTGTGAGCTTTCCTTGTAGAAAAATGGTGGAAAACTTAGAAGGAAGATTTGGGATCCCCAGAAACTCTTGCCTCACAAAGTGATGTTGATGTGCTGTATGTCTAGGACCACTAGTCTGGACTGGAGCAGAACTGTCAGGATCATGCAGATCTGAGTCATGCAGGGTCCAAATCAGATTTTCCTGTTGTAGCAGGATGAAAGCTTCTTGGGAGATTCCTCCATGCCGTGTTCCAGCAAACTATAGCTAGTAGTTATGTCTGACTGCTTTGTTGTGGCTAAAAAAACAAATTGAAATCTTTCTGGTAAAGCTTCTTGCATTCAGCTAAAAAGGACACATTTGGGAAAAGGTGAAGATCACAAACCTTAGCCCTAAATGTAGAAATATGAATGCAGTGGTCAGAAAAATTTGAATACTTTAGGAGTATAAGACTGAAATTGACGTGTAAACCATGTAGCCGTGTTCATTTTCTGTTCATCTGTACAACTATTTGTAACAGAGAAAAGACAGACATGCTACTGATTTTAAGTCTTTTCTCTGGTGATCAGAGGGACAACTTTAATGCAAATAATTATTTGCATGATAATATTAATAATAGTGACAGCCAAAATAATGCTGCTGTGTATGAAAGTGAACAAATAAGGGTCAGAATCAGGAATACTTAAATTTGAATATCCAATTAACAATAATCAAAAAGATGTGGGGCATGGTATGTAAATGAAAGTGTCCTGGGGCCAAACGTTCTCAACAGAGAAGCCAGCAAGATATTAAAAACACCCCACCACACGACTTTGTTTTTCAGCTCATGAGCAAATACATGTTGCAAATATGTTTATTTGTTCTAGCAGCAGAAACAAACATATTCTATAATGTATGTATTAAGAGGATGTATAACTCACACAGCATTCATGGCTAGGAAAATGTGACTGCATAACAGTAAGTGCTGTGGAATGGGGGGAAAAAAAAGGAGAGCAGTAAGAAGGACAGATGCTTGAGGAGAAAAAACTTGCTAACCAGAGGCTTTTACATGGACCACATCATCCTGTGTCCCACATGCTGATTTCTTGAGCAGTCCTGTTGCCAAGATAAATTTTTTCTTGGACTCTAGAATTTATAGGATGTGCTTGGCTTGCATTGAGAACACAGCAGTTTCTTCTCCACACAAACAGCTCTATCTAGCGAGGCTGGGTATAAACAGAAAGACTGCCTCACTAATTATTTATACAAAGACATAGATAGCTGCATTCTGGAAGGTTCATAGGAACAATATATTCCTTTTCCAGGGGGATCTTACTGGGTTTTTGACTTTCAGGGCTGTGAGATGCTGCAGAAAAGCACGTAGGCCTTCATCCATATAATTTACAGATTAACTACTACGATTCACGCCATGATATGTATATGCTCTCTCTTGAGAGTGTTGATATTGTTTTGGTAAGGTATTTACCAAAAGCAGGACCTTTATCCAGATAAGGAGTGCTTCTTCCTACCTGTCCTCTTGGCTTTTGAGTAAGCTGTGTGAATAAGCAGTGCTAATGAACTGCCAGGAGTAACCTCGTTGTGAGTGTTTACATTAGGAGAAGATTCCTACATGTCCTGGATATGTACTGCTTTCACATACTCCAGGATGAACCATGATTTTCATGAAATTAATATGACTACTTTTATGAGACAAGTGCAACTCATTCGTGTTTTCAGAAATCAAAGCAACACTTTTGCTAATTATGCCCCATCCTCTTTCCACATTTCTCTCCACTTTCAGACTCAGTATTTGAATTACTGAAACAGTCTTGGAAAGGGGAGTAGGAGGAAAATGAATTTCTGAATGCTTCACATACCACTGTCCTCATCCTCTCACTTGTGCATGAAATACAGATGAAACATGGCAAGCCCTTAGCAGCTTGCAGAAAAGCAGCAGTGCAAGCAGGGAAAAGAAGAAAGAATAACAGTGGAAAAACAAGCTGCATTTTGGAGAGGCAGAGCACTGGTGAACTGCAGTCACCTTGGACCTTAAACTGAACCTTGCAAGTAGTCTTACTCTATTTTAAGCAGGTCTTAAGGAACTGTGGGATTGAGTCTCAGTTTAGACTCCAGGATTAGCATTCCTCCTGTGCAGAGAACCATGGAATTTTAATGAATACAAGTAGTCAGAATTTCTACTGTCTCCCAGAGATTTGTTTATTTACTAATTTAGAGACGTGTTTAACATCTTACTTCAGTGGTGCATCTGTACCAGCACCATATAGAGACAATGGATAAAAATCGGATGCTGAGAAGTGAGCGGCATCTCTGAGTCATAAATGCTCCTAGGCACATATAAATGCTCTTTGAAAATACTGTCCCTGACACAGATCATGAGATATTAAAAGATTACAGCAGTCACAAAGACATCACACCAAGGAGTCTAGTTCACTTTCTTTTGGAAGCTTTCTGCATTTAAAATAAAAGAGAAATCTGAGGCAATATTTCAATTCTTGCTGTAAACACATGAGTATTTTCTTTAGGAGAAACATGTTGTTAGAAACTTTATCTTAGCACTTGATTTAGTGAAATAAAATCTTGTTGAAACAACACATTGTACCCTTTACTCTAAGACTGCGAAGAGAGGTGGAATTTAATTCCACTGATAGAAGCTAGCAGCCACTTCCCAACTCTGCATTCAGCTGCTGCCTTTCTTTACCTCAGGTTAGCTGAATTGTCCTGCTGCTCTGGAAGTCTTCCATTAGAACTGCAGTGACCCACTGCAATGCAAGACAAGGTAGCTGAGAGAGAAATGACCGAAGCTGTAGTTACAATCGGCCAAAAATCTTCATCCAGCCTCAAGGCACTTGGTCATTCTGCTGGGTCCCAGACTTTGAGAACATGGCCTGTTACGGTGTCAAGAAGGGCAACCAAGCAAGCTGTAGTTAGTTTTAGGAAGGAATTATTTTAATCTGACTTTTAAATGAATTGGAACAAGGTTTTATACTTCTTGTTGACATTTGCTTTTGCAAAACCTAAGTAGCTGCTTATGTGAAATCTGGCCACACAGTTCTGAAAATCTGGCTGCAGTCATCCAGAACCAAACAGCAATATGCAACATGGTCATTTTCAGTCAATCTCATGAAGAATTCTGGATATTAGTTTCTTCTTAAAATGAATATAAATTACAACAAATAACAGGAAAGCCAACAAACTCCAACAAAAATTAAAAAAAGCTCCACCTCTTCTCAACTCTCAGTTTTTGCACAGTGCTTTACATGGCTTGTGAAGTCAAGCCACACTATCAAAAACACTCTGTTTTAACATTTGGATCTACAAATATATCTATTATATTACGAGTCAAACAAAGCTTTGGTAATAGCTGTCCCGATAATACATTTTTCATGATAAATTAATTAGGTTGAATGCTCAGAGTTGAAGTACAGAGTTGAACATTCAAAATGTATAGCAAAAGTGAGATTGTGTTCTTAACAGCCCATATGATAAGGGTTTTTTGAAAGTAGTTATCTAATTACCTCTTAGGGCGATTACTCCACCTGTTTCCCCGGTGTCTCCTCTCTCCTCCTTGCTGTGAACAAATTTTTGATCGTTATTTCCCAAACAAGAAAATAAAATATTTGAAAAATCAAAAGCAAAGTTCACACAAACAGAGTTAATCTTCTGCACGGTTTCTTATATGTTCAAGATAGTGATCTTATCAGCATGGGGCCTGTTATTTTCAAAAGGGCTTTTTTAGTTAACAAAGTCAGTAGCAGTAAGGCCATGGAACTGGTAGCAAAAAAAAGTCAACTGCACATTTGAATACTTAATTTTGTGGCTATAAACAGCTACGTCACATTTCAAGCAATGACAATGGGATGGTTTTCAGCACTGCTCTGCCAAGCAGGCATGTTTTCCATTTTCTTCTTGTACGTACAATTAGAAGCATTCCCACCAGAGAAATCTGCCCTGCATTCACTTCAGAAACACAACGGGAGGAGACGTGGCTTTCAAAACTCAAAATTCTGCCTTTATCTGGACCACATCATGAAAGAAAATAGACTATTATTTCTAGGGCTTCTATCAAAAGTTTGAATTCTGCGACCAATTGTCGATACTTACCACTGTATGCAATTCTCCTTTCAACAGAGAAGCCCATTTTTATTGTTTGTAGGAAGATGGGATTGCCTTTTATCAGACAGGAGATGAGGGATCGAGCACATTAGGTAAAAGGCAGGTTATAGTCTTGCTCTAGGGGATATCCACCAGTGCCTGCGTTCTTGTTGAGTAATAATGAGATACCATAACCAAACAGTAGAAGATGCATGTCAGATGGTTCTCCAATAACATTAGAAAAAAAGCAGCTGATGTATGGGATATTGAAGGCAGATTAAGTTGTTAATGTATATTAGTATATTCTTAATTTCCTTTTAATTGAAAAAGACATATTGACTTTAATTAGAACCATTTCACAGGAACTGTCAATTAGCACATGTCAAACTAGTTAATTCAGAACAGAATTCTTTTAATTAGGGTCTGCTTTCCTTTAACTGTGGGGCCAATGAAATCAGCCTTTCCTTATCAAGATTTTAAATGTCTCTAAGACATACAATACAAATGTAGTCTCTTATCTATTATTAGAAGCCCATATGGATAACATTAAAATGATGATGCTGGCATTGTTCATGCAGCACAAATCAGAGTTTCCTTTATGACTCTTTGGGAAAAAAAAAAAAAAAGATGGCTTTGAAGAAAGACTATTTTAAATACACAGATTTATCCTGCTTTAAAGAGACTACAAAATTTATGACACGCATGTTCACATTTAAAGTATTATTTAATACGTCTGCTCAAATAAATGGGCCTATTCAAACGTTCTGTGTGTTCTATCAGCCAAAGACACATAAAACATTTTCGAACCATGCAGTAACGTTCTTCCCTTAAATGAACTGTAATCAAAAGGAGAAAACAGACTGATTTTTTTTTTTTTTTTTTTTCCTGGGGGGGTAGGAGGGGAGCAATATAAAACCAGCATTGTAAACTTTCATTGCAAGTGAAGATTTAACACTGATTGCTAATCTGGTGGCTGTGAACAGTAGTGAGTTGATGTCATCCCAGTTTCCAAACGGCATATAATCCTGGCCTTGACCTTCACATGCTTTTGCTGAATGTATCTGAGTTTTCTGCTGGGTTAATGGCTGACACACACGTGCACAACCCTTCCCTGTGGTTCTGGGTGGTGCTGAATGTCACACCTGTAATGCTGGGGATGCAGCTAACAACAGCTGGGAGAAATATGGCCCAAAATAATGAAGGGAATGATTGCAAAACCTAGTCTTGGTTTTATCGTATGGGATTTAGCCACTGTTTTACTGACCTATATCAACAGAGGATTACAGAGATTAGTGAAAGGAATACTTAATAACTGAACTGTGGATTCCAAAGAGGATTATCTGGTAAGATATTTTATGTATTCTGATGCTTTGTTGAACATATTAAGGACCCGATTATAGGCCCAAGTAACTTGAAACAATGAAAGAAGCATAATTTCCCTAAATGGAGTACAACTGGGATGTAACACAATTTAGTACCCTAGAATTACACTTCGTCTAGGATCCTAATCACAACATTCTTTTTCCCCCCAGAATAACACTTTGCTTTGTGTTTGTCAGTTGTTTGGGTGCCGTGTGCGAGAACGTGTTAAGGTTTCCACAAACTCTTGGAAAGTGGGTGAACTTGAATGTGAAGACTGTTTAAACCAAAAAGAATTGTGTCCTGGGGGTTTTTCAGAGTGAGCAGGAGTGTACCTGTGTCACTTTGCTGCCTATTGTCCCACGTGAAGCATACCTTGAATATAAACTAACAGAAGCAGTGCTTCTTATAAGAGTGACTGTAAATAGGTAACGTAAAACTCCTCTGTTTGTTCATTAATCCTATTGTGGCCCATATTAAATCTCTGCTTATCATTTTAAATACTTACCATATTTTAGAGTTCTTTAAGCAGATCTAAGTCACTTCAGCACTGAACTGCATAATCCAAACCTTCTTTTCTAACACAGCAGAAACAATGCATTGGATTTTCATTACATCACTCAACTGGCAATATACTGTTGTTTCAGAATATCAGTGAATAACAGCCTTCTTTTAACACCATCCCAGCACTGACTGTGCATAGGAAAGATGGGTACATTCACCACATGGGTTAGATAACAGGAGGGGAGTGTCTTTGTACTGCATTTACCCTGAAATGTAATTAACCACAGGAAGTCCTCCGTTAGATTGCTGGGAATTTTTTAGTCCTTGCAGTATCCTGCTCTGATCAGCAACAGTTTGTCTAATTCATGTCTCATGGCTGGGACAGTTGAGGAATAGCTGCACACACAGTGGGCCACACCAGCTCACCTCAGCCCCATGCCCACTCAGTTGCTGGCACTGAAGCAATGTTCCCAGTTGCCTGCACATGTTCAGTGCCCACTGCAGACCCTGTCCTTATAGCAAAGGAAGGCTTAATTTTCTTAATTGATGCTACAGTGAGGCAGTTCTTTGCACAGCAGCAGCACCAGTATGTATGTGCTTATGGATCTCATAAGTAGAAAGCTTTGACTTCAATTAAATCTGACTGTTTCTGATAGCAAAAAGTCACTGCAGAACTCAGAAAGCACTCGAATTGCAGCGAGGTCTTTACAATAACCTATGTGACATCTCTCAGCCTCTTTTGTCTCCCTGATGCTCTGCAGCAGGCCCAACTTCCACGTCAACTTCGGTCTGCGAGAAGCTGAACCTTAACGTGTGTTATTTTAAAAAATGTATGGAAATGCTGCAATCTACAATGGATTTCACCCAGTCTGACATTCCTTTTGGGATAAGTACTTCATAAAAATTGCTCATGTGAATCATGTACTGTTCATGTATTGTTCATGAATCAAACCAAGAGCCATTTAAAAATGACTAGCATTAGGGAAACGTAATAGCTTTTTAACAGATTATTTAAATGACTGTATCTCTGATTTCCAGTCATTTTATCCAAACAGCTATGGCAGAACTATCCCTGAAAAGGGAGTAACTTTCTGATTAAACTCTTTTGTGGTTGGATTTAAGAAATATTTTAGAAGGAAGAATTTCTCAATTATATATTCATCTTTCAGAGCCTGGGCATGGAGGGTGTACAATTTGATCAAACCCAGCTGAAAGCGGGGATGGTTTGGAGGATTCATTCCATTTTTACAATCACAGCTGAGGCAGCACTCGGAATGCACTCAGCACTGCGCAGTCCTCTTGTGCAGGCTGGCTGGTGTGGGACTCATTTCCTCACTGGTTTCTTGTAGTGGCAGCTTGGCTGAGATGCCTGGCACTCAGCAGTGCTTGACAATTTGGTAGTGCAATGAGACAGCGTTCGAGTGGAGTGCTTTTATTTTTCCCGTGCCTGGATTATTGTCCCATCTATCCCCCTGGTTTCTGGGTGCTATGCATCCCAATGTAATTGGAAACAGCAGACACATTCAAATGCCCACCTTATCTCCTTGACTTGCTCAGCCTGCACACCCTCACTCCTTTCTATGGGAAAAGGATTTCTACCCATGGCAGTGTGTGTCTGTAAGCAGTGGTGGAACCCCTCACAATGCAGAGTTGGAAGGGACCCACAAGGATCATGGATTCCGACCCCTGGCTCCATGCGCACAAACCCAAACCCTGTGTCTGAGAGCAGTGTCCAAAAGCTCCTCAGACTCTGCCACTGTGGCTGAGCCCACCACCTTCTGGTGCAGAGCCTTTCCCTGACCCCCAGCTGCCCCTCCTGATCCAGCTCCATGCCATTCCTTCTGCTCCATGTGAGGAGCTGTGCTGCTATGAGTGCTGCCCTCAGCTGCTCTGCTCTGCGCTGAGCACACCCAGGGACTGCAGCCTCTACTCACACGTCTTGCCCTGTACACCCTTCCCCACCTTTGTAGCCCTCCTTTGGATGCTTTTTAATAGTTCTACATCCTTTCTATATGATGGTCCCCCAGACTGCTCAAGCAGTACTGCAAGGATGTTCCTCTGGGCCGCAGCACCTCAGGCTACGCCAGCCTTAACTACTCCTTTATTAAGCTGTTCTCTGAGCATAACTAAAGCATGTGGGTTGTTAACATACATAATAAGTTATATTTAAGAAGGTTTCAAATCAGCACATTGTATTTTGCAGCAAAGTCATAAAAACACGCTAACATGAAAACATCTAATGAGGGAAATGTTGCGTGCAGATGTCTGTTTGCCTATTATTCCACGAAATGACTATATATTTTTATTTATATGAGTAACGTTAGACACAAACATGTTACCAAAAAAAGCATTCATTTAGGAAACACATAAACACAATATGAGTCTAATATAAGGAACTGTTGTAAAAGACAATCTTTTTTTTACTGTTTATAGAATGAAGAGAAATTAAAAGAAATTGTTTCAAATACATATTTTTTTCTCTCTTATGATGAGAAAGAAATATACGCTCTCAGCTGGCATATTATTTCAGATGCAGTAGCAAAGTGAAATTTGTGCCTCACGTCCTGTGTCCTTTACATGATGCAAAGGAACATAATTTTATTTTTGTTTTATTTGAAGACTGTCCGGGCACATTGGCCACCAATTTCATTTTTATTGCAGTGCACGGATAGCAAAGTCACATATCCTTACGTTAATGCAAAGGGCATGGGAAGGGAAAGGGAAAGTATAATTTTTGTTGCTGCTGTTGTCATTTGAAATTTCCATAGTGTCTATGCACATTGGGTACCATTTCATTTTTATTGCTCTGCACTGATAGCAATGTCGCATATCATTAAGTTAACACCAAGTTGGAAAAAAAAAAAAGAAAAACAGTTTTTTTTTTTTTGTTTTGTTTTGTTTTCCTTCCATTCCCATTGTTTGAAATTTTTTGTACGGTTCAAATATAATTTCCGTGGGTTGGTGGCAGTACTGAAAAATCTAATACCTGCTGCAAAAAAGCTATCTTAATTTGTGCTTTTTGTATCACTCCATACGACTGTGGATAGAAAATGCTACTCACACTTCTTATTGATGAGATAAAGGTTTGCTCAATGTAGCTAATATGGAAACAGCCACCTTTCAGGACAAGCGGGGTAATCCCACTGTTTAATATCTCCAAATGGGTACACTTTATTGAGGAGCTTACCTCACACACCCTAAAATACCTCTCATGGCCACCTCATAGTCTTCTAACTCCAGAGCAGAGCCTGTGTGGGATGCAGAGGGTTAATCTGTAGTTGTGGTGCATCCACTCCTTATCACTGACATGTGTAAATAATGGCCACTGGGGTGGACATAGTGCTCATCTAAATGGGGAGCACCAGGCAGCTGTGTGGCTGCCCTGTTTTACGTGACAGGTCATTGTACAGGTCAGCACTAATAGCAGGCACGATTACAGCCCTTGGGCTCCTCTGGGAAATTTGTGCCTCAGTATGGTGAATCTACTGCCAACAATCGTCTCAGTTTTGGAGGGCAAAACAGGCTAACTTGTTTTATTTTATTTAGTTTGTTATTAACCATTCCCATATCATGCACTACACTGTTTCTTTATCCTTGACCTTTGGAGCAACTCTGCTCTGTTACTGTAATTCAGTGTCCATTTTTAAGGAGCCACCCTGGGAAAGACAGATAAGGGGCTGCCAAAAGGTGATGGCAAGCAGGAGCAGTATGGCCTATGTGGTTTTGCATGGACCCCATGCGTTGCAGCTGGGCCTCTGCTCTCTTTGTAGAATACTCAAACCAATTTTCTCTACTTCATACTTGAATTAATGGCACTGGGGGTACCTCAGACCCTTTGACATTGCTTTTGTGGTGTTCCCATGTGGAGCTCATTGAGGTTGAGGTGACTTCATGGAGAACAATCTCAACCAGCACATTCAGCTGATCCATAACATCCCATTCTTTTCTGTCCCATGATATTTTGAATGTCAACTCTTTCGAGGCATGTGGTTTGGACCCCACAAAAGCAGACATAATTCCAAAACCGTTCGTTCTCTAGAGAATTTGTTGCTTGAGGAAGGATTCAGGAGCTTCCAGACAGTTGTACTCTCACTGAGCAGTAGGACAAGGAAGGACCTAGAGTGGGATTTGTGGACTCTGTAATCCAAGATGAATCTGCAAGGACAAGAGAACTTGGCCAATGCGTTTGATGAGAGCTGTATGTTGTTAAACTACCACAGATGTATGTAATAGATTTTGCTGTGTCACAATAGGCTACATCCCAATAAGCCACCTGAACACACAAATATGTGACAGCTAGTACAGTTTACATTTTTAATGCATTTCCTTGCATGAAGCTTGGAAAAGCTTCCTCTTCACCCATTGCCATAGGCTACTGCTGTGTGACTGCTGCACTCCATCTTCAAGAGATCACATATCATGAAAGAAAATCAGAAAGAGGGGCTGGCCATGGGAATCCCATGAGTCCAATCATTTTCCGTGAGCCTGAGATGTCAGCACCTGTACCGGTGCTGCTGCTCTCTGGATGGTGTCCATGAAATAAAGACCTTTCAGCAGCTAATGCAGTGGCAGTGGGAGCTGCTTGCTCTGGAAAAGTCAGTAGCAGTGTTGGACACAACCTGCAGCAGTACTGGTGTCCTTTTCCTTCCATGCTTCCAGCGAAACAGAGCAAGTGTGAAATATTTTGTAGCAGGTGTTGGGGAAAGCAGGATAACGTGGCAGTTTTGGAAGAAGTGCTGGAATGGGAATATGCTGCTGAGCTCTCCATCTGGAGAGGAAACCCAGAACCACCCTTCCCTCACAAGCTGCAGGAAGAACAGGAGCGTGTGTGTTTGGGGGCTTGCAGAAGTCAAGTTATAGCTTGTTTCTAAATGTCTTCATATGTTTTTATTTGTGTTGTATACTTCTCTTGGCTCTAGTGGAGCTCTTTTATTTTATATCGATAAACTCTGACACATTTTAAGATACAAAAGAATTGCATATCTCAGGGCTCTGTAAACTTTGTTCCCCCCACCCCCCACCCCAAATTTTAGTTAAGCTCACTGGAATTAATTCTCTATCACTCTTCATCTTATGCAATCATTTATACTAATGCCAAATGTGTGTAAAATGCTGGTCAGAACTACGAGACATTTCTTTAAGTGACTGAACTTGAATTCTGGAGTCACACACATGAAATCTGTGTCCAAACCTTCCATCTGCAGTGCGTAATGTGCCTGTCCAGATGGCAGGTGTATTCCAACTCTTAATAAGCTGCTTAATAAGCTCCTCTCTACCTCCATAGTTAATGATGACAAGCCTTTCTCATGGTAGGAGAATTCACAGACAGACATACACACATACATAAATATATACACACATGTATATATTTGAGATATTTTCTTGTATTTCTCGTATTATTTTTTAGTAATAGATATTATATATATATATATTTATATAAACTCTTCTACACACGTGCATATATATGAAGTAGTTTAAAATTGCAGTCTTTCAGGAGAAAAATGGATCTGCAGCACAGTTACAGAACATGAGCATAACTTTTGTGTACATCCTGCCTAAGAGCTGCTCCATTCCCTGCCGTGCCAGTGGTGGGGGATGCCAGCAGTTTAACCATTTGTCTGGAAGAAGAGGTAATAAACCATTTCTCAGTAGAAGCCATCAGCTTGCTTTAGTTGGACTTGGGTCCTGGCAATTTCTGATGGACACCAAGCAGAGTGGGAGGGCCTGGGTCTTGAGAATCAGCCAGTACACCCCCAGGGCTGGAGCACAAGCATCAGTTTCATAT
This sequence comes from Callipepla californica brunnescens, assembly GCA_023055505.1. Taxonomy (NCBI): domain Eukaryota; kingdom Metazoa; phylum Chordata; class Aves; order Galliformes; family Odontophoridae; genus Callipepla; species Callipepla californica. The sequence continues at coordinate 1,954,565 of JALIRH010000066.1, forward strand.
TTCAGAGGTCTGAGAGATGCCTGGGTCAGGCTGTAAGCAGTTTGGGGCTTGGGGGTGGGATACACTGTCCATGATGATATAGCCATTACTCATTATTACTGTGTTGACATAGAAATTACCAAAAAGTTCAGCTTTGGTGATTCAGAGCCCATGTTGCAGTGGCTCTGTAATGGGAAGAACAATAGAAAACCAAACTCATATACAATGCATTTTAATCAAATTCTTCATATAGTTTGATTTCTAAGAAGTCCCTCATTAGCCTATTGCCTGTATTTTTGTAGCAACTACCGCAGGCATTGGCATGATACTGACTTGGAATGGAAAATATTAGCAGGAAAAATGGGTTTTCTAAGTATACTGAATACACTGCCAAAATCTGTTTGCAATCCACCTGCAGTCCAAGGATTTATTTGTGAGAGTAACCAAAGCTTAACCAGATGAGTTCTCTACTTGCTTCTCACACGCAGAACAAGTGAACAGAACAAACAATCAAACCCATATCAGTAACATATTTTCTGTGATAAAATTCATCCGTGTAAAGACCCAGGATAACTGAAATGGACAGTGATATACGAGTTCCTCAAGTAAATTTAGTGTTTCTCTTACAAAACCTATCCTCTGAATCTTCGGGTGAGAAAGCTTTTTGGCTAAATCTCTCATCTCAGGAACTCTTCAATGGAAGATTTTTCTTCTACGGTGTATCTCAAGTAATAACTTATTGCACAGACTTCAGGTTTCAAGGAGTCTTGAAACATGGACCAAGGAAATAATTCCAACCTCTCCTGATGTGATCAACTGTGGATCTGGTAGCTTGTATACAGACAGCCTGTTGTCGTAACCTTTGCAAAATCAAAGAAATACAAGAGAAAAGAAGCTGACTTCTTGCTCCATTCTTTACAGATAGGGAAAATTGGGTGCTGATATCTCACAAACATTAGCATATTCTGACAAACCCAATTTGGGATGAAGTTGTGTGCTAAATAGTGACCATCCTTATATTAGCACCAGGAAATGACATCATTTTTCTGGATGCTGAATTTGCCATAGTCAAATCCATGTCCTCTCCTTGCTCAGGCAAAACCATATTGAACATAATTTTTCTCATATGAAGTGAGTTAGTTTTCCTCCTTCAAACTCTGATTAAAAAAGATGTACTTCTAATTTTTTCAGCAAATTAAGCTTATTAAAACCAGTCTGATTATCTTTATTGCCTTTATTTGATACTTACTATGAGATCAAACCACCAAAATATCTGTAGTTCAAGAAAAATATCTCCAAACTTCAGTGATGAGAATGATATTAAAACAAACATTCAGATTAATTGATGATGGGAACATCTGGTTTCTAACAGCAAAGACAAAATCTATTAGAGTTGGGCTGAATCTTGAGGTCATCATCTGTCCTTTGCAAACACTATCCCGAATGTTTATATATGTAAGTACTGACTAAAATGAATTACTTACTTCAAGATTTAATCTGGTGTTTTTAAGTTTTTCTGATTGTTTTCTGTGACTGAACAGCTTATGTAAATACTCTGAGCTGTTGCATTGCCTATAATTACTGTGCAGTAGATGAAGTTTCAGGCTAGTTAGAAGTATGTATCTCAATTACAAAATACAGAGAATAATTATAACTTATTTCCTCCTTACATTTTTAATGTAAGAACAGACATTGTAAAATTTAACTAAGGCAACTGAATTTTTTTGTAAAAAAAACCAGATAGAATTCTGAATATATAATAATTAACAAGAGATTTCAAAATAGACCATATTCTTCTACACCATAATGCATCTTATAATAAAAAAAATAGCAATAATAAACCAAGAAGCTCCTAGTCTGCCCTACAGAATACTTGCTGATGTTTAGGAGAAAAAAATATGGGGAAACAGGATGGCACCTATTTGCAAAAATCTTTTAAAGTAAAAAGCACACTTGACCTGTCATGAAAGATAACATAATATTATTTGATACAGGTAAAAAATTACTGGAATGGGCCAGAAATCCAACAGAAAAGGCTTTGTTCACATCTTGGTAAAGATTATATTTCTAGACAATGAGTACGACATGTACAATGTTGAGTTATTTTATATATATTTTTTCACAGATGAACATCAGAAATATTAAAATAGTGTTTGATAGTCTGCCAACGTGTTTGTTATTTTTCTGGCATAAAGATGGAGTGGAAAGATAATCATTTGGGGGAAAGAAAAGGTTTCTTGGATTGATGGTTTTATCCACTGTAGGAGCTGATGTTGTCCTGTGCTGCCAGGTGATTTTGTGGGATAGCCAATAGCATCCATCACTCTTTTCCTGTCCACTGATAGTGTCACTCCATCTCAGAAGGCCAGCAGATCGGTCAGACAAGATCCACCCTTGGTGAAGCCATGCTAGCTGTCTCAGATCCCCTGTTTGTCTCATATGTGCCTTAACATGGTAACCAGAAGGATCTGCTCCACGATCTTCCCAGGCACAGAGATGTCTGTGATGACACAGAGTGGTTCAGCAGCCACATCAGCCACCTCTCTCAGAGCCCTGGGATGTATAACACCCAGCCCCATGGATTTACGTACACTCAGTTTCATGAGGAGGTCTCAGACTTGTTCCACTGTTACACTGGGATGGAACCTGCTCCTGTCACCCTCACCTAGAGGATCAGGGTCCTGGCAGACATGGGGAGCCTGGCCAACAGTGAAGACTGAGGCCAAGCACTCATTGAGCATCTCAGCTTTTTCCATGTCTGAAGAAGCCAGTTCTCTGTTCTCATGTATCAGAGGGGGAACACTCTCCTTGGCTCTGCCTCCTCCTGCCTATGTACCCGTAGTAACCCTTGTCATTTTTCACATCCCTTGCCAAGTTCAGCTCCATCTGTGCCTTGGCTTTCCTGATCTCATCTCTGTACACGTGGACGATGTCTCTATGTTCTTCCCTGGCTACACAACCCTGCTTCCACTTCCTGTACCTCTCTCTCTTCTCACTCAGTTTAAGCTGCAGGTAATGTTCCAGAGTTTTCTTCTCAATTTCATACAGCGGTGAGAGTAATTCCCCACTTCATGATATGTCATGTCATGTAGAGCAAAATGCAACCTCAGTGCAGCCCTTTCCCCTTGGAGTTTCCTCACCCTTCCTCAATGCTTTCCTTGCTGCTGTGCTACCTGTAGTCTTCAGTTGAAAGCTTCTTCATCTTAGTAACACATGTTGTCACCTTTCCTAGTCTGATTTTCTACCAAATGATTTTAACTTAAGAGCTAAATACCCATTGGTTTTGGTGAGCACTGAGTGGACTAGGATGAGACTGACATTTTTTTTTTTAGAAACACTCAAGAAATAATTCCTGCCATAATCACAAGGGAATATCAATCCCTCTTCATAAATCCAATTTGTTCATAACCTTTTGACACAAACCATAAATAACTTTTATATATCTCACACACATACAAGGGCACATACAGTATGTGACATAAACAACGCACATAAATATTTACAAAAATACAAAATAAATGTAAATTGCCATAAAAAACCTGCCCATTTATTAGCAAGTGGCTGACTGCTTGTTACAACTGATACCTGGAACGCCTGCCAGCTCTGTTTGCTGTGCCACTATACTGGCTGAAGTACTAAACCACAGGAAGGTGAGTAGTAATCCATGGGCAATGAGGCTGTTTCTGCAGAGATTACACCAGAGATGAGGGGTAGCTGAGGTTACATTCTGACTAGCAAGATTTTCTAATCCGTAGTTTGGGAAAGCAAAACAATAGAGAGAAAGTAAAACCCAGAACTAGAGAAACTACTTTTACTTCTGAAAAATATCCTGTGATATTATTTATTATTTTAGTTGGGCTCACTTGACACTAACATAAAATAAAACAAACAAACATAGAAGCTTGTGCCAGGATTCAAAGAGGTAAATCAGAAAATGATATGGAGGGAATAATTATTCCTGATTCAGATTCATTCCTAAAAAGGAGATATTGCACTGCTATTAATTCTTGACATGTGCTTGGCTTTCTAACTTCTTTCTATGTTTCTTTTTGTGTGAGAAAACCTATAGGAAGGTGTCCCATCCGATGAACTAGATGCTTTATGTTTTCAGTAATGTTGATGCTGATTATTTCTGGGTAAAAACAAACAACTAATGCAATGTGCTACATGTAAGAAAGAAATGAAATTTAATACTTATTTCAATATTAGCACAGCTTCTTGCAGAAAATCCAAGAAAAAAGGTTTCAATTCACAGCCTGTATCATTCTTATTTTTGTTCAGAATTAAAATAAGTATTTAAAATTAGAAATTTCAAGTGTAATTATGATGATTTACATTTTTGAAAGAAAAACAAGATTAAGACCTGGAGTCAGAGACCTATTTCTTACGGTGGAAAATGTCTTTTTTATCTTTTTTTTTCCCATCCTTGTTGAGCAGGGTTGTGTGGAGCTTGAGTTTGCAGAGTCAGAAAAGGAAATGCTGGAGGCCACAGCACCTCTTTGCCTTCTTGCATACCTTTGGTTTAGGTGATGGGGCTCACAGCCTTGGGACGAGCACAGCGGGCAGGGAGCAGGCTGGCTCCTCATTCACAGACACACAGTAAGGAAACAGGATGGATAAAGGGATGTTGCAACTTTTACACCTTGAGTGCAGCTGTTGAGAAAACCAATGTGTAACTTCTTTCCTAAGAGCAGTGTACTTAGTCTTTCTCACCAACATGGGCAGCATAACAACTGGAATACACTGCCTCTGACAAATAATAACAAGCTGTCACTTTCAGTGTTATTTATTCAGAATATTCTGAATAGGGAGTAGCTCCTCACAAATAATCTCTTTCTAAAAGAATGACCATAACTGCTCATCCACGTCAAGTCAACAGGACCCCATCTCCCAGTGACGTGGCTCAGACACGTGTGGGTGCTCTCATGTGCCTGCTGGTACCCACAGCAAGTCATGCCACAGGGCTGGCTGATGGAAACCTGGGGAGACCCGACCTGCACGTGATGCTTCAAGGCTGCAGAATCACTGAGGCTGAGGAGGAAACCTCCTTAGGACTATTAATCAAAATGAGGTTTGGTTTAAGGGCGGCATTTTGTTAATGCCTTTTTAATTGAGAAGTATGTTCTTCGGCAGCGATGAGCCCTTTCACAGGACCGATTACTTCACGTTATGTCATGACAAGTAGAGGAAACAGTGACAGCACAAGGGTTCAGCTTCCTAAATAATAAAATACTAGTATAAAAATGGCATAGGAAACAAATCTACAATACACTTGAAACTATTATATGGCTTTACAGCACTTCTAAAATGTGATTACCTTCTTTGGGCCACCTTTCCTCTAAACTTGCAGCTCTTAAACCAAATGAGGGGTGTTCATTTAGACTAAGCCGGTCCTTGCTCCCATGTCTTCATGTTTTCCCTGCAGCAGTTGGAAAGAGTCCTGCTTCAATTTTATTTATTTGAGTTTCAGTTTAGGAAAGTATAAAGTTAAGGAGAGACCTCAAGAACTCGGAGAAACTTTGGAGTTGAAACTCTGCCAGGTAACATAAATAGATTAGAGCATACACTCTGACAGGGCAGGAGCAGCTAGGAATGAAAGATCAAAGAAGCCACAGGAAACAAAAATAGCCAGAGATCTCTAGAACAGATATCATATATTAAATTAATTAAAAGAGCAGGAGGTATATGTATGGACAGTACCATGTACTTAAGAGAGGGGACAGACAAATTTTGTGCTGAGCATCCCTCTTCCTTCCTTTCCTTCATTCTCTACTTCTTTAATATCCATGTCTGAGGAGAGCTGTTTATTTTGCCTCACATTTCACTGGAACTTTATCTAGTTCATGTGGATTCTGCAAATTAGTCTGGGATGCTGCAGCATAATTCACAGAATCACAGAATCACCAAGGTTGGAAAAGACCTACAAGATCATCCAGTCCAACCATCCACCTATTACCAATAGCACTCCCTAAGCCACATCCCTCAACACAACATCATTCAGCAGATTATGCCTATAAATTTCCAGACATTACACTTTACTTTCCTTTTCAAATTTTCATCCCATTATCTCAGTTGACAATCTTACAGCATTTGTCACTGAAGATTCAAAATTACCACCAGTTAACACACCACAGTGTCTGAAATGCTGAGCCCATTTTCTGAATTAAGATAAACACATCATAATAAATACTTCAGTGACAAACTCAATAATGCTCCCTCTATGATTAGTGTTTAAAGTACTCAAACATTTGTAGATTTTTATCACATTTTTGCATGGTCAACACCAACACTCAGAACTTAACCCTTTATTCTGTTGAATCAGCTCCTCCAGTCTTTGAATGTATTTTTGTTTCCATTTCAATGTTGATTTTAAAAGGAAATAAAAATGTGGCCTTAGCAGGCTGTGGTAAGGCACTAGAATGATGGTAAAATTTGAGGGATTCAGTTATAGTAAATTACCAGGACTGAATTATTTCCCTCCAGAATTCTGAAGCTAGAAAGTTATTAATTACAGTATGTATAGATGGGAGAAAATTGTGACTCAATTTGGTGCTGAGAAAGCTAATGAATTCTTCTAAAGAGGATAATTTTCAGGAGCTGGAGGACAATGGCCTGCAAGGACCAAAACAGTGAAGCTTCTACAAACAGGGAGTCAAATAGGATGTAACAAGTGAAAGAGAGCAGGGAAAAGAATGGTCTGGACTTTGAGACATCACATGACAAAGGCAATGTAAGGATAGTGTTTAAGAAAATATTTTTCTGCTTAGAAAGGAATTCTTACTGACTAAACTAATTCTTTTATTCTTTTCAGTCTGCCAATCCTGTCCACCAAGTCGGTAGGACAATTGCTATTCTACTGGGGTAGGACGGATGGCCTCCATTGTGTTACTTGGGACAAACCCCACACAGCTGACCAGGACAAGGAAGGTAAGAGTTACCCCTTGGCAACAAGTCATTTTCAGAGGCTGCAGGGTTGACTTAGACTGTGGAAAGTCGGGAGAGCTGAGGTTGTCGTCTCCAGTTTCAGTCCCACAGAGCTCAGGACACAGATGTCTGCCTGTACCAAAAGGGGCTGTGTCTGCTCCTGCTCCTGGCCTTGACCTTCAGGATATGCCCTATGGGACCAGACTCTCATGAACTCAAGGTCAACAGTCCCAAAGGACATCTGTGCAGGATCTGCTTGTGCTGCATTTTGTTCGATTTTGCATTTTGTTTGATTTTGCACTTAGGGAGTTTCATATTTAAAAGGATAGCAACAACTGAACTGAACAAGAAATTAAAAGAGTTTTTTTCTTTTTTTCCTTATTAATTAGTTAATTAATTAATTTATTTATTTCTAAGTCTGTAAACAACACAGACACTTGAATCATTCCATCATACAAAGACACATCCTCTTGGCTATGGGAGCACACCCTGTTTTGCACACATCAGTTTGGGAAGGACACTTTGGACACAGATCTTACCTAATGTGCCAAGACTATAAACGAAGAGGACCATGGTCTGAGTATGGCCAACAACAGGGGAGCAGCTTGATCTCAACTTGGATTCATCCAGAGTCTTTAAAAGGAGTTTTTTAAACGGAGGCAGGGAAAACAACAAAGGGTATCTGCTTTCCCATATTGTGTAGATCCACAGATAAAAAAGAGAAAAGAGCAGATGGTTGGACAGAAATAAATGCCCCTATATCTAACTTGAAATCAAACTGGCATTCACTGCTATTCAGTCAAATCCTTGGAGCGAACTTTTAACAAGGGTTAGATTTGTTCATTGTTATTTGTTGCAGCTATCCTCCAATAGATAAGTAAGTATGTGACTATTTAAGCAGAATCCTCTTTTCCACCTTCAAAATCATAGAACTATCTATCTAAAAGTAGCTACCTAAAAGTAATCAAAACTGATGCTTGACGCTGCACAGCAACCTTTTTGCCTGAAGTGCTCAGTAAGGAAGTATTTTCCCACACTAACAGATAACCTCAGTTTCATTTTTCATCAGCTGTTATGTTCTTGAAGTACTTGCTCGTTACCACCGGAGACAGAGTGTGCCACTGCCCTGTTCCCTGTGCCAGAGGTTTTATGAGTTAGGAGAAAGGTTCCACACTCAAGAGAAGAGGGTTCAGTTGTCCCCTTCCATTCATAGGGTATAGTTTTGTCCTATTGTAAGATGTCTGGTTTCCAGCTTTTGTCCCACTTACAGTTTCATTCATTCAAGCGTAGTTGTTAAGGTAAGCCCTGCACCTGGGCTCTACTCATTGAAACCCAGGTGAACACAGAAGCAAGGCATGCCATTGGGAACAGTGGCTCTCCTGCGTGCATAGGTACGAAACTCCACGAGTACACCTCTGCTTAATGAGAAAGCACAGGTGTTCTGACAAGCAAGAACAACAAATAATAACAACAACAACAAAAAAAGTTGCTATCCTGTCAAATACTGTGTGCATATCAAGGATCTGGAATACAAAGCAGACTTAACAGCAATCACATTTTGAGTAGAATTCGCTTGAATGTAACACCTTCTCCCTCTAAGGTTTTGAATGTGGTATCTTAAAGAAGATCACACAAATTACTCATTCTGGGAACAAAGGCTCTTTTTTGAAAGCTGTCAGCTTGCTGACAGTTATGATGAGCATTTACTTCAGGCTTGTAAAACATATTAATCAAACTTGTTCCTATAGCTTCAGTCCAAGGAGGGTTACTGTTTCTTTTAGAGAAATGTTTTACATAAGCGGAGAGCTCTGAATACGTATACACCTTGAATGCAAACCACTGTCTGTGCCATTCATTTATTCATAATGAACAAATACTAGTCTACGCCAGGACTAAGGAGAACTGAAGCAGCGTATGGAAATCTGTTTATTACATGACTATTTGCCAAAGACCTATGCACCATTCACTGAACCCTGAAAAACATTTGAAAATATGGGTTGCATTTGCAAACTTCATTGTATGACATGGAGAGCTGGCAAGCTGCCTGGTTTCTACTTAAAGGATTGTCATTCTGGGAAAAATAAATTTCTCTAACTAGACAAAAGTCAATGTTTTCATGTTTTACTGCAATCAGACTGATACAGCTGACAATTTAATGTCTCAACACTTAAAATATCTGTGGATAATCAGTTATCTCAATCAATCATATCTACAGGATTTCTCTATTTTCAAAGCCTGTATACATATGACAGAGATATCTAACAGTTTAGAGAAACCTTCCTGTCCTTAATGCTTCATGATTTCTCTTGAACTATGAGCTTCTTTTTTTGTTCTTCTTCTTTTTTTTTTTTTAATCCATATAGAGAAAATTTTGTGACAGACATCATAATTGTCAGAAAAAAAAAATAAATGAATTCAACCCTGCACTGTAATCAGATTTTGAAACCTTTGTGTTAATGTCCTGTTTTATTTAATTTTATGTATATTTTATAGTCTGCTTGCCTGTCAGAAAGATGTGGAAATGTGCTGGCATTCCAGCTGAAGACATCATTATGAGTGAGAAAATGCTCAAGGCTTTTTCAAAGTGGGTGCTGAAACATACGTTTCTCTTCTTTGACTCCAGGGGATGCTAACAGCTGCCCCAGCAGACAGGTACCACGAGGTCAAAGGCTAGCAGAGCTGTGCACCTCCAGGATTTGACTGCCAGCAAAGTAGACGGGTAGTTTCTCAAAACTAATAATAAAAATAGCAACAGTGATGAGAAGAAGAAGGAACTGACAACAAAAACGAAAAGAAACCTGCAGGAAGTGAATTCTGGGTAGCGCAGTGCTTGGCAGAGCTGATTTTAATATCTGACAGGTTGAGTTCACTAAACTTTGCTATTCATATTGACGTGAAACTTCATACAGTTTTAGAGATTTGTATCTATTAAGACATGCAGAAGTGTTCCTACAACATGGGAACAAGTTTGCTAGCGCCTACTGTTCTTCTTCCCTGATAAAAATTGATATGAACTGTTTTAAATGCCTAGCAGATAATTACTCAGAACACTCCATAAAGAAAGCTTCATCTTTAGGGCCTCCTTTATCTTTAAAAAAATAATAACAATAAAAAAACCCAAGCCCCAGACCTACCAACAAGACAAAACAACATTCCTCCCTCCGTCTTCCCCCCTCTCTTTTGTTTCTTTGATTACTCGGAGCCTTGTAATCAAACTAAGCTTAGTTTCAGGACCCTTGGGGCAGTATCTCTTAGTTCCCTGTCAGACTGCGTTGCAAAACAATCAATCTTGCTCTTGCGCTCACTTGGCGGAAGTGCCGCGACACGGAGAGCGCAGCGCTTTGCTCTCGCTGTGAAGCTGGGATGACAAAAGTTTTTATCAGAAGCTGACTGTATTTAGGGTTATGAATATGCAATGACTCTCATTAGTATTGAAGCGCGGGAGCACAGGCTGACATCCCCCGCCACTTTTAGCTGCTGCAGAACCGTCTAATGAATTGTCTTACTCTTTCACTTGCACAGGCGCTGCTGTTATGGCTCCCCGTTCCAAGGGGAGTTGCCCAGTTTGAGAATACTGTTGACTGCAGAAATTAATTGCCAGGAACTGCTCTTGATTTTGTTAAACAACGTTGAGGCAGTGTTTAAATTGCCAAAACAGAAAGCCATTAAGCTCTGCCCAAGACGGAGCCACCGTGAGTGAAGGAGCATGAGTGCCCATGTGCCAGGTGTGCCACGGCTTTGAGCACAGCCCTGAGCTCACAGCTGCACACACGGAGATGCTTGTGTCCTGATGGAGGGTCCCAGGGACCCGGCTTCACATTGATTTATTTACTGCTCATGCAGCTAGAACAAACGGGGATAAGGCGGAGCTCTCCAAATGAGCAGGATTCCAATACATTGCTGTTTGATCAACCTGTTAATACTCTTCTTTTTCCTCTGGGACCCCGCCACACGTTTCTCAGCTCACACATCTGCAATCTTTCCATGAATAAAGCGCTGATAAGAATGTTGCCAACAAATGATTAAGATATCTGGCTTGATTTACAGTATTTGAGTAGATGTGAAAGCTTTCAGAAATAAGTGGAAATGCCCCTTTTTCCCAATCGGTTAAATTAAGTTTTTTTTTTTTTTTTTCCCTATTCATCTGAAATTTCTCCTGACATAAAAGGAGCTTTTGTGGCTCTCTGCAGATTGTGAAGGATGGAGTGAATTGAAACAGATAATATATTCCAAGAAGAATAAGTAGCATTCTTAAAGGTGTGCGCATAGTGCAAATAATGAAGGATATGAGGTTCTCCCAAGAAGATGTCAGCCCTGTGCAGCTCTTTATCCGTTCAATCAGTAATGGAAACGGTCCCAGTGCAAGCAGGAGGATCTGTTTAATTTTGACTGCGATTTTTGGCACTGCTGCTCTAAAGAGAGCTTGGGTTACCTCTTGACCCAACCCCAGGAGTGCCTGTTCTCGTCAGCTGGAGAAAAAATAAACATAAAAAACATCTACATGTTGGGAGTATCAAATACAAGAGCGGTTTAAAATAAATGCAGTTCTGACAAAAGTGGCTCAAGTATCATACATCAAACACTTGTTACCTCTCGTGGCCTTAGTGATTGCACGTGACTAAGAAAGAGTGAGTGATAAAATCCGAAGAAAGATGAAACCAATCTGGGCCTTTTTAAAGATCATCAATCATTCTGCGCAGCCACGATATTATTAGTTCCAGTAAGCCTTGTTCTCCCATTTTATGGACATCATAAACCCCCCACCCCTCCGCCAATGCTACCATGGGAAATCATTTTTATGGGCAGCATCTTAGCATGGGCCAATCAGATCTAATCACATAACAAGCTACTGAATTATTCAACGTTCTCCCTAATTCTGCATTCTTCCTGCACTTTGCTGTCACTGCAGGGTTTTAAAAGTATGTGTTTTTACAATATTTATTAAGAAGATAACCGTACACAGGAATTTCACTTCCTCGGTGTCTTTCAATAATTGTTTGTTCCCTTAGATGGTTGTACTGTATGTGCTTCTTTATAGAGGATATCTTCTCAGGGAAGAGCAGCCATTCATAATGGCTTTAAACTCTTTTGGCTTTTTAAAAATACCGAGCGTAAGGACAATAGTGAAACAATTGTGTTCAAACATTAAATATTCAGATTTACGGAGCGAACTGTAACCAGCACGTCTCTTAGCTGTTGCTATGAATACAGGGCTCACATTGTATATGAAAATATTTCAGTTTTAATTGCAAATCTGCGCAGAGATGATTTGGGGTCTGTAATTAGCACATAAATTCCAGACTTTGTGACTGCTGTGAAAACACGCATTATTTGTGGAACGATTATCTAAACATAATTCAGTGTTTTTTTTTTTTTTTTTTTTTTTGCTTTCAACAACTACTGTAAAAAAGTCTGATTTAATAAAACGTGAAAAATTTCCCGTTTTTACACTTCTGTTTACGTTACGAAGCGCTGGTTCCTCTGCGCTGCCGTTTCCCACTCCACCTGCAGTGGTCTCTGCTTTCGGTGGCTCCATCCTTCGCTCACACCTCAGGGAGGTTTCTTCACAACCATAAAGTGCCAGGCACTTAATTTGTTTAAAATGAAAGCTTGGATTATGCAAATCGCTCTGAACTGCATGAGCAGAGTGAGTTTATGTGACCTCCATCCTCACGCTTTTCATCCAGGCTCGAAGGGGAAATAGATAGGAGTCCTTTCTGAGCTGGTTTTAAGCTACCATATGCAGATTTGTGCTTATCCGGACAGGGTTACGGGAAGGACAAAGTGGTCTCTTGTTCCCACCCACTTATTGTAAACTGCAGGCTCAGCCACTTCCCATTCCCATCATGGTAGGTGGCAGCCAGCTCACTGCTCCTCGATGATTCTTCCCTCCCTGTGACAACCATGTGTTTTCAGCACTGGCTGTCCCCACAACTCATCTCACAGCAGTAGTTTTTGGGACTGCCTTCCGCTGTAGGGTTTTTGGGCTGTACGGAGCTGAGCTTTCCCCCTTCCCGGTCTTGACTGCGACTGTAGGCTGCTACGAACTGCACATCAGTGTGCACAGCTGCTGGAGCACCACAGTAATGGGTTCAATAACAAAACACAGCTTACAGGAACAGTAACAACAGAAAACACCCTCATATGGACTTAACTTACAGCTGCAACAGACACACCTGATGCTCTCCTCCGTTGTGGGATGATCCTGTATATAGTTTTGCTGTTGCTGAGGTACAAATCCCATCAGTGGGGTACTCTGCAGTCACAGCTCTGTGTGACAGCAGCCCAGTAGTGACAGTGGTAGTGACTGTCCCAGCCACTATGGGAATTCCTCATCTCCACCACAGCTTCTGTATGGCTGTGGTCCCAGCCCTGTCTGTACCAGCAATCCCAATGGGACATGCAACACCTCTGTGCTCTGCTTTAAGCCGTAGTATCAGCGTCACAGCACACGTGCTGCGAGAATGGACTTGAGAAGAGTAATAGAGAGATTCAGCATGAAGCCACTGAAAGCTGTAATTTGAAGTCCCAGCACTACTGTTACCACTAACATTTAAAGCGACAGAGGCACAATTATGAACAGTTATTTTCCTAAATAATATCGAGTTTCTCTTCCCTGTGAAATACTTGTTTCTGCCTACCCATTGCTGTCACCATCTGGGTGGCTTCTGGTGTCAGATTTGCACCCTGACAGTGAGAAACAGTTGGGAACTGGGAGACTTGCTGGATACTGCTTCATGTGGAAGTCAGCGATGGGTGCAGCCTACTTTCCAGGGTCAGTGTGAAAACTGTACTTTTGCAGTAAGAGAGAGAAAGACACATGGGTGTGTAGGTCTTTGCTGATGGACTAATTGTGTTAGAAATTATTGGACTAGAACAAGTCAGTTGGAAGTGACTTTCAAAGATCACCCAGTCCAATGGGCTGAGCTCTTCAGGGTTAACCGAAAGATGGAACATACAAATGAGGGCCTTGTCCATATACTTCTTCAACACTGAAAGGTGTTGGGGTATCAATCACCTTGTTAGGAAGGCTGTTACAGAGTTTGACCATTCTTACTGCAAAGGCCATTTTCCTAATGTCCAGCACATGCAGCTCTGTACTGTTCTCGTGCATCTCACCATCAGTTTCCAGGAGCAGAGCCCAACCCTTCCCTCTCCACTTCCTTTACTCTTCTGCTCACCAGACAGCCCAATTGCCCTCAGCACCTCCTCACAGGGCACACCTTCCAGCCCCGCTACCAGATTGATTGCCTTCATCTGGATGTTATTAAGCATTTTTTTATTATGATGATGAAGCCCAGAACTGAACCCAGTACACAAGGGGTACTGTGTTCTGTTCAGTTCAGTACACCATTGCTTAATATAATCATCAGTTGGCAACGCTAAATTTAACGTGCCCCAAAATATATTTTTGTCATCCTGACTGCCTGGAAATGCTACTGGTTCATGCTTACACCCCCAGGTCCCTTCCCACAGAGCTGCTCTCCAGCCATTGGTTTCCCAGGCAGTGCCTGTGTCTGGCAGTACCCCCATCTCAAGTGAGGAACCTGACACTTTCCTTGGTTGAACTGCATGCCACTGATGACTGCCCAGTGTCCTACATTGGGCTTTACCAATGAGACAGTGATCACTCAGTGTAGCGTGAACCTGTTTATCTCATGGTTGGACAATTTATCCAGAGAAATGCTGTGGAGAGCAGAAAGATTACATCCATCACCTTCCCTTCACCCACCAAGCAGATGACCTTATCGTAGAAGGAGATCAAATTACTAAGGCAGGACTTTCCCGTCATGTTGACTGTGTCTGATAATAGCTTTGTTTACATACGTTTCAATATCCCCCAGGACAATCTTCTCCATAACTTTTCCTAAGAGTGAGGTTAAACTAATATTTTATTTGTTATAACTGTCTCCTTTATATCTTGCTTTAAGGAAAAAAGATGTCAATTTTTGTGACAAAGCTTTAACGTGCAGCTCAGCTTGTAGACTGTCTAATCAAATAATAAATAAAATCCTCCCACACATTTATTTGACTGGTGCTATGCCTAGGAAGCTTCAGATAAGCTTGCAGTGATCTCATGTTATAGGTGTATTTTTCTTAATGTCTAGCCTGGTAAGATGACAGAAGCACCTGAACGTCACTGTGAAAGTGAAACGACTTCTTTCTGGGAAAACAAAATTTTAATACAGAGCCCCTTTAAAAAATTCTGCTTCCTTTTGTACCAACAAGTAAGAGCAGCGCTTGGCTCACAGGTAGCAGGATTTTATGGAAATAGAGCTTCCCCAGGAATATCAGCCAAGCCATCTGATGTACATGGCGTAAACAATTCAGGTCGATCAGATTGATTTCATATTATTAATGTTATTATCAATAAAAACACGTTTTCATTCCACACACTGAACAGTGGACCCTTTGTAATAAGGTGGGATCTGTGACACAGAATGCAAATACCTAGGTGGAAAGGAAAACAAACTACTTTTTTAAAACCTAGAAGAGCCAATTATTTATCCTTACAAGAGATATTATTTTCCTATCCACAAATTTAATACATTATTTTATCATTTTAACCTATTTTTCTATCCACCTGTCAAGCAGCTGCCCACAGGACCATGACTGCTCTTGCCCTCAGTGACACTGCTAAGCAGAAGAGTATGTTTCCCACACTTTGTTCATCATTACCCTGAGTAGTTTTCATTTTTTACTCCCAATGTTTTACAGAAATGGAATTGATCAGAAGAAAATAAAGGAAAAATCCTTTAAAGTGCTCTGCAGAAAGCTGTCCAGGAGAGGTGTGATGTAGAAGCAAGGGGATGTTCTCTTTGATGGCACCTCTGGGCAGGCAGGAAATTACTGCAGGAGCAGGAGATGGGAACGCACCCACTAAGACAATAAGTAAACATTCTGTTATGGACAGAAGGATCTATGTGGAAAATCAAAGCTGCAGATTAGAATGCATCCGGTGTTGTGATGGACTGTTTCCCCAAGTTATCCACGGAGGAAAAAAATGACAGCATCAATACAACAGGTTTTAATTACGGACTGTGGACCATAGTCTGTGGCAGCTTTATGAAATAATTTCAAACTCAGTAGTGAGGGTTCATCTGCTACTTTAGATATTTGAAGCAGGAAACCACGGAATAGCCAGAGATGAGTATTCCTCTGTGCTAAGTGCTGTACAAACTTGGGATCAAAAAACCTGTTGATATCCAAATGATTACCGCACTGGAAGGTAACTGGAGAAATGTTACGGTCCTGTTAAGACCACACTGGCAGTGAGGATGAACTCTTGAAGTAAAAACTCATAACCTGTGTCCCTCTGGTGGCATCCACGCGCTCACACCAAGCACGTACGTGGCTCTGTGTTAGAGTTGGCTGCAGCTGGTCCAGTGCTTTCCTGCACCCCACATACAAAAACACCGTCCAGTATCACCAGGGCAGCTCCTTTGGGCACCATCGTCACATCTGGATGAGGACTGGGGCCAGGTGACCTCTGTAAGTCAACCAGGGCTTTCCTGATAAGACCAGTAAAGGTTGGTCCCAGAGAAGGCTAATTAGTGTTGGCCTACTGAATACGAGTGAAATAATTCAAGCTGGGACACATGCTCTGTGCAGATGGACGTTGTTGTGATCTACTGCCAAACTGGAAAGAAAATGGAAAGAATTTTACGTTATGCACTGTAGACACTCCTTACCTGTTTTGATTTTTAATAAAAATGTTCCTTTTTAAGTACCAGAAGCAATGTGAGTTTAATATGAGCTCAGAGGACCGTGCAACACAAGCATAATTGACTCACTGCCATCACTTGCCAGATATTTTTTCCTTTCTGTTTCTTAAGACTTAATGTTTCTGATGTTCTTAATGGAAATGGAACATGCTAGAGAGCTTGCATTTGACACAGAGCTTACAACCTACGAGTCAATATTGAAATTGGATTTGAATTACTGTGTAAGTAATTGCCGATAAGAAAACTGGAGTAAAATAGATGTGGAGAGACCTAACGCACCTGCAGATCATAGGCAAAAGAAAGCAGAAATAAAAGTGTTTGCAGAGGTCAAAGGTTTAAATTTTTAATTATTGATGTATCAGGAAACAGACCACTTTTTACGTGTGTGGTTTTCCTCTATAAAACCAGAGTTTGTCTTATATGGAAGTTTGGTATATTTCCATTAACCAGTGTCACAACCGAAAAGCCAAACAGATGAACATTATTTACACTGAACCTTTGAACTGTTGGCCTGATACTATCACTCTTTTTAATCACAGAGTAGCTCAGTGTTTAACTAACCTTACTTTCATCTTCTCTGTCCCTGCTTGTGCTACATTACCCCATCTGCAATAAACAATGAAGAAAGCTGTAATACCCTGAGTAGTGACTATAACCTGTCCTCCCCTTAATGACAAGGTTTGTGCAGTTCGTCAAAACCCATCATCTGAACAGATAAAATTGAATTCAGTGACTGGTGAATTGGACATGCTGAAATAAAAGCAGTGAGGTGTCTGTGCTTATTAGGGACTTCCTAATAGGAGATAGTCCTGGTGACTTACTGAAAGACAGCCTTGCTGTCATCTAGGGAGTTTTCTGGAAGTCAAAGCCATAAAAACAAGTGAGGAGCAGTATTTGCTGTGTTCACTAGACAAAAACTCATTAATACCACTTTGACTGAGAAAAGATCATCACTGCTTGAAGAATTTGAAGTCACTCCCAGTTTTAGGGGTCAGACTGGGAAAGACAAAGCAGGTAAGTAAGTCACATTCAGATCCAGGACACTCTCAGTGCTATAAAGTGGAAATAGAGCTCCTGACCAGAATGACATTTCTGTTTAAAAGTTCAGTAGTGATCATATCAGCTGGGATGTAAGATAAAGTTCCCAGGTAGGCTTCAGGATAAACACCAGGCTGGGCAGAACCAGCTCGTCTGTTGTCCAAGAGCTTTTGGTTTCTCTCCCTACTGAAGTTAGAGAAACACATATCACAAAAAGTGATAATTTTTAAGTGTTCCTCTAGAGAAAGATGGATTCACAACTGCTTCTTGATTCTGCCAAATAATCCAACTAGATATGTATGAGTAGTATAACTCAATGAGTTTTGAGTTCTACTCCTTATCCATGAGGACATGAAACAGAGCAGTAGGAGATCTATTAATCTGTGGACTTGACCTGGGTTGCTATTTCCAGCTTTAGCAATGCCTTTCTTTTCTTTTTTTTTTTTTTTTGTGTTCTTGATAATGGTATTTATTATTTTTTTCCTTACGCTCAGTGTATTCACTTGAAAATGAATACATTAATGGTCTTCCATCATGTGTTGAGGCTGGCAGTCTTGATTTATGTAAGCAAAGTATTTTGAAGTCCCTACAGAAAAGAAAGCATAGAAAAGTAAAGCTGTAATTGGAGGTTAGCTGGCAAGCAACATTGTCATCACCTTACAGCTCCCTTTCCATCGACAGACCTTAGCTCAAATCTTTTATAGATATTCCTTGCACTGGAGCAGAGGTGAACAAGGCCCTCCAAACCGTCATTGAGACAAAGGAAAATGCTTTCTCGTTGGGAAAGCTGTTAACAATCTAAGCAGTGATGTAATCAGCACTTGGGGTAACTCCAAAGCCACCTACTCACACTGGCTGGAATGATAGCTGGAGACAGATCCCGGTGGCAGGATTAATATTTCCCCTGACTTGGCTCTGGTGATTTATGTTTGCAGCTATTAAGAGTAAAAGAAAGAAATGTTTCAAAGCTGCGTTTGCATTCCCCAGCAGAGATCTTTGTGATTTCCATTTTGTAAGAGATTTTTCTTTTATCCGTTGAGAAGCAGGCGGACAAAGTCCAAAGACTTCTACTACTTATGCTCCCCTCCTACATCACCACAGGACAAAAATTTGGGAAAGCTACCTGCAGTACTACATTCAGCTAATAAGTTAGTATTGCCCTTGGCCTGAAGAATTCATGCAACTACAGTTGTTAGCTGCTCACCTTCCTTCAGCAGAGGAGCTGGAGAGGAGAAGGGAGGGAAACTTTTAAGCTGTTTTCATCTGCATCCTTTTTTTCAGTGCCTTTTCTGCTGGATAAATGGAAAACTCAGATGTGCGACACTGTGATACTTGTGATCAATAATATGCTTGTACACACGAGATAAGTCAGTGGAAGCTGCTCTGATGTTCAGAGCTGATGCTTTCCTTATGCTTCCTTCTGGTCCTACTCCTCTTCTCCCTTAGCTCTTTAATTCCTTAAGCATGAAACATAAGAATGGCGTTTATGCAGCTTCCCCGTGCATAAGGTGTCAGAATGAATCAAGGAGTTGTCACTAAAACATCTTTCACTTGAACGTGTTTACCTTAGGAGCACCTTTCTGGGTACACTGATGACAGCATCCGCAGGAAGAAAAAAAACTCACGAGTGTGTACTTCATCTTGGACCTAGCTCCTGAGAATTAAACATATGTTTAAGGCTCTGGGAAGTCCTTGTTTAAACCTGTTTGGAAAAAGATTCAAGACAGTCTTTTAAATATAAGCAAGTGTAGCTCCTGATGAACACACTTTACATTTTGTACTTTTAATTTCCTTCAACAGTGAGAAAGAAGTGCACATTGCCATGTACTGAAATGATGTAAGGCCTGTCCGTGGAAGTCCAGCTGAAGACATGAGTATTCCTCAGTACTGAGGACTGTGATCATACACAAGGCCAACACAGAGAGAAATAAAACCAGCCCTTTGTCCCCACCCCCTCAGCCCACCACTCCGCATAACCTTATGTAGCTTGAAGCAAGACGAGCAAGTCAGCATCTCACACCGCTCAACAGCTTTGACATGACAGGTATGGTATTTTCTTACCCACAGAATTGCCAAGGAAATCCGCCCTAGCAAAAGTGCAAAAGTTTTCAGTGTAAGGAGGTGGGGTGCAAAAACTGGCTTGTAGGCAAAGGTTGAAATGACTCAATCTGAAACAAAATGTAAAGCAATTACTGCTAGGAAAAAAAAGATCACGCTGACATTTAAAGGCTGCAGTGATAGTATCTGTCCCTTCCCAGGCTGACATAAGCAGCCGGGATTTGATCCCCAAATGTTTTTGTATTTCATTTTTCGATATTTAGGATGTCCTTTACTCAGAGGTGGGGGGCAGCGGGATGGGTTGCCTTAACTTCAGTTGTTGATGCAGAGAAATAATTGCCACCCCAGAAAGGTAATTACATATGCCATTGTTTATACACATAATAGGCCTGGAAAAGCATGTTCTGCAGATTGGAAAAAAGAAAACCCTGCTTTCACATCAGGGCGGAACACTATGTAAAGTGACAGATTGCCACAAATAGCATTCAAACCCTTGCACATTAGTGGTTGATTTTTCTTCTGGGGAAGAGTTGGGGGGGGGGGGGGGGGGGAGGGGGGGGGGAGAGGGATGAAGGCTATGTAATAGGATGGAGGGAGGAAAGAAGACAGTTTTGCTCAGCAGTCACAGTAGAATATCCAGTGTTTTTTGCTCTTCTGAGTGCTGCTAAATGAATCTGATCTTCAAGAAGTTGTTATTAAAGTCACTGCCTCAAAGGGATGTTTTCTGTTGCTGCCATCTTGTGCAAATACCACTTTTTCTAAAGTGGCCTTAATCTCAGTTGCTTTCAAAGCATACCAAATAATCTGGCAAATATGGCATGGCACGATGCATCCCTTCTTTGTGCCTTTAGTATCACATCGAAAGTGAATTTAGGTCACAAAAGGGCAGCTAAAGTCTCCTTCCCCCCCTCCTGTCGTAATATATCTAACAACAAAAGAATAAAACAAACAGCGTGCTGTGATGTCAAACCCATTTCTTTCTTTCTTTCTTTCTTTCTTTCTTTCTTTCTTTCTTTCTTTCTTTCTTTCTTTCTTTCTTTCTTTCTTTCTTTCTTTCTTTCTTTCTTTCTTTCTTTCTTTCTTTCTTTTTTTAAATGCAAAATATGTATTTATTTCTTCAAAATATTGGAAGTACTGGGGCTGAACAAAGGGAAAAATACATATGTATTTCGATATTGAACCGAGCATTGTTAGATGCTGAAGCAATTCATAGCAGGGCTATTCGCTGCTGCAGTGTCCAGCAAATTGCATGACCTGCTTGTTAGGCTTGACAACAGTGTTTTACCTAACAAAGGCCTCAACAGCTCAGAGCAGCAGAGGAATGTCAAAATGAGCACATTTCACACACAGATGTGTGACCATAATAGTCTATAAGAAGATGCATGGGGTGGAGGGAAGGGGCTGGGGGCTGGGAAGGCTAACAGTTAGCAGTGGGGACATGGCCCTGCTGACCACATTTAATCAACCCTTCTGTAAACAATTCAACATTTTCATTGTTCTCTAAAAACTAATAAAGAGAAACAAGCACTTTTCATTCATCTTGAAGTAATTTTCTGTCAGGTTTGAGCCCCTTGTGGCCTACAGCTTGTGCATTGCTAGCTGTGTGATACAACAACTATTTCAATTTATTTTACAAACTCTGGCCATTCACATGTCAGTTAGTGTTCACCAAGCCGGCATCTGAAATTGTGCAGTTAACGAGTTTTACAACATTTCTATCAAGAGAAACTGTTTAGCATAACTGACTCTTAAGGAGTTATTATACCTCTAAAAATCCATTTTAAGGGGCATTATTTAAATAAAATAGAAAAACGGTTCACTGCCTTTTAAAGGGGCTACAAAAAAAGTCCATCAGATCCAGTGCAGTAATCCTCAGCTTAAAGCACTCTTGAGAGCACTTCTGGGAATTATCAGCATAATGAAATGTTTTGTGAAATGTCCAGATAGATTCCTCTACTCAACAATTTTACTGCACCATATTTATTTTCCTCCTAGTTTTTAAAGAAGTGAATTACTTTTTTGAGGGGATGGCTCTACATTGTGCAGATTAACTGAACACATTATTGCCGAGGCTGTAGTATAAGTGAGGGCTTCGGTCTGTGTGCAGTCTATATACATCAGCAAGGGAAAAAAAGAAGTAAAGCCCTTTATGCTATACTCAGCTCTAAAAGGGTTAAATCACAATGAGGCTTATGCAGATTTGCATTCCCCTTGTACTACATTTTTCCCATACTCTTAAACAACTTTGTTATACAATGGCACCTGTAAAACGCATTATCGAAAACAATTCTTAATTAATTAAACAAACAAAAAAGCTTATAAAACTGACGTCTGGTTTAAAACGTTCTGGAAAGGAAGAGCCTCTGAATTTTAATTTAAAGAGTAGATGCCTACATATTAACTGAAACGACCAATGATCCAAAGCTGCTAAAGCTAAGGCCCCGCAGTGGTAGAAAAACTACAACATGTGAGTGAATTTTGGCACATTGAACCACCTAGTGGGGTAAAAACCGTACCTGCCTTGTAAATTAATGAGTGTTTTTATCTGAAGTGAGCCCTGTAAGAGAAAAAATCATTCCTGGTACAATAACAAGTACAATGGATAAAATATGCAAACACATCTACAATGTACTAGCAATACATATGCGATGGCAAAAATATTTCCCTCTTCACCTGTCCTATGAAGAAAGGCTGGGGGAGCTGGGCTTGTTTAGCTCAAAAAAAAAAAAAACAAGACTCTGGGGAGACCTCATTGTGATCTTCCTGTACTTGAAGGGAACTTTTAAGCAGGTCTGGGATGGACTTTTTACACAGAGAGTGATAAAATAAAGGGGAATGGATTTAAACTGAAAGAGAGGAGGTTTAGGTTAGATGTTAAGAAAAAATTCTTCACTCAGAGGGAGTGAGATCCTGGCACAGCTGCCCAGAAAAGCTCAAGGAGATCTATCCCTGGAGGTGTTCAAGGTCAAGATTGATGGGCTCCTGGGCAATCTGATCTAGTGGATGGCAGCCCTGCCAACAGCAGGGATTCCAAACCAGATAATCTTTGATATCCTTTCCAACCTAAGCCATTCTATGATCCTGTAATAAGTGTCACGCTGTAAAAGTTTTTTGCATCCATCTTTGTTCTAAGATGGAGAACCTAACATTGGCAGCGCTGGATATCAATGGATAAGAGTTCAATTACTGATCCAGAAGGCACACAGTTGACAATTTCTGATACTGGCACTTTCTTAGGGTGAAGGTGCCTTTCCAGCATTGCAAAAGTTTTCTAGATTTGCTATGTCTAGGAATTTAGCAAGACAGAAATACATGCAAAATGCCTTCCAATCAGGCAAATCTATAATTAGTCAACATGAAATGACATAGCAGGCACTGTGCTAACTGGGCTACAGCTCAGTTTTGCAGGATGTTAACCATTTTGGTTTACATCCACAGACAGTGGCAGATCTATTTGCTGCACGGTTAGAGGAATCAGTTTGTCTACAACTGAAAGATTTTCTGGAGTGGTGTCATGTTTCTTGGTGCTCTACTTCAAACATCCATAACAAAACATTTTAAAGCTATGTTGCTCGGATTCATATTAGAATCAGTGGAAAACAGCTGCACAAATAACGTATGGTTGATTGAGGTAATGAAAAGTAAGGAAGGATAAAGTCTATCATATTTCTAGAATTGAGATATTAAAGATATTGCGAGTCAAAATGTAATAACATACACTGTAGAGAAAAAAATTGCATCCAGCTCCAGAGATCAGGATAGCAGGGAGAAGCCCAGATGTGGATGTTCATTTTGCATAATAGAAAAACAATAACCGTGAAACAAGAGGAGTGAGCTGAGGATAATCCTGATGATACTTTCCAATCCTGTGCATTCAGGCTTAGTTGATCTTGGTTTACTGCATGGTCAGCTAGTAGATGCTATTGCAGGTCTTCTGGAACGACATATAAATGGGTCACTAAGATATTTTACGTGTCTTCCCATGTTTATAAGCATGCACCTCCTCCTCCATCAGACTCCTCTGTTCTTCTTGACATGTTGAAGGTTTTTGTGGGGAACTGGGAACTGTGTCTACAAACAGTGTATGTGACCGGAGCTCCAAGTCAGGAAAGAATGGATAATAATGAATCTGAAGACCACAGGGTGACCTTGTTTATTATGTGCTAGGGAGATATGAACGTCACAAACATTTATAACAAAAACAAAGATAGGAACCAGATTGATTCCATGAGCTTAAATATTATGGCAGTAGGATTTTTCTTTCCTTCTTTCTTTCTTTTTCTTTTTTTTTCCTGAAAGGACTATTTTGTCCCTTCATGTAACATGCACACCTAATTAATAGGAGAGTCAAGTAGAGTTTGGAGGTACTCAAGCTTGAAGGGACCTAGCTGGGTCCTATTCCTCCTTATCTTTGTGTTGCTGCTGGGAGGCTGTTGCTGATAAATTAATAGTTCCACTTAAAACTGGCTTTGATGCCCTTCCTCTCATGCTAATGTCTTCAGTTCGGGCATCTCAAATCTCTAAGAAGTGAGAGAATGTTACTGTTTGAAACCTCTGCCTGGGCAAAGCGTGGAGGAAAAAAAGAGGAAAAAATAATTACAAAATTAAAAACTTTTACCTCATCTTTTATGGATCACCGAAGTAGCTGTTAAGTTGACTTTTCTTGGCCTTTCTCTGAGTGTGATGACATAGCTACATGCAATCAGTCCCATACTCAACTGGGACAATTTGAAAACAAGACTTTTGCCTGTAAGGCAAAGGAAGTCTGATACAACCACCTCTGTGGGTATTGTAACTGCTATGAAACTTGCAGAAGCAACCTGCCTCAATCACAGCCACACTTGCCTCTAAAAATCAAAGCATAGCAGTCTGAGCATCGCTTTTGCTGCTTTTCCTATCCTTCTGAGAAATATGGATTTATTTATTTATTTTTGTCGTGGAAAGATTGTGTACGTGTCCTAATAATTTTTGAACTCAGTAACTAATCACAGTTGAAATCCTAAGGGCATGAAAGAGATTTTGAATCGAGAAGCTAAGCAAGAAGCTGTATTTGTACCTCACCAGTGTCAGGTGCTTCCAAATTACAGTCTTTCTTTGGTTGGTTCTTAGCTTGCAGCTGGATTTTCTGCATTCTAAAAAATGCCTATTCTTTTATGAAGATCCAAATAATCTCCTAGATGTTTAATTATTTAAATGTGGATACCTTCATTCCTGATACTACCCAAGGTCCCCTCAGCTTCTGTACCTCTTTCAGTTGACAACCATTAATCACAAGTGAACTAGTTTCAACCTCTAAGACATGAATTCAATCAAATCCATATCATTTGCAACTCCGTAGGCATGGAGGCTTGCTTAATACTTTAAGTGTGGTATAGAAAATTATGTAAAGATCCAAATTTCTATAATCAATCACAGACAGCAGAAACAATGTATGAATGATTATTGTTAATTAAAAAAGAGGCCATGAAATGAACCTACCTCAATAGGCTGTAGAATCCACTCTATGAAAGTAGCTATACAAAGCATGGTTCATCTTGTTTTATAGAAGGAAAAAATATATGAGCAGAAGAAAGAATAAGTAGCATGGGCATCTACCTAGTGAATTTGGAAGTTGATTGAGTGTTCTGGGCTCTAGGAAAAGAGCAATACATCAATTGGCACAAAACGTGCAGATATTCCAAGAGATGTCAGAGAGATATTTTTAAGAAGCAATGCTGCCCAGGGTGCTGGGTGTCAGTTGCTTGTCTGCAGTTTAGAAGTGGGAAAGATGTTCAAGAAGCAGCACCAGGCTTGGGCTAGACTAAAAACTACTCTCACTAACTAAGCTGGGGAGAGGACCAAAACAGAGACATACAACTTGTAATTTAGTAGATTTCTTTCATTAAAGACATCTAGGACCTGTCTTGATGTTTGATAAACCTTATCAGCAAACTAACAAAGAGACTGGGCCACACATCCCTGAGGTAGGCCAAGGCCTTGTCCTTCCTTTGTATTCTTGGCTGCCATCAGAATTTCAGAGAGATGTTTCCACAAGGAGGAGAGCACCCTGTTTGTTTGGGCACTGACATTCCTTCAGTAAACTACAGTTTCTGCTTTCACTGAGTACAGGTTTCACACACTGTCATCCATCTGTGGGAAATTTTCTTCATATGAATAGCAGTGCTATCACTGATACGGTGATTTTATTGGGAAGAACTTACAGTAAGATTGCTAGTCAGAAAGACATTCTAGATAGCAACAACTCGAGCAATAAACAGTGTCTTTAATGTCCTAGAAAGACAGAGCTTGAAGTTTCAGGAATTTCATCGTCTTATATGTCAACTGCTCACCACAGGTGATAGCATTAGAGGTTATTCCTGGGAGAAAGGCAAAAAAGAGTCTTTCTGTAGTTTAGGTGCTGTTCAAACAGATAATTTTGCATTGTGATATCTGCATCACGTTTGCAGTAAAGATATTCTGAAACATAACAGCAAGTGGACGCTTAATATACATTTAGTGATATCTCGTAGTCAGTCACAGCCTATAATTATGTCTACTGTGTGCTGTGGCTCCAGTGACAGGGTCCATTTTGTGGGACTTAACTTAAAGCCTGAAAGGCTGCTGCTCCTGTGTTCAAGCAGACAATATAATTAGTAGTGGCGATGAGGAAAACTGCAAGGGGAGATATCAATCACTGCCTGTTCTCAGTAGACAAGTTCACTCTATAACATCAGGATGAACTGAAGCAGAGATCTAAAGTGGTCTGATCATATTTAGGATAGTAGAAATCTTTTCATGGGCTTTAATGGATTTAGACCAGATTTCTTGTCCTCTGTGAGTGGAAACATGACACCGGATAATCTACTAAGCTCCCACTGATTTAGGATCTTTAGTGTTTCAAGGAAGGGGATAGAAGAGTGGAATGGGAAGATTCTCCCTATTCTTTTTAATTAAGATTCTTTTAAGAACATTTTCTTTAGACTAATTAGATCTTGCAGTATTTAATGTGCTCTTGCTAGTTTGGCAAGGGATGAAACATATATTTTCAAGGTTGCCTTGTCAACTCTAGCCTACAAATGTGGGGACTGAGTCTATATGTTAGGGGCTGAGCAACAGGTCAAAGCTTTCAGAATTTTGCAGAAGTGAGCTAACCACAGCAGAAAGAAGAACATAAAGAAGAAACAGAATAGTGACTGTTTTTCTGCCCAAATTTATATAAGAAACAGAGCGAATACCTTTCTTTTAATTTACCCTGTGCAACTGTTTTTGAGAGATCATAGAATAAATATCCCATTCAAATATTATTATATAGGTCATTGACATAGGGTTCTCTGAAGCAGTCTGGCCAAGTCCAGTCCCTTGAATGTATTTTCCAACTGTATGTCAAACCATGCACAGTTGTAAAATACTCTGCAAATTTATCATGTCACATCTGAGACGCAGTAAGTAAAATAGTTGGTAATGTAACTTGCTCTAAAATAGCACTCAAAGTGATAGGAAGGAGAAAACTTGTAAAACTTAGTGCTTTTGTCCAGTATTAGAGTGCATATTCTTATGCGTAAAATGTGAATTAATTTATTTATTGATCTAAAATAATTTTACATTTATTTTACTCAAATGATGCAAATAGTTATTGCGGGCATTCAAATGTATGCATTTATTTATTTTGTAGTTTATGAACCTGGTGAATTAGCATGAATTAGATTTTTATCCAAATAAGTGCTATTTATAGGCTTATTAAACTGATGAAGTCTTCTAAAACAGGAACTGTGCTATTGCAAACGTAATTGATGAAAGACAAGTTCTAAGGTAGGATGCGTCTACAAAGTTAAGTGTTAGCAACAAAATGCTCATCAACTACGAAACAATTCCTGTTTTTTAAATCACAGCTGTCTGTCTTATACATTGCTGTTTTTTTTTTTTTTTTAATCACATAATATCTCCATTCAGAGTGTAAAAGGTGGATGTGCAGCTTTCTCAAACTCTGGTGTAATAATTCCTCTGTAAACTCTGAAAATGTAACTGATAATATGTCAATGATTACTATACAAAGAGGTTAAATATTACAGCTAATTTCCTCACTGAAATCCAATCCAGGGATTAGCAACAATGGGGAATCTGTTTTATTTGCATTTAATTTGTACCTTCACACTATTATCTCCCATGTTTTAGTTTCAGGAAATGTGGTCTCAGGCTATTATAACCACATTTCATGCTGCAGTTGCACTGTTATTTGAGCTGTAGGGTTGGAAACGACTTACTGAAAAAATAAAGCCAGCATACTTTATTTTAATTATACTATAGCTGTGTCTAAATACAAAAAAATACTACGGTATATATTTAATATGGAGCACAGATTAACAGTTTTATGAGACATAAAATCTATCTATATCATTTTCTATTTACAAATCAGTTATATATCTTTCAACAAAACAAATGCCTATAGAGTAAAAATGAATAAGGAGACCGTCAAACTAGCAATCATGTAAGCAGTAAATAACATCTTAATTGGCCTGGAATGCTGGAGTTTGATTTTTTTGGGGACTAGGCTTTATTTATTGATCTATATGGCATATTTATCTTTTCACTGTTTTGTACAAGTCTATTCCCTTTCCTCAATATCGGATCCATGTATGGTTTTATATAGCAAATCCCATCTGGGGAAATAGCCAAGTAAAAGAAGCACTGTTGCTCCTGGTAAAACCATACATTTAAAAGCCTTTACTGAAGCAAAGATAACTTCACAGTTTTTACACTTTGTCTTCTGATAAAAAAAGAACGGGAAAGAGAGTGAGGGAGACTAGAAATGCTGCTATTATGAGGCTACCACCCGATGCGTGCTTCAGCAATTCTTCACTCTTCAGTGGTTTGGCAGCAGTGAGAAAACAAGAAAGGGTCTGGCGAAGACTGGGTATGTCTTTTAAATGTCTCTGCCCACTCAATTCACCAGTGAGGCTTGAGGACAGGGATGGATAAAGTTAGCTTGATGCCTCCAGAAAAGCCACGTTTCACCTGCGCATCCTGCTGAGATCTGGAAAACTCAACCCTGCTCTGCTCACCGTCTGGACTGGGACATGCTCTTTGCTTTAGCACAGGTGTCTGCTGCTGGAGTCAGCAGAAACAAAGGCATCCATCAATGACTCCCATTCCTTACTAGAATGCTGTTGGAAATGCCACCCTGCAGACACTGCTTTGCTGTTTTTGCTTAGGACTGCTGAAGTTTGGCCCTTAAAAGTGTTTCTGCTGGAGGTGTTTGAGAAAAAAAAAAAAAAGAAAAAGAAGTAGTTTTCAAACAGCAACGTTGCACTTACTTGACTTCTGCTTTTGTGGAACTGGTGTTATAAACAGGCGAAAAGAAATGCTCTGATAGCTGCCATTGCTCGGGTATAACCTTAACTGTCTGGAAATGAGCTAATGAAATTTTTTGGTGTGTCTTTTCGAGAATACATTTGCATTTGACATAATTAGTTGTAGGCAGATCCAGCTCCATCCAGGGGGAATCTCAAGACAACTGCTTTGCTGACTATTAGTGCCTAATTTCTGAATGTCAAACCCTGCACATCTTAATTTCTAGAGAATAAGCTCAATTGAACTTGCTCCCCAGTTATGCAAAAAACTGCTCAGATAAAACCAAGTGGACACCAATGTAATGAATGTGGTTATTAAATTGTTTCAATTGAAAGAACCCTATTCTTACACCATCATAATGGGAACAATTTATCCCCACTGATCGGCCTGTCTCTTTTTTCTGAGCTCTCTTTGATCTTGAAGCATATTGCAGTGGTGTGTCCTATTGAAAAGCAAAACTGGGGCAATTTTAATGCTTTTGTACCTTACCAGTGCTCTATTTTTTCGCTGTTTAAAAATAGCTGTTAATTATAAGTGCAGTTTAAATGTCTCAAGTGACCCAGAAATGCAGGTTGGAATGAGACAGATTGTGTGTCTCATATAAAACAGATGTACTTTCACAGAGCAGTCGGAATTCAGCCCTCAATATGTATCTTTCTCCGAGGTTATTTCAGTCAGGTATTGAGCTTGTCTAGCACTAAGTTATAAAATCCCACACATTTTGAACAATGAAGAGAAAACTGGATCTATATTTACCTCAAGAATGAAAAGCCTCTTTTTCTGTGTGGGTGTATTTTGCTGGTAGCGGCTGATGGGATGAGGGCATTTCCCTTCGACTTTGGAGACCCAGGAGACCAGATGCCTCATTTAATCTCCACCTCTTCTTCCTCTTGATGTAATAAGCCCATGCTTTTAAAGAACATTTAGTGGTAATAAACTTTCAGGAGCTCCTCTTATTTCGACTGGATTAAGCACTGAACAAGTACCAGCCATACCTTGCAGATATTACATTTCAAGATTTTCCTGCTTTTTGAGTGGCTTGAAGAAGACTTTTTTTTTTTCTTTTTTCTTTTGGCACTGATACCTTTTAATTCCTTTCTGTGATGAGGTTCATCAAGAGAGGTCTGAAAAGTAGCATGTAAATTAAATCAAGGTATGTTAGTGATTTACTGGAGAGCCTGAACAGATCAGTTATTTATGTCTATTTATTTGTATGCTGCTAGACAGCAATTTATAGGCATTTCAATTCAGGCACAAGACTCTGTTTTACCCTTCAGATTAGAATGGGCTGTCGAGTGCAATGAGTTTGATGAGCTCTCCTGTGTCCCCAAAGATCAGAGGCACACGTTTGAAAGCTACCACCACTTCATGAAACAGAATGGTTTAATGGTGAGGGAAGGCAAGGGTCAAGGTAGCCTGGATTGCACACTCAGATCTCACCCGTTAAGAGAGGCTGACACCTAGTTACGGGGTGCTGACTGTGGGAAGGACTGCTCTGTGACTGCAGGAGAACCTACCTGCTCTGAAGCTAAACAAGAAGCCCAAGACAAAAGGGCAGTGGGAACTCCTTCCCCTCTGTTGGTTGTAAGACATCACACACCTCTTCCTCTTCATGCCACCTAAGATTAAATTGAAAAAATGAAGCAGCACATTACATTTGTTGACCCACTGAAGCTTTTTCCTTAAAAACAAACAGATATTGACATTCATTCTCAGATTTGTATTCACATAGTTAGATATTTATTAGAGAAAAATGGAAATGCTGGTTGGCTCTAAGTGCGAAGCGTGGAGTACTTTGTTTCCTCAAGAATGAAAACTGGAGATTATCTTCAGTGACATAGATTTTGGGAATTAAATTCCAATTTTGTATTGTTTTCAATGCTTACAAATCTTCTGAATCTCAGAGGATGTTGAGAGAATAAATTGGATGTAATACACTGTGATACTGTGAGTCCAGACTCAAAAGAAGCCACAAACCTTACTTGTTTCAAATGTCAGCCTCAAAAGAGTGATTATATATCTACCTTTGGGAACTTTGAAAGAAGAAAACTAATATTTGAAAAAAGAAGTTTTGTCGGCCTTTGCTATCTTTCCACTTTGGAATTCACTTTGGGAATATGTTCGGTTGCATAAAGGATTTCTCCAGGTGCAGATCTCAAGAGAAAGTTTTCTACTAAAGCACCATGGGCTTTCTTTTGTGCTGTGAATCCATCAAGCACTAGGACTGAGCATCAGTTTAAACCATTAACTATCCCTCTGACAAGGCAGTATGAACTCAAAATTAAACAAATACTGAGGGCTGCCATACTGCACCCCTTAATTTGAATTTAGGTGTCAGTATTTCCACCGTGTTCAAAATAATCCCTTCCAATTTGAGTTAAGTGGGGGCAGCTGACTGCTGGAGGACTTCTGCAGAGTGAAAGAAAACTTTACCAACTTTGCCACAATGGTAGTTGGAACCACGTATTAATTTTGGTGCTTTAGTTTTACGTTTCACATTGCTACTGGATGCAAGTGTCTGTGTTACTGCATTTGAACCAAAGCATTTGACACAGGAGGGAATGTGAGTCCACATTAGAAAGGATTTTTTTTTTTTTTAATTGCACATGCACACAAAAACGGCAAACTTAGAGAAAATTTTCACCTTTCACAGAAATAGTCAAAAATCAATGTCTCTGCAATGAAAGAAAAACCTTATGAAAGCAGAGTGGGTCACATGGGAGGCGAAAATACGGTGAAACAAATCCTTAAAGAGGTAGAAGTCACCATACAGATACTATATATAGTAAATAAGTAACAAGGAATGGCAGACCGCAGTGCCAAGAGGCTGCAGCCACAGGACTCTCTTGCTTTAGGTCTACCTACCTAACAATCCTGTGTGTAAAGTCTTAAACTGGCCTCTGCTGAACGGTTAAACTGGTTTTACGGACCAGTAATTCTATTCAGGATTGGCAAAGTTAATGTGAGCATGCTGACTTTTTGTGTTGCTGGCGTTAATTAGACTTTTTTCTTTCCTCTTAGATTGATAAACAATCTTTCAGTAAATTCCTATTTGTCAGGAAAAAAACCCACTGTGTCAGGGAATTCATTATGTTTGTTGTGAGTAGTTCTGTTACGATTTTTCCCCCTTATTTCAGACATAAAACAGAATAGCTGTATGTTGCATATCAGACAGAACATATACATGCATATAAATGCTTTCTGTCTTCAGCCTTTGAATTTGCTGTCGTGAATGGCAATAAGAAAATCTCAAATATTTGGAGGCTCAATTTTGAGAGGGACCCTATGATTGAAATATCTAGGATCCCTCCCTATGAAGCAATCTTTCCATTCAGTGTTAATGAAGTTGCTGCCCTAATCCTTTATCTTCTTTCAGATGCACAAGATGCAGGAGCAGAACCAGAGGAGAGGAACAAAAAAAGAAGCATAGGTCAAAGAAATATGGTCCTCGAAGAAGCCCTGAATGAGGGTTGCTCAACCCCTAGAAATGAGGACTGCCAGGGGACGCAGACGTGGTCACAGTCCTCCCATGCTGAATAGCCTGGTGCAAAAGAGAAAAGATATCTCTGCTCCCCTAACACAGGCTGTAGAGGGATTAGTTACAGTCTTCAATGTAGAAAGGTGGAATCAGGCAGCATAGAGGTGAGCAGTGGCCCAGATGTTTGGGTGTGGTTATGGGAAGATACCCTCATCACATGAGTGATATGTAAGGGGCAGGTTAGACAAAGATCTTTCAGAATTGGAGCAGTGACAGACTGTCCAGCTTTGGGGATGCACTTGACCTGCTTACAGAGCCTTTGATCTTTCTCCTGACTACTTGTCCCACTTCCCTCAGTAATCTGTAATCTGTTGTATTTCTTTCTACTGTAAAGCTTCCAAAGAAACATGTCTTTTCTTCCAGAAAAACACATTTATCCGTGTGCTGCTTCTTCCTCTCTTTCCTCTTACCTTTACCTACTAGAGATGTCAATGAAGATCTAATTGACATTAGAATGTCAATGATGAAAACGAAATGAAAAAAAAAAGAAAAAAGTACAATAAAATGAGAAAATACAATATTAGCAGCCTAATTTTTACTCTGTGGTTCACAAGTGCCTCTCTATTTGTCATTACTACACTTTGCAAATTTACAGGTAGGGTAAATTTTCCAAAAGTGTTTCAGCTGCAGCTGGGTGTATCTAGCAGTCTTCTATAATAGTTTAACTCTGTATTCTGCTAATTGGACTCATTTTTGCTTCACATATATATATATATATATATATATATATATATATTTATGGTTATGATGAGTTCGGAGACAATTTCATTTGATGTGCTTTTGATATGGTAATCCCATAACTGTTTCATGTAAACAAAATAAGCTGTCCTTAAAGCAGGGGCAGAACCCAGATCTTTCCCAGACATTATCTCCAGGGTTGAGGTACTCTTAGCCATCTCTAGTCCCTCCTCTGTGTCTCCACTGTTGTTCTTTGACTCTTACTATCCCAAGTCTGAGATGGAGATTCATAGATACTTTAGGAACCGTAACTGAGGGAAACCCTTTTTAGAAGAAGCAGTTCCAGAAAACCATGTTCAGAAAACCAGCGCTCAGCCACCACTCTTTCAGGTTCTGCATGGGGACCAAGCCAGTGATTCTGCAACACACAACAATCCTATACCATCCTGAACAACATCTGGAGTATGATTAAAAATCTATGCAGCTACATGTGTACTTTCAAATGCTTCTACGCAATATTTGCACCATAAGTCAGGGTTCATGCTCTGCCCTACTGTTGCTACCCCCAGTGCTGCTGCACAATGACGGTGTCACTGGACAAGTATTTGCTAGGTGTTTTCTGTCACTCTAGGCAGAGATGCCCAGCACATGCTGTTTATACTGGTATTAATTTTGTTCTGTCTGCTCAAATTGTGTGGGAAAATAAAGAGAAAAACCCTCAGTAAGCTGCATAACACTTCTATAAGTTCTATTCCATTCAAAATAGCCCAGAAATACTTTGAGACCGTGTTTATGTTTTACAGCCCTTT
The DNA here is from genome assembly GCA_023055505.1 of Callipepla californica brunnescens. NCBI lineage: Eukaryota > Metazoa > Chordata > Aves > Galliformes > Odontophoridae > Callipepla > Callipepla californica. Next base: position 1,988,641 of record JALIRH010000066.1, read on the forward strand.
GAGACAAACTGGTATAAAACTAAAGATGATTTCCCAGGTTCTAAATTTACACTAATCATTGTAGGAGTAGGAAAGAAAAAAATCTGACTTTTTATGATTCTTGACCCTTTGCTCTAAATCCATTAATACACATGGATTTAGTATGATTGGACCTGCTGGCAGCCAACTAATGGAATGACTCTGTAGTTGGTGATAAGGAAAATGATTCCACTACAATTCAAGCACTTCATTACCTCATGCCCCAAGCCCATAGTATACACATTTTCTTAATTTTAAGGTTTAAAAGGTATACACAGTCTAAAGACAGCACCATTATGCACATCTTTGTGTAGAGAGAAAATCCATGTATGCTCATTGTTTCTCCAACATACACTGAAATCAGAAGTTCTATTCTGTCGCAGTTCCCTGCTGCCACAATGTCACAGGGGAAGATTTGCTGTATATTTGGTGGGAGGAGGAGCCTGGCCTCAACCCTCTTAGCATATCCTGGTCAATGATTTTAGCTGATTTGGTTAAATGAATCTCTTGTGCCTTTCATCTACAAACTGGAAAAACAACAACAACAAGAGCAGAAAGAGTCTGGAAAACTTATTCTTCTTTTGGTTGGTTGAAGAAAGTGTAGAGGGTGTAAGAACTAGTGCACTGGATTTATTTCCTCTTTGATTTGATTTGCCGACTTACAGGGAAACTTTGAATCAATAACATAACTTCTTTGAATCAATCACGTAACTTCTGTGTCTGAGTTTCTCTTCTCTAAAATTATGTCAATAAAATGAGAATATCTTGGAAAGGGATTCAGACAGATGAAACAACAGCAAAGTGATACTATTTCCATCAAAATGGTTGAGGTTAGATTACTGAGTCCCTACGGGGTAGAGGGATCCTTTTTTACAAATCACGTAGGTAGATCAGTGCAAGAAAAATGAGGTGAAAATATGAAAATAATAATTTTGGGAAGATCTGGTATGACAGTTTGAAGTAAGTCCGTAAAGATCAATTAAATTATGGGGAAAATGAATTAAAGCTCAAGCTTGTTCTCACAAGAGTGAATGGCAAAACTCTCTTTGACTTTATGGAGCATAGAGATTCAGAAGTAGAGGATTACTGGGAGGTGCAACCTTTCATAAAGGAATAAATGGTGTGGGGTAGGTAAATCACACATGTTCATTCTCACCTTTGGTAAGGAAGTGGCCAGTCAGTTCAATGGTAATGCAAAAAAACTGTAAAGAAAATAAGTTCCTGTCCTCATATAGCACCTCTCATAGTTAATTGCTATGTAGAGATCAACATGTTGAAAAGGAGAGGAATTCTTTTGTAGGCATGAATATAGGTAAGAATACCCAGAATGCTGTTAAAAAAAAAAAAGACTAAAAACTGAGAAAATCAACATGTCATGGGATATGACTTAAGCAAAAAGAACATAGAATTGTGTAGAAAATACTCTCTAAGTGAAGTGTTTATTTAGCAACTTGTCCTTTCCATTTTTAAGGTAAAAGCAGACACTTTCACCCCTCACCTTTTCACAAGAAATCTTACAGTTGGAATGTAACATTCTTCTTTTATGTCTTCTTTGGGTATGTTACTCATATCAGAATTGTCTTCCTATTACTGAGAGAAGGAGGAATGGCACTTAGCAGTCAGAAATGCATTAATGAATTACTATTTTGTTGTTTTCTAATTATCTCTTGTGTGTCTTTGACTCTCTTGCACAAAGCTTTAATTTTCAGTCTCATTGAAACTGCTAGTTTGTGTTGGCTTTGTGTGGATTTGTCTTACATATGGAGCTTTTTGAAGTGTGTGGGACTTCCACAGAGCCAGGTATTTTCATATAACAACAGCTACACATTCTCTCATTGTCTCTGTATGGGGATAACAACATCTGAATCAGATAATTCAAACAGAGAACAGGAAAACAGATGTGTCCTCCAAAACATCATGTTATTGTATTTGGATTTTAACCTCTTTTAATTGCTCCATAAAGTTCTAAAATATTTTTTCCCTGTGACACTTAATACAAAGAAGTGTTTTTCATGTGCAATTTGTACATTGACAGGAACCGAAAAATATAGTTTGGATGACACATAAAAGAATAGCGATGATACTTTGGAACTGTGTTTGTTAAAACATTACTGTTAAAATTCGAATTTATTTTTATTTTATTTTATTGTGTGGTAGGAGAAGGGAAGAGAAATTTAACTATGAGTTACAGTGAAACTGCATATGTATTATTTCTGTGTATGATAAACGGAGCTCACTGACACAAAATGCTGTGAAGTCCAGAAGTACGATGGAAATCAGAGAGGAATCTACTGTATTTGCAGAGGATATATATGACAGTGGCTATGAAAGGCTGAAGTCTGCAGGTCTTGGAATCACTCAGGTAGCTCTGGAAGCTGAATGAGTACATGAAGTGGAGGATGGGCCTGCTCAGTATGTTGGACTTTTTCAGTAGGAATCTGACTTCTCTTGGAGAATGAACTACACAACATGAGAGATAGTACGGTCTGTCTTCTTGTTCTGTAGGGTCAATCAGTCCAAAGCTACATCTGCACAGAGATTAATGCACAATAGTTTTTGGGAGAACGTATAAGCTGTGGAAAATTGTGTTCTAGAGGGTAATTTGTAGAAGGAAGAAAGCAATAGTAGATGTGAAGAGTAGGTGGTAACATACACAAAGGCTTGAAGTCATAGAAAAGTGCTTAAAAAAATTATTCACAGATTTAGGACAAAGTCTCTCCTCTCCCCTGTCCTTGCCAACAGGTAGTAGAACTGGGCTGTCTTTAAAGGAAAGGCAAAAAAAATGCACTGGGGAAGAAAGGACAGAGATCCATACAACGATAAACTATAAAATTATTATATGCAGATATTATGAGATGCAGAATTTCAAACATGAAATACATGTTGCAAAATCAAATATAACAGAGCTGCTTTCATCTTTATCTGGGAATAAAGGCCAGCGTGTTTAAAGTAAGACCTAGGAAATGTAAAACAAAAGCAAGGGCCATAGTATTCAAAGTTATATATAGCAGCCTGTGCATTAAACCAATGTGCAATCAAAAAATAGAAAAAAACTGCTCTATTTTAACAGGTCTTATGGAAAATGATCATAGAATGAAAGCTTCATAGAATCCTTAGAATTGGGAGGGACCTTTAAAGGTCATCTAATCCAACAGTCTTGTAATGAACAGGGACAACCACATCTAAATCAGGTTGCCCAGAACCTGGTCCAGCCTCACCATGAAGGTCTCCAGGGATGGGATATCCACCCCATCTCTGGGCAACCTGTGCCTGTGTCTTACCACCCTTACTATAAAAAACTTCTTCCTTATGTCTAACCTAAATCTGATGTGTTGGTCGCACCCCACATGCTGATAGGGTTTTTTGGTAAGTATAACCAAGCTACTGCCTAGCAGTCTGTAGTTCAGGTAAGGTTAGCTTAGATCCTGCTAAAATGCTAAGGTTGCCTACTGAGCATAAAAACTATGTTTTCAAAGTGAAGGAACTGGTTAAAAGCAATTCCAATCACGGCAGTTTGTTTTACATAACTCTGCTTATGAATGAAAAGAGAGGAGAAAAAACACTTCTTCGGTCTAGAAGGGGAATGACACAGAATGCACTGAGGGACTCATTTTGCAATCCTTGTGAAAGCAAATTCTTCACTAAAGCCACATGAGCATGTTAAGAACTCCTGGATCTCCAGGAAGAGCTAGAAAAAGAATGGCAAATCTGTATATAAAAGATCATTAATGAAATTCTCAAGCTAGAAATGCGATGGCAAGATGTTTGTAAATTTTTAAAAATGGCTCAAAATGTAGTTCTTAATTTACAGATTCAACCTCAAGCCAAAGTGTGTATGTGAGCTGGCACAAACAAAATGCTGAAATTCTACTTAGTTCAGTTGTTAGCCACTACCCCGACCAAGTGGAGAATGCCTTCCTTAGGATAAACCAGAATGGTCCAATTCTGACTGACCTCTGCAGTGAGGTTGTTGATATGGTTTCAATGTTCTTATGCTGTTTTTAAGTGTTATGTATGGAAAGATAATATGAAAACTGTGGGGAGAAATAGCCTATACAAGGTAGCCTGTATTATTTGTGAGGAAAACAGGTGGGGGAACACGAGCTCATCATTTCTTACACTGGCAGTAATGCAGTCGTGATCTGCTATTTTTCTTCTATTGGTAATAAATAATAAAGGTAAACTGAAAATACATGTTCTGACTCTGGCACACCTCACTAGTGTACTGGTTTCACAATGGCCTCCTGACAACTTCTGTCTTCCTATCTCCACTAAAAGGAGCTATTTGCAACTGAGATTTAAACATTGTAAGATTTGATAAATGAGCTTTAACCTGAGGTCTCTTGCTAATTAGGATATATGAAACATGTTTCAGTTAACAGAGCCATCTTCCGAAACCATTTGAGGACTAAGACTCATTCAGGAAGCATTAATTAATTCAGAGCCTAACTACTTGGACAGTAGGGCCCACTGGCCATATGATGGAAGTACAACAACTCTTCTCATAAAAAGCTGCCCTTTAGCATTAGCTTAAGTACCTAACGAGCAATAATGATGTTATTCAGAAATAATTCTGTTTTATCATTCTGTTTTAGTCTATTATTCCAAAATCAGTTTTCCAGTGGTTGAAACCGAAGTACCAGGAGTGCCCATACAATGACCGAGGCTGTGCTAGTGTAATGCATGTGTAAAACAATAAGACTCAGAACACGGACTCATCAACAAAATAGTGCAAGGTAAGTTCATGTGGATTTACTGTATGTCATTTGCTGCTCGCACTTCCACCCTGACTTGGAGTGCTACAGAAGCTCTGGGAATGGGAGGGGGACTTACATTCCTGTGTGTCAAATGTGGGGCTCAGGATAACTGGATATACTTAATGTTCCTTGCTTTGGGGAGATATTGGTGTGTAAACCTGGATTTTCCCAGTGAAACTGTGGCTTATAGGCTTCTCCAAAGGGACATGGGCTCCAGGAAGAGGATGAATTTTGAAATCCATTTCCTATAGAATAAGAGGAAAAGGAAAATATCCCTACTGCTTTTCTGCTACATCCCCTCATTTTGATGCTCTCTGTCCAGGTTATTTTTAGATATTCTTTGTATGGAGGATTTATAATTTAATACAAAATTTAAGTATTTCAAGATATTTGACATGATGGGGGATTTTGATTTTCTAGAATGATCCGAGAACACGCTGAGATTGCAACACAGGCACAAAATAGCTGCTGCAGTCACAAAACAGACATGATTCCCCTTAGAGGTGTCCATATGCTCACACATGTTGGTGCTGGGCATCCCTCTTCACTGGAAAGGAATATATGTATTGAAGCCAGCTCGAACCCATCGCTCTTTGCAAAGTTCACCATTTTGACTGTTCACTTCTTAGGCTCCATGTGGGACTGAGCCACTTACACCTTCCTCAGGCTGATCTGGTTCCACTGTGTGGACTTTCACACTTGATTAACTCCAGAAAGACTCTTCACACCATCAGCTCATCTACTCACCTGCTGTAGCCAGCTATGTAGTAAAAAGAGCTCAGCATTTTGGGCTGAGATAATTTCAGCTTTTTTTGCAGTAGGTGTGCTCAGTCTTCCTCAGAAGGCTTTATTGACTGCTTGCATTCCCAATGCCCTTGTGTTCTGTGGAGTGAATGGTGGCACACATCTCAGGGGACATCTGGGGCAGGGTACAACAGGCAGTGCTGATGGCAAACTATGGGGCTCAGCCTAAAGGAGCAGGCAAATGAAAATGGCTTCCTGCTCTTGGTGCTGAACTTTACCACTGTCTCCAACTTTACACAGCAGCAAATGGGAGGGTGAAAGGTTTCTTTTCCCTGCCAGGGAAGAACCCTCTCAAACTGCCTCATATTTTATTCTCAACATGTACAGCTGTGGTTGTGATGGAGCAGCTGCTGCACTGGAAGTTCACAGGAAAGTCTACCTGGTGATAATTTATTCATACGCTCAGGTCTTCAGTTGTCAGTGTCCTGAAGGTGAAGATCAAAACAGCTTAGCGTTGTAAGTGTAACATTTCCATCAAGTTAAAAATACATGCTGGGCTGTATGAGACTCTTTAGTCTCTTAGACATTTTAATTAGCATTATTAAGTAAATAATCTCACTTGTACCAACAGAGAAATAAGGAGTAAGCTGCCTCAGATGGCCTTCTAATCCAAAATTCAAAACAAGAAATTAGAAAAACAATTGTTTCTTTAATTTATATTTAGGAAAGTTAAATTCCTTTCAGCCATGTAAGTGAAAGTGAAAACATAAATGCTTAAGATAATACAAAGCAGATTAAACACATTTTCTTTCAAAGCTGTATACACTCAAAGAAAATCTCCTACAGCTGCATCTGTGAGGAATCCTCTGCTTCAGATATCTTTCTCATTTTTGTCCAGAATCGTTGAGCTTATTTTCAAGTGACCCATAACTTTGTTAAGGATACGAAGGTAATTGGATAATACACTTACCATTCAGTAAATTGAGAAATGTATTTTAGCTGTGTAAATATAGCTGACTCAGCGCTTTCCTCCCAGTTTAATAGCCTTTTTTGCTCGCAGTAAAGAAGGGAAGCCCTGATTTCATATTCTACCAACCCCAGACTTCTCGCATTGATACGAAAACGCAAACCAGAGAGCCCATCAACGGGGGGAATGTGTGCCACCAGCCCTGTCACTACCACCCCAGGATGCCAGAAATGCCAGACGAGCCTTGAATATGATTTACTGAGCCAGACCCGCACCCGAGCTGCAGGCCAGATGAAACACATCTGGAAGATTGCCCACTGGAAAGTCAGGAATGGACATAATTTAATGCCAGAGAATTTTTGGGAACGGGCCCAAAAACATCTTCTGTGGGAGGAAATGAGAGAGGAAATGGCTTGTTATTCAGAAAGAGAGAGAAAGAGAGAGAGAAGTGAGCTGTGAAGGTGAGGATGTGGCTGGCAAGGAGTAGAAGGTTCATGTACAATACGTGGGGAGGAAAAGAGCTGCTGGAGTAGGAAATATCAATAAACCAGCAAAGATAAGGAGGAAGCAGGGCCTGCTTGGACACTAAACAGTTCTTGATGGAAAAGCCCATTCTAGCCAAGAATAATAATTTACAGATAATAAAAGGAAAGGGCTGGTACAAATATGAGAAAAATTACAAAAACCTCAAAGCAGACCTAAAAATGCGTTAACCTTACGATTTAGAATATTACAATTGACAGCAAGCAGGAAAAGGAAAGACAGACTTCACGTAATTAGGCCCCAGACAACTCACCTTTTAACAAATGTTATCAGTCAAATTTTTATGTTGACTCAGGCAATAGACGTTACTTTCAGCCCAGAATTATATCCCGGATTGTTTGATGTTGGAAATTGCCACTTACCAGGAAAAGTTTTTGAATACAACTGGCTCCAGGGGCTTGCATTCAGAGAAGCAGTAAAGTGTCTTAAGACCCTCATGGTTTGTTTTTTCTAATTTTATTTTTATTTTTTATTTTTTTGTAGAGACTCAAAAGGGGACGAAGTAATCTGTGTACTACTGGGAGAAAGATCTTGCCCCAGAAATAAGTGTTCCAAGTTGACATTAAAATACTGCAAGGAAGCTTGTAGCACTGTACCTGATCTGAAAATAAAACTGCAGTAGGATTTCATTCCCTGGTGTCCCTTCTTATGTACTGAAAATTGCAAAAATCGCAGGCAGAAAAAGATAGATTTTCATTAAGCCAGTTTGAAAAAGGCTGAGATTGAAAGGAGGTGAGTCAGGAGGTAAGCTAGTGAGCTTTGTGTGTCTCTATACTTGCCATAGTGTGTGAGAGCTGCTCTATAGGAAAAAAAGACTTTTACTGTAGCAAGTGGCATAAAACATGGTACTCGGACTCAGCTCTGCCCCCCTATCTGCCCCCCAGTGGCCAAGTCCAATCCCTTTGCATCTTTCTAGAAACTCTCCCAGAAGAACTGAATAATATCACTCAGAATTCCCTTAGGACACTAAGAGAGCTAAACAGAATCATTTTCCTTTTCAGGTGAAGAATCTGCCATTCACTAAAACCAGGAGCATGAGCATCCTCACGGCGTTTTAACAAGAAACAGCTATGGAGGCATTTTCTGTTAATATTTCAGTGTACTATAAGGTAATGAAGATCTGCAAAGGTTTGTGGGACTGAATATATACATACATACATTTTTAACACAACTTTTGACACAGAAAATACACTATTAGCAAACGAATCACTCTTCCTACACTTTCAGATTTCACTGGTGCTTAAAGGAAGGTTTAGTTCTTTTATCTCTGGGGGATGAGGATAAAACCATTCTATGACACACACATCATTTTTGTGACATCTGTAAAAAAAATATATGGAACAAAATATGAGTGGGGCGAGTCAGTATCTTACCTAGCATGCCCTAGAACTCACCTGCAACTGAAAATTTTCTGTTAAAATAACAAGAAAAAATAGCTTGTTTATTTCTGCATGTTGCAGAATTAAGTCTCGGTTCATTACTGCTGGTGTATATATGCTTGAATTGCTTCATAGCCCACTCTCCTGTTCTCCAGGATGATAGCTAGAGGGAATCAAACTGGGGCCAGCAGTACAATGCCCCTTTGAACAATGTTCCACAGTAAAGACATCTGTTGTGCATACAGTCCGTCTTTGAAGGACTGAAGGAGGTGTTACCAACATTTCACTTCCTCATACAAATCTCTAGGTTCCTAAATTCCACATACATGCCATCATAAATAGTCTAGTTTTCTTTGTGAAGACACACAGCTTGATTTGGGTATTAAAAGCATCTTGAAATTCATACATCCGGACTGGATAAGACATTTCTTCATCTGTACGGCCTATATAAATATTGTTGTAGGGGAGATTCAGCTGACCCAGCAACTGGGAAAACTGAGTCTGCTGAAGGCAAATGTATTTCTTATTTCTTGGCTACAGTATTAATAAGTGAGGTGTGAAATTCCCCTTTCATGACATGGTACTTGCAAGAAACTCAAAGCAAAATATTTGTGCTACATTCTGTCCACCTTACTCACTCCATTAGTCCTACCACTTTCAGTGAGGCTATTGCTGTGCATAAAACAAGCTGGGTTTGACTCCTAATTCTACTTTGGGCAGTTTGGTTTTACACGGTGATGGACTAGGGAAACAGATGCCTGAGATGAATTTAAATTGGGCCTACTTCCTCCAAGCCAAGCCCCTGCCAACATTCAGATCTAGGTTTCATGGTGCCCTGGTCTTGTATGAATGTCAACAACAGCACAGCAGCTTTCTCCTGAGGTAGATTTGTGGAATCATAGAATGAGTTGGATTGGAAGGGACCTCAGAGATGGTCTGGCTATAATCCCTTGCTGTGGGTTTACTGGGAAGAGCAGCAGACTGGGAGGACCTCTGGTCTCTGGACCCAGAGCTGTGCTGTAGGGCTGCAGGAGCTGCAGTTGGTGCTCTTGCAGTATGTAAGAGAAAGTGAATAAGCACCTAGATCTGAACGAGCAAGAGGGAAAACGACAACTTTGCAGGCAGCCTGCTACTGGCACAGTGCTTAATTTGCAGATGAAGTCTATAGCGATGGTTGCAGGGTGAGTCCAGTTCAGCCACGTTTCTTGTGAGAAGGGGGCATCTGCTTCAGAGAGGTGCCACTTTCTTATTACGAGATGACTTTTTAAAGTTTTTAACCCCTGTGGGTTTCTGCAGCATCTCAACATAAGTTGCCAAAGATTTCTTTCATTAAGGCGCTTTCCAAAACTAATCTACTTAGTCAATATCTTGCGGTTCTGCATATGTATGCGAGGTTTGTAATTTCAGCTTTAAAATGCCGACAGAAATTATTCTGGTTTTGCTGTCGCGGGGCTCCTCTCCCCATTCTCAGTGGAGCAGCTCTGCTGGGTGACGACTGGAAGGCGGGCTGCGATAAGAGCGGTGCTGCTGAGCCTCGCAGCGGCAGCAGCCTCTAAGCTGGAGCCTCATGGAGCAACTGCTTGGATGGGCCACGGCGGCCCCGCGACTGGAAACATCATTATCATAACGAATAGGCACAGATCTCGAGCGGGCTGACAGCGCTGGATTTACAAACCTGCGCTGAAGCGTGCTGGCTGGATGCTGTGCTGTCATTAGTTGACGTTGGGCAACCAAGATGGTGGTGCTGAGCACGTGGCTGAAGCCAGCAGCACCTCCATCGAAAGCTTGTCAGACCCACAGCATCTGGTGGCTGCTGCTAATGGATGTTTTGTTTGCTTTATGGAGAGTTTTATTCAGATGCTCTGAAGAAGCTTGGCAGCTCTTGAGCGAGCGCAGTTCACGTTGTAAAATGAAATTCGGAACGGCAGACGGTCGGGGTGTGCCAGCAGCTCACAAGTTCAGAGGACTCAGAATGCCAAGGCGACACCTTGGCTAGTTCGTTGTAATAAGAAATAATTCTGCTGATCTAACATGAATGCAACAAAATGAAATGCCGATGTGCCTTAGGGTCAGAAGAACTCACAGAAGAGTGATGCTGGCTCTGTGTCGACGGGGACATTACCTGCATTATGATCTTCACAAACACATCCAGATGAAAAAAAAAAAGAAACAAAACAGATCAACTGATTCATCTTTTAAAGCAGGAATAGGCTGCGCTTACTTATTATGAGTCTATAGGCATGTGAATAATCTTCCTCCTGTGATTCTGCCTGCACTTTAGTAATCCCCATTTCCTCTGCTCCTTGAGCTGGCTGAGCTCGTGCACAGTGAGCAGAACACGTACCCTCCTTACCACCCGCATGTCCTGCCTGTTGAAGCCAGGCACTGAAATTCACATTTCGGCACCCACTTCCCAAAGCCTAAAAGCCTCCCAAGAGTAATTCTGCAAGTTTGATGCTAGATCTGCAGATGCTTCTCCACTTAGAAATAATAACAAGAAATGAACCATGTTTGAGGTAAAAATATGAGCTTCCCTGGCATTTCTTGTCATTACTGACTTTTCTGTAACCCATCTCATGCTGAGGAAAAAGGAAAGAAAAGTAGACAAAATGAAGTATCCGTTATGTGGATATTAATTAATGACTCACCCCAGTTGTTGCCTGCATGCCTGTGGCTGCATCCTGCTATACCTGTTCACAAGTTACAAGATGCAGAGATGGTTTTGCAAAGTCTCACATCCTTTGTGACCCTTGATGAGCCACCTCTTGCTGCCCATACTAGAGCAGCCCTTTAAAGAATGCAGAAGGACAATAACAAGCAGGGATTTCTGGCCAGCAGGTTTCCCCCAATCTTAATGCACACAAACACTGAGCCCAAGGCAGGGGGATCTGCTCCCCTCCATCAGAGTTTGCCACGCATAGGCTCTTTTACCAGTTTTTAAGCAGGGAGGGAGATATAGTCTTCTTGTCAAACACCAACTGGACATACCTAAAGTGCAGTCAGAAGTCTTTATAGATTTGCTGTATTTTATGAAAGATTTAGTTTCACTCTCTGCAAGGTCAAAAAGCAACATCAAAAGAGAGAGCGCCTTCTGGGATCTTGTCTTCTGCACTGAGCATTACCACACGCAGGCAAATAGTGGGTGACTCATACCTGCTGTTTCTTGACTCTAGGTTAAATTTCGAACATAAATTATGTCAATCTGCTCATGTAAATTTTCCACAAATCATGGCTGGGTTGAGTTATATGGTGCACTTCATTTTCCCCAACTGCAGGTATATTTGAATTCAAGCAAGCTGCCAAGTAAATATTTAAAGGTGAAACATATAAATGAAGACAAAGAGTGGCCACTAAATAGTGATGCTATGGTCTTTTTCAAGCTGCAATAGCATATCTGAGCAGTGAATAAAGATGTGTCATTTAAAGAAATTATAGTTTTAAAATTTAAAGTCAAACATTTTTTAATTAGAGATTGTCTTCTTTCCTTCCAGGCCATGATTGTATAATTATTATTCAGGATATTACAAATGCCAGAAGATGCAAAAGAATTAAGGAGCAATTAATTATTAATAAATTGTAATCATAGTGTAAAATTGTGGAGTATTGAATGTATGGAATAAGAATCTTCCAGAAGTAATGATGGAAAAGAAATCGTTAAAAAAATAAAATGCTTTTTGTTATTGTTGGAGACTTATTCTTTTTTTCCTTTTTGATCATAGGCTAAGTTACAACCATCTGTCTGTTTCTGCATCTATCTAAATATGTGCCTGAATATATTTTGGGGGGTTATGTTTAATTCACCAGGCTAGCAGAAAGCCACATCCACTCGAGATGCATTCACTTTTTAAAGCTTCAGATAAAGGGGTCGAGGTCATAGCTGAGCCAGCTTGTAGAATAGGAATTGAATCACAGTAACTTTCCCAGGTTGAGAAATGTAGGCAGGAGTTTTGCTCCATGATTCATTTCTTTTTAAGAGCCTTCAGTTCTAGCTCATGCTTAAGAATATTTTTGAGCTCTCCTTTTGTTTTGGAACTTCCTAATCACAATTTTTTTGCTGGTGCTCGGAAAATACGAATATGTTGGGTTTAAAAATGCTGCTGTAGGTTTTGAACGCTAGGCTCTGTATACAGGTGACCCAAGGAAAAATGTTCCCAACAGATTCCTGGAGAAAGGATGGTCAGTCGAATCAGAAATAAAACTTGTGTGTTTCTGAAGGAGAAATGGAGCATACATCTTAACATGCAATACTGAGAAATACAGAGTAAGATTGAGAGGTAAATTCTTAACTAGTAGTAAAACGATTCTGCTTGTATTATGTGTGGTAGAAAATGGGAATTAGTTTGCAGTCTGGAAACAATGTCATTTAACACTGAAGGCTTCCATCACCAAACATGCAGTACTGAAGTTACCATTTTCAACCAAGAACAGGCTCCCCAGAGAGGTTATGGATGCCCCCACCCTGAAAGCATTCAGTGCCAGGCTGGATGGAGCTTTGAACAACCTGGTCTGGTGGAAGATGTCCCTGCCTATATCAGGGTGGTTGGAACTAGATGGTCTTAAAGGTCTCTTCCAACTCAAATCATTCTATGATTCTACGACTTTATGATTTTCTGTGAAAATAGTGAGACTTTTTTTTTTTTTTTTGTAATTTAGTCAAATAAACAATCTTAAATTAGAACAATAATTACAGAGCTTAAAATTTCCCAGTTTATTGAAGTCTACCATTTAGAGGCCATTACAGGCGCACGACTTGGGCATTTAAAACTGCTTTCATTGAATAAAGTCCTAGCACCACTGAACAGGAAACACAATTGACAAGAAGTCCAGAGATACTACAAATTGCACAAGGGACAATTTAATTAGCGAGGCAAATTTGTTCAGACAAGAGCATTTCAGTGCTACACCCTTCAGGACACAAGAAGCTCTGAGAAGAGGATCCTTCTGTGTGTGCAGTTATTTTGGTGCACAGTTTCAGGTGATGTGCCAGTGAATTTTGGGTGTAAGCAGACTGTTGGATTTTAAAATTCAAGAGTAGGGCCGATGGAAGTACGTCTTAAAAATGCAATGTCAGAGTGTAATCTGCTCAGCTCTTTGTTCACTGGCTTAACAGCTTCTCCTCTTGTAAATCATAGCAACTGAATGCAAGATGCTATTTCTATTTTGAAAAATGAAGCATAATTATTTAGAGCATTTTCTAAAAGAGCTCTTAACCTAAGAAAAATGTAATACAGTAACATCACTACATCTGAAGATATTCTTTCGTTCTGAGTAGTACTGCCTCTGTGTACAGACAGAGTAACATTAAGTAGAAATATAAATGGCTTCACCATTTGTGTTCCTGGGAGGTAAAAAGACTCAGGGATCAATGAAAGACCACGAAGTACACCACATTCATCCTGTAGCTCTCGCGAAGCTTTTGGGTATGAGAAGTTAGCCTGAGACTCCATTACCTTGTTTTACAAATCTTTTATAGCCCACATGCCAAAACAGCACTAGTTGAGTTTTGATATACACATTCACATACTTCTTTGGAAATTATTACTACTTTTATTTGCCAAATTGAGGAGAATTCCAAACCATGTGGCAATCTTTTTGTATGTTCAACCTCTGCCTAAGTTTACTGCTTATATTTACAGTCTGTTTCACAGTGTATGCTGTTGCTTCAACATTTTATTTAGCAAAATAGAAATAGAGGAACAAATAAAGGCACCAAATGTGAAGTATAGCCAGAAGGCTTTGACAGAAATAACAGCAGGGCTACTTCATCTTTACAGCATTTGATTCAGTGACATTGTAACTGACAAGGTTTCTGCTCTGAGCATTTAATTCTATAATTTAAAGTACAATTCAATGCAACATGAAAAGGAAGAATGTCCAATTCAGTCACACATATGAATCAAAAAGTTTAAAGTTATTTAAACGTTGGTGTACATGATTGTATTTTTAATTATAGTATTTCATATGCAATGCTGCTACCTTCATGTAAAAAGAGTGGTATTCAGGCACTAATACATATTGCAGGTGTCTGAAATTGAACTAATAATTCATAATATGATTGTTTATTGGCAGAATATGATAACTAGAATTTGAAACTCTTGGGAATTTCATAAATTACACTGAATTTCAGAAAAGAACAAAACATAAGTGTGTAATCTCTAAGTCATTCAGAAAAAATAGATAAACCCATTTGGTCAGGGAACTCCTGTACAATATTTTATGATGTTCAGTTCCCTAAATTGTACTGAAAACTGTAAACGTTATAAAAGGAAATATCAAATTAGATAAAACAAACTAATACAGACGCAAAAGGTCAAAATCTCTTACTGACTCGTTGAATAAAGGTGATTAACTATGACTTTCTCAATGTTATCTGTATTTCTCTTCAGAGACACAACATTTTGTCACATTAGCTTCTCATTAGTTGCACATATGGTGAAAAATTATTGTTCTCAAACACCATAGTCCCCATCTCCTTTTGGAAAACATTATTATTATTATTATTACATATGGATTTAATCACCAACTCTGATAATGTAGAATGTAACACTCTAAAAACAAAATGCCTCACCAACCTTAAAAGTTTTGCCTGCAGCATATTATGAATAAAGAGACAGAGATGATTGATGGAAACAAGGCAATGACTTAACTTCCCAGTAAGAGCCATGCTAATTATGAACAAAGAGCATAGGGCAACTTGTTGCATCCTGTGGTGTCTCCAGTAAAATCTAACGTCCTTGCCTTACCAGGTCTATTGTAATATCATTTACAGAATCAGATTAATTGGAATTACTCTTAGTTGAGGTTGGTATATGATGAAGGTAGAATCCAGACTGCACTGTAGCAGCTACAGGAAGACCCAGCTCACCTCAAGGAAGCCACCATTTCACTACTATCTCTGGTTATTTGTGTCTTCAGTCCCTAAGTAACAGGGTTTGAGGAGAATACAGGTGTTTGAACTGTGGCAAACAAATGAATTTAACGAAGGGAATCAGTTATATCCAGTGGATAAGCCTACTTTGTGTCTGCTACTCTGAGAGAGTTTATTTGTTATTAAATTCCTCCACCTTTCTGATATGGTAGTAGCTATGCTCTTGTTCAGTTGATCTTAAAAGTGATAATGCAAAATTATATGTCTTTTTGGAAAAAAAAAAAATATATATTTTTTTCTAAGTGTAAAAATGTCTAGGCTTTTTTTTACCTTAGACTGGAGATGCATGAGAAGAGACACTGTGCATGCCTACAAGACAGTAAATACTCCACAGCGTACAGATCTTTGTGTTTCCACACTTTCTAGTTCATTAGGAAAGTGTGAGGGGGCATTCAATAACAACAAAAATGGAATTGGTTTTCCTGGAAAATTCAGGAATGATATGTGAAAATAACCTTTCACATAAGATTTATAAAAACTGTGAAACTCCTTATCACCAAGACTCTTCGAGGACAAGGGAGTAATAGGATTTAAAAAGGATTAGACATTTATATGCATAACTGGAGGAGTCAGAGGTATAATTAAAGATACCAAACATTTTGGAAGGGCTTTTAAGTCTTGCATTCAAGTCTAACACAAGCCTCTAATAATGAATGCATTTCTACAGGTGGAGAAAGACTGGTACTCTGGCCAGCAATGGACACAAATCAGCTTCAGGCACTGTGACACAGTTGCAACTTCTTGGAGCCAAGACTGGGTGCTTGAGTAGAGCTCTCAGCTAGCAAAAAGGGGTAAACCACAGAGATCTGTGAGATATTCTCCTACTTTTTTTTTCCTGTGGTGCAGCTCAGCCAATTGAGAATTATACCAGGACCCAGGCCAGGGTAACCAAGATCTTCCATTTCTATTCCTGACTACATATCTTCTTTTATGTGAAACCCATAACATTGTGTTTTGGCACCTGTGTGAGGTGAATACAAAAACAAAAATACTTCCAGAAAACACATAGAATATAAGGCCTAGAGATCCTTCCATTTTATGCTTGTTTTTTTCCTCTGGGTTTTAGCAAATTTATTAATGCCTCTTTTGTATGATGCTGCAATAGTAAAACATCTGCTTTGGTAAACACTACATCTTAAAATGTGGGCCTAAATTTTTCAAAATGAAGTTAATATTTAGTTGCTTCTATATTTAATCTCAGAGGGTTTTTCCAAGGCTATTGTGTATTCAAAGAGCATTATCTCTCTCCAAGATACAATAGCAATATGCTTGACAGCAAAGAGGAAATACATTTACATGGACGTGTAAATAAGTAGTCTAAAAATTGCACTCTAGATTTGATAATAAGACTTCTGATGTTCTCCCCAGCTGACTACTGCAGCATCACATTGAGGATGAACACTGTTTTGTTTCATTGTAAGCAGAGTAGTGGGGAGCAATTTCTGGTTTCTCTGACCCATCTCTGTCTCAGTCATAGTGGGAAGTGTCACAGTTCATTTGGGCAGTGGATGTAACCATGCTTACTCCTGCCATACTCTGGCAGATGTCATAACCCATGGTAGAAGGAAGGCTTCTCTGTATCACTTTTCCATCTAAAAATTGGGAATAGCAACAGTTTCTTAACTTACAAGGATATTTGAACATAGGAAGTTCCACACTAACGTGCAGAAGAACTTCTTTACAATAAGGGTGATGGAACTCTGGTACAGGTTGCCCAGAGAGCTGCAGAATCTCCATCTATGAAGATATTCAAGATCGTTCTGGATGCCTACCTGTGAGACCTATTGCAGGGTACTTGCTTTAGCAGGAGGGTTGGTCAAGGTGATCTCAAGAGATCCTTCCAACCCCTACAATTCTGTGGTTGTGATTTTGTGATATGAACATACATATAGAAACGACCACAGTATCATGCCACTGGCACAGCAATTGGAAGAAAACCAACTGTTGGAGGCAAATTCACCCAAATCTGCGGTGGCTTTTGATCATGATGAGAAGTCAGTGGGCAAAATCTGAATCCCAGAAACGTCCTAGAAGAAAAGTTTTTTTCGCACTATTCTTGGAGAATGGTGTTGGAGGAAGATGATGGACTTTCTCCATTCCATGAAGATACCTTTTAAATGCTAAGTTGGAGAGTGTGTAACTGTCAATGACTCTTTCATAGTTGTATGGATGATTCCTTCCACCAGAGCTGTTGAAGATGGGACGTTCCATGAACATTAACTGTTCTGTATTTTCCAGAGCTTGGGCAGTTTGAACAGTTTTTCAGATGGCACTTCAGGTGTGCATGTGATTAAACATCTTTCTTGCAGTTGAATTCTGAAGGATCATATCCACAGTTAAAGTCCTCTGCACTCTCCCAAATAATACCAATTCTGTCGCCAAATATGTCAGAGGATTGTCAGGGGAATGGCATGGAACGCATGTGACAACACTGTAATGAACTGAGTTAGCTGTGTTAACATTGCATTTAAAAATAAACTAACTTTCCATTCACGCTTACGTCCATGTTGCCCTCAATAATGACAGTTGTCTGTAACAGAAAAGTTTCTATAGCTCCTTTCTATAGCCCTGTGTGGTCCTAATTCTTCATGCAAGCCATAAGTGGGAAAGACAGCAAAAGCTAGGTGCTTTAATGGGACAGGCAGGCACCCGTCCATCTCATTGCACAGTGCAGAGGCACTGCTTGCCCAAGCTCCAGTAAAACTCAAGATGAACAGTGAATGAATCATATATTTGGTTTAAGCAGAGACATCTTTTTTTTTTTTTTTTTCAGATGGGTAAGGATTGAATATGTCCTGATTTTGTACTGATCAAACCTTAGCTGGTTTCTGTCAGAGTAAGGCAGGGGATCTGAACAAAAGAAACCCACATAAAAGTAAATCTAGCAGAAAAAATACATAAAATAAATGGTGTGTTAGCTGAGTAGAGTCCTCCAAAATGGATTAAGGGATCAGGTCAGCCAGTGCCTCCAGACAGCTTCTCAAATCTGAAATACCCTGGTGTTCACTGTCAGTAAATGTCCTGATGGAGGCTTCTTAAAAAATGGGAACCCTAACTGGTCATTCCCTCTGGAAATGTACATAAAAGTCACAGAAACAGTTTAAAAAATAATAATAGAAGAATAGGTTATTTACAAGTCAGACTTTGACCAAAGGCCAAATCTCCATCTACTGATGTAGAGTGGCAGTTCTTTAAACCTTAGGCTAACATCTTGCTGTATTCCCAAGCTTTAAATAATTTTCCTTTGAAATGTGGAGTTTAAAACCCTCAATAAAGTATGCACGCACAGCCTTCATACTGAAATCCAAATCTGAAGTGCTTGCACCACAAAGCATTCTGTATTACGCACCTGGGGCATAGCATACATGAAAGGCTCCATATGATTCACCTCCCCTCCCCATATAACCTTGTATTTTTTTAATCTCTTCACTTAGTCAGAACAGAAAGATCACTTGTAGAGATTACAGGAAAAAAATAGAGAATATAGAAAATGGCTTTTTTTTTTTTGCTTTAGGAGTAAACGGAGTGGTTAAATCTGATTGTTTATCTCAAACTTTACACCAGCTTTGCCATGGGCTTATTCGCAGATCTCTTCTGACAGTAGATGAGCTAAAGAGTCTGTGTCTGCAGGAGTATATGTCCCAGTATTGAGACCTAGGGGTTCCCTTTTAAATACTGTCCCAGCCCTGCAAATGGGTCTGAGCAATGAAAACAACTGAAGAAAACTGTGAGACATATAATATTAAACAGAGAGGTGGAGAAAAGGAAGAGTGGTTTACCAAAATGCTGAGCTGATTTTCACTTCTAAATTAAAGCTAGTGCTCCTTCATTCTAAAAAAGCTTCAGCTGATGCACCATTAATTTTGAATAGACATGTACGATTTAATCTGATTTATTCATCACTTTCAGCAGCAAATATATTTGGACACTAGCAGCTTGCTAATGCACAAGTCTCTCCCAGCCTGATAACTATTAAGGAAACAAATAGCAGAACCTTACTTTTCAGCTGGTGAAAAATATCCAAAGCAGTCATGTCAGGAGCAAGTGTGATCATCCTTCCTTTTGCTCCGCTCCTAATCACAGGAGAGACATGACATAAGCCACTGCATGGGCTCAGTCTCATAAAATGCAGTACTGTATAAGCTGCTAAGATGAGCTCTAGGGTGCGAGGCACGCGGGAGGGTGAGTGTCACAAATTCTGAAGGCTGTTGGTTTCAGCCCAGGTAATTTTGCCTGTTGCTGGCTTTGCTGTGGAGCAGACTGTATCCTGCTGGTAGAAGCAGTGTTGGGATATGGTAACACTGCAGAAAGAATTACGCATCAAGAAGAAAAAAAGTCAGGAATGGGACTTTATACCCATTGGCATTCCCTGCCAACAGGCTGCAAATTAGTTTAAAAACTAGAGCCATAGGAAAAAAAGATCAAACCCAGTGACAGACTGCAAGTGACTGGAATTCAGCAAGGCTCAGGGGTGGGAATGAGATAGCTGTAAACCACCTTTGCTCCTCTCTTAATTTAGTGCTGATCTTGTTCCAGTTTAAATTGGAGAATCCTGACGGCTGCTTTGAGTTGTGAGAGTTGCCAGCATTCTCAGGAGGTTTTCTTCTTTCTGCTGTTTGCGAAGTGAAAGTCATGCAAGGAAAGTATCTCGTGTCAGTCATGGTCTGGGATTCCTTTGATGCTGGCATTTACTTAAACTTTTATACTGTTTTAATATTTCACAGCTAACTTGTGACAAGGGCAGTAACAATTAAATTAAAGCAAATAAACTCGTTGGCTTTAGATCTACCTTATCAATCCCAGTTCTTCCACACATTTCTTAATGATTTTGCCACTGACCTGTCAAATGCATGATTAAAAAAAGGTGACTGTTAAAAGTCTTAATGCTGATGAATTTGATCCTGGGCACTCTGTTCCTACTCAGCGCAAATGCTAAGCAATTAATTCTTAGCCGTGACTTATGTCAGTTAAAGTGGGGTCTGGCACAAAGGTTTTTTGGAAATAAAAACCACAGCGTCTTCTGGGGTGTCTCCACATTCTGCTTCTCTCTTTCTATTCTTTAGTATCAAACGAAAACAGAAAATATCTAGTTGAAGTGGATCAATAAATGAAAGAAGAACAGACCTCAAATTTAAGGACATGCTCCGCCAGTGCACTTTTCTGGTTATGTATTTATTTTCTATATTTATCAGATAGCAATACAGCCATGGATGGTACTGATGGTTAATTTCATCCCTGTTGCTGTAGGCAGACTAAATACAACTGGCTTTGCTGCTGCTGTCCTGTGCCTCTTCTCAGCAATGGAAACAGCTTTTTGCCTCTGTTCCAATTCGGAAAATCACTTAAACATACACCTAAATGTTCTTTCTCTTTCAGAAAGGAACTAGCACCTCCGTGGTTTTATGCCTCTCGCAAATGCAGTGCTTGCAGTGCAGTGTAAGAAGGGAGTCTAGAAATTCCACAGCTGGGGGTACTTGCAGGACTATGCCACATTCTATTTGCCATTGGTTTGCTGCAACTTTCTGAGTTGCTGGGCTCCAGCGTGTCTTCTATTAGCTTGCCAGTCTTGATTTCTAGATGACCAACAGCTATCTGCTTCTCAAGCTGTCTGACTGTTGATATGATAACTGAAATACAGAATTTATTTTCAGTACTACTGTTAACGCCCTCCTCCCCTTTTATCAATTTTTTGGGAATAGATCTGGATTCGATCAAACCATAGTTACTATATATTTACATTATTTCACAACTATGTGCAATTTTTGAGGCACAGTATTGTGGTAATCACCTCTTTATTTGTGTGGTTGTTTTCTTTTATAGATTAAAAAAAAAAAAGCACTTAATTCATCCTCACCAAGCTCTTACAAAAGGCTGTAAGAGAGTCAGTCTTCTGGAACATCTATGCATGTCTCTTAAAGAAATAATCATACTTTACACTTACATAGCACCCTACATGTGAGGAAGTCAAAAAAAGGCGAAGAGCAGATTCCCAAGATTTTGACAGAAGAAACCAGAGATATTCTCATGGGACTCGGAGAGTTGCCGAGCAGGGATAGAAAATATAAAGAGTGAGAAGATATTTTTTCAGGTTCTGCATCTTAGCAAAAATAGAAGTTCTCTTGGGGGACTTCTCTGAAACTTGTCAGAAAACTGAGATCTAGCCATCCTAGGCTAATGACAGTCATCAATGAAATTGGATTTTCTCTCAGCTGTCAGGTTGAAGAAATAGCTAAAAGCAAGAACGGAAAGGCATATTCCTTTTTATTTTCAGATTTTTGGGATGCTTCTAACCCGATGATGATCATTTTGCAAAAGGTTTTCAATTGATGCTGTAACAGAATTGCAAAGGCAACCAATCTGATGAGATTATAGAAGACTCATGCAAATCTATGAAGTTACACAAAGGAATAACACTGAAGTTTAAGATTCCTGTCCAGATAATAAGAAAAATTCTTTAATTATGGGAAACTCACGACTTCTTGGAAGCTCTACCTCTATTTTGACCCCATTACAAGCGCAACAACATCTACACTGACAAAATAGCATCACAAGATATTGTCTTTGTGCCAACATTTCTGAGCATATTTTCAGAAATCTGGGCTCTTTTCAATAGAAAGTAATTAGAACAACAGACATCTGAAAATGGCTACTGAGTCCTTCCGAAATATCTCATAGCTTACATGCTAAAAAGAGTTCAGGCTTTTTTAGATTCAATTACTGTCGTAAGTTTAAAAAATAATTTCCTTAAGGAATCCATCACTTAAAAAGTTTACTATTCCTAAAAGAATTTTATTTTAACATAACAGGTTTATAATGTGTGCTGTAATTCAGAAAATTTGTATAAGCATGCATACCTACCAGTTTTAAACTAAGCATTAGTTGGAACCACCTGGTTGTGAAATAATATTTATGTACAAGTGTATATTTGATTTAAAAATATTATCCTACAGTCATATTTTGTGTCACATAGAGGTTAAATTAACACTTCAAGTTTTCTTTATGCTTCTTAATTTTGAATTTAAAAGAAAAGGATAAATTATTTTTGCTCTTCTGTAACTTGCAGTACGTAATATAAAACATACGTCTCCCTGCAAAACATCAAACAGGCTGCCCCCGCAAATGCAGACATACCTCTTGATTCTTCCAAGGTTAGTAGCGCTGGGATTTGGGATTTGTCTCAGGCTGATGTAGATCAAAAGCCAAGATGAGAAATCTGTCTCAAGGTTCTGAGCCTAGCAAAAAAAAAAAAAAGAGGAATTCTGCATTTGGGATACTTCTTTGTGTCCATGTGCTGTACCACTGAGGGGGACTGAGGTGTCTTGTATGTCTACTGTGGCTTTCCATTGGTACACCACTTTGTGGAATTATGTGTCTTGGTTGTCAGCTTAGGCATAAGGAAACATTCTTTGATATGTTTCAGTTTATCAACTTTCTTCTTAATTTGTGCACAGAAACTGAAGAGACCTGAGTGAGAACCCTCCAGGACATCACTGTCCTGGATGCATGCATGTTCATCCCAACAGTGACTCACCAACCCAACAAAGCACCAACGCAGACTTTCAGACATACTGTTTTCAAACGATTTCCACATAAGCACCATTTCTTTGCTGTTTTATTTTGTTTTATTATTTTCCTTCTATTTTAGCCATCTCCCTCTCTGAATTTCTTTCTTCTTTTCCCTGTACCAATTCCAACATTGGTGATTATAGATTGTCAGTCAGTCAAAAAAGAACCGACTCTCATTTTTCTGAAATGTCTAACCTCCTTCTCACCCATTTCTGCTAGGCTTTTGTGGCCTCTGGAGGTGTGAGCTGTCATGGGACAGAAAGGCTTACATGGGTCTTAGGTTTTACGGATGGGCTACTTGGAGAGTATCAAGCAAGTTTTCACACATACTACATCACACTGATTGGTGTAAGAAATAAATGGTCATTTTTCTCTCCATCACTGTTATCTTTTTCAGTTTCTTTGCTCCTGGGTCTTTCTTTCCATAAGAACAGATTTCCACTCTGCTCGTGCGGTGCTGTCTTTGTTGTTGTTGTTGTTTTTTTTCCCCATGTTTAATATAATTCCTAGGAACACTCATGGCTGGAAATGCACTGTCCCTTTTAACTCAAACCATTCTCTGATTCTGTGGTTCTGTGCATGGACTTGCCTCTGGAGTCCTGAGTTGCTGGAACTCAGCACTTCAATTTCTGCTTTCACTGGTCAGTGCTCAGTACTGGGATGTATGGCCAAGAAGAAGGTCTTAGTAACTCCTTGTGTAATTCCATTGTCACACTCCACTGTCAGTGTGTAAGAAGTCTTGTCTCAACTCCTACAGCACAGAGAATGGATGATTTTGCAGTTGTCATTTGTAACTAATTGTTTCTGAGCAAATTAGTTGAGAGCACTAGTGAAATAAGATGGTGTGGCACCTCTAGAGTTCTGAGGCCTGTACAGTAAAACCAGAGTAGAAGTGGCAGGTTTTGTTTTTCTCTTGTTATTATTGCTGCTCCTACTGCTACTGCTGCTGCTGCTGCTGTTTTGAGGCCAGAGAGCTCAGCCTCTTCTGAATTTCATCAGTCTTTCCATATTCCTGCAAAATGACATCATTTGCATGAAGTTCAGAGATAAAAAGAATACTTTTCCAGTGGCAGTTTTTGAAACATTAGTTCATTTATACATAAAATGGGAAATACTGAGATAATAATGTGCTGGAGGCTAGTAATCTCTGACTTGTTACGAGTAATTAGAATTAAAGCCAGGGTGGTTTTGTCTGAGGTCACTTGCGCTGCTGATGACCTTGTCCAGCTCTTCCTTCTGCACTGCCACTTGTTCACTGGCCCCAAACACTTGTGTTAACTGAGGAGGGATCCAGCTGGCTCAAGCACTGCTCTTCTGTGCAGGCAGGGTTAAGATGTGGTCAATGAGTTTAACACGGAGCTTTAAAAAGCATCCAGTTTGAAGGGTCATTGGAACTCTTGGCAGAGTGCAGGTACCTGAGTAGGCTCCCATGGCCTGAGCCATCACCCAGCAGAAGATGCTGGGTTGGGAAGATTGTTAACCAACAAATGGAGGGATACTGCTGGACCTGTTCACATTTTACTGCCATTTCTACCTTCCAGTTTGATCTCCTCAGACACCATACTTTAGAAACCTGGCGTTTCAGAGCTGCAAGCCTGCCACAGTTTTTTCACTGGTGCTGAAACTTTGGTTTGGAAGTGTGTTACCTAAGTATCAGTGCTTCTGGGAGCAGTATTTGCAATGTGAAGGACTGAGTCATGCTGCAGCAAAAAGCACAGTAAAGCTTCAGAAGCATGAATTTCAAAGGAATCAGGAATTTTTTTTTCTGCAGTGTCATTCAGCAGATATTCACCTGGTGCATAACTGGATCTTAAAGGTTTGCTAACCAGGTTCTCCTGAATAGTGACATTTAGTCCAATGAGGACCAAAATCCGACCTGTTCATCCCATTTTACAGAACGTGGGAGGATATGTGGTGCTGATAGTCTGAATTCCAGAGGTAGGATATATTTCAAATTGACACTGGTTTTATAAGCATAAAATCAAGAAACAGACATGTGCAATGCCAGAATCACACGTTGTTCTGCTAAGTTGCTGTCATCTGTTTAGGGCATGTTTAATAGCATCATTTTTCCTCTTGCCAGATAAATAAGAGGTAGCAGGCACTGAACCCTTTTTACCATGCATTTGCACAGAAAGGAGGCCTCAGAAAGAAGTGCTGCTGCCCAGAAAGGGCCAGCCAGCATAAAACATTTCTCAATCATCAGAATAAACAGAGGGAGAAACATGCTAGATCCTCAATAAAAGTTCACATGGAAATGAAGCAAAGCTTTAAAGTGAATAAGTATATAATGAACCTAAAGATGAAATGAAAATCTTCAGTTGGCCTGAGCTGAATGAGAAGATTAGTTCAGTTAAAAATTGATAAAAAAAAAAAAAGAAAAAAAGAAGGAAATGATCCAAAATGCCCTTCCAAAAGCAAGTACCTGACAAAGAAAACTGAATTAGTTAAAATAAATAGTCTCATGACTAATACTGTTATGGTACTCCAAGATCTCCCATTTACTGAATTTCTACTGTACACTTGTGCCCCTGTAGCTCAGCAGATCTCTCCCAGTTTTTTAAACTTTTTTTTTTTTTTCTGAGCATATTAAGTAACCTTTCTTCATTTTTTTTCCACGGCCCTGTGTTTTCTCATATTTTTACCACTGCCTTCAATGCATCAGTCTGCATGGATAGCACAGAACACTAGAGAAGCTATTTCTGCCTTTGCAAGTGTTCAGAAACACGCGGGTCCCTCTCTCATTTTTAGAACTTTTTTCACTAACGTAAAGTTTCTATGATTTCAGGTCAGCATCCGTGAGCCGCTGAGTGGCAAATTCAAGAATGGGATCTGTAAAAAGAGCCTACATGTACTCCTATGGCATGTATACAAATATATATCATAAATAACACGTTATTACCAATGGTGGTGCGTCTGTATCTGCACGGCTGCTCATTTCTGGGCACCATCACAGGGCCTGTGTGTTTTTCATCTGCATTAGGAAACTCGTCAGGAGTCACAAGCAGCTTCGTGGCTGCGGCCCTCTCTGTCTGGTGGTTTGCAGAGATGACAATGTGCACATACCCTGCCAGAGAATCAAATGTTTTGTTTTTCTTCCCTTTGGGGGTGACCATTGTCTCCAGCTGGTTCTGTGCAGGATGAGTCATTAATTAAATCCGGATTCTTTGCAAGTGGCCTGTTGCAGGGCTGTGGTTTGTTCTTGCTGTTTCTGCTCCTGTGAACAATATTTTGGGGGATTTCAGGCCGACGTTATTTTTACGACTTCACATTTTCTTCACTCTTCCTTCTGCCACAAGTATTCCTCTAAGAGACAGAAAGTGAAAGGCTCGGTTAAGAAAAACACAGCCACCTCCAAAGTGCTAAAACTGCAATAAACCCATCATCTCTAACAACAGCGGAGCATGAAAAGATAAAAAACAGCCTGCCAAGAATGTAGTAACCACCCATTCACTTTTAAATGCTCTCCACACTTCAATGCACAGACCTAATTACTTTTCTGCATTCCCAAATCCACTTTGCAGTGCTGCAATCAGAAACCTGGCGTTAAAATATTTTAGACTCTAAGGATCAAGACTAATTATGGGCCTAAGCTGCACCTTTTGGTTTCCTTGCGGACTGCTCCCCCCTCCCCCAGCCCTTCCACCCCTTTCTCTTCTGTGGGACACTTTAAAGCACGCTCCACTAGAAGAAAGGCTGTCCAGCCTCAGTCGGGGGTGAAGTAAAGAGAGAATAAAACAAAAAGCAACTCAGTTCAATTCAGTAAGCTTCAATGAGGCTGGTATATTTAATGTGAGCCCAGGGTTAGCCTACAGAATTGCAGCAGAATGCAATATTCTCAACAAAAAAAGATGTGTTTAAAGTCGGGCAAGGCCCCATAAGGCTGTTGTTGGTGTTTAAGCAGTACACCAAGGTATTTAGCTCTGAGGGTTTCTAAACATTCCAGCTGAGAATAAAACCGCAGCTTTACAGTAGCTTCTTAAAGGTTTGGGGGGCTGGGAATGTTCCCTCCCCCTTGTATTGAAAAGTCAATAAACAGTAGGAAAGATCATGTCATAACAAAGATGAAGCCACCTATTACAGGGTGTAGCAATGGCTAATGGCCCCATCAGAGGGACTAATCCCATATATTAAATGGCGCAATTGTTATAATAATATCACAGTTATTAGAACACCCAAGCGTGGGGCATTTTTCATTCTGTACGGACTATCCACCTTTCCCCACACCCGACTCTTGCTTAGATGGGGAAATAATGACACCACTGACCAGGCAGTAGTCTGCGTCCCAAACTCGTTTTCTGCTACATGTATCCGACGTCTCACGGCGTTCACTGGGCTATTTTGGGTAAATTTCTCTGGAGTTACTCTTCCCAAAATCTTTCACTCACATTACATATTATCGGCAGAAGTTGTCATTAGCATCTCACCTCAAAGAGACTGCAGATCGGAGACTTACATTGATGTGGTCTTGAGTGGGGTCAGCCTGGGGATTTTTCTGTTTTTGGCAAGGCTTTGCCAGGGAAGAACTGGTGCACGGTGGTGAGCATGCTCCCATGAAAAGAAAAGAAAATATTTGGCTCGCTCAAGTCTCGCTCTCTTCCTGGGATAGACATTATTACAGACTCAGATGACTGCAAATCCAACAGTTATGGGCACATAAATGCTTTAAACCTCGGTCCAGTTTAGGATAATCAAAAATTAAACAGTCATCTGCAGCTGCTGTGATGAGGGGAAGGGTTAAAACAACAAGGCGTTCTGTGGGGCGATAGTTCACATGAAGGTTTAAGAAAAATAATAAGGGAGTTAGCAGAGAGTTGCAAGCACATTGGCTTGCAACTACCAATTAACCCTCCTTGTTAGATAGGTAATTTATTCCACTCAGCAGCATCAAATATCAGACAAAAAGGTGGCCAAAACAGTAATTATCTTTGTGGAATTCAAAGGCATGAAAGCCATAATTCCTACGAAATAAAAACAGAGTTCTTTTCACAGTATATGCTTCATCTAAAGACTGTAATAAGAGCCAGGCCCTAGCCGTGACCCTTTACACTTCAAGGTGAAAAAGCAGGTTAAAGAAAGTAATGGCAATAATCACGGGGCTTTTCTACATAAAACAGTCTCTGAGTGGAGGTCAAAGATCAAACACTCAGGGCACTACCTGCGTCACACAAAGATCTCTTCCACAATAGAAATGAAGAGCAGGACTGGCAGGAAAGAGCAATAAGACTAATCAATTCTAAAATTATTAGGAAAAGAAAGAGAAAAAAAAAAAGAAAGAAAAAAAGGAAAAAAAAAAACAGATTTACAAAGTCTGGATTAGATTAAAAAGGACTGCACCCATTCTCTCCTTAATTTTTTTTTTTTTTTTTTTTTAATAACTGAGGATTTCCTGCACTTCACAGAAAGCGTCTATCAGGAATGAATGTTAAATATTTCCATTTCATCTTCATCTCCACCCACCAGCTACATCCTTTCGCGCCATCTGAAATGGGCTTTAAATTCTTTTTTGAACTCATTTGAACACCTTTACAGAGAACTGAAGACCTGTATCTCTTGGGATTATAGTCTAATTTTTTTCTTTTTTCTGTTATTAAGCTTTTGGATGATTCTTGCACCGTAGCAAGTTATATCCCTAATCTGACCTTCTGTGAGTTACAGCAGCATGTTTCACATTAAGCATCATGAAATGAAATACACTTCTTTCCTCCATTACTCCAAAAGTTTGAGAGTTCAGAGGTAGGTCCCCACAATGGCTTGTAAGTGCCCTCCAGACTTGCTGTATTGCCAAGAGGTCATTTTGTTGTGGGCTTCATGCACACTAATAAAGATCCACTTATTTTTTGCCTGAGGAGGTTAAGACATGCATCCAGTTATTCTTTATTTTACAACATTGCTGTATGCCAGTTTTCAGTATATGTTTTACTATGAAAATGCCACCTTACTGAGATTTGTTGGAATGGCAGCAGACATCTCAGCATTCCTTGAGTTTCTCAACTTCCTTGAGTTACAGACATCTAGATGTTTGCTGGTTCCCTCTGGCAAGCCCTTTCTTACAGCCAAGGAGAAGAGGGAGTAATCTCCAACTTTACGATCTGGTTGGAGGACCTCCACACCACTGGACAGTTTTGCTGCAATGTGTAAAGCTGGCAGTGAGAAGAAATCCAGGATTCAGTGCTCAATCACAGAATGAGCCATCACTCTGAGGAAATGTATTCTTGCAGAAAGGGCATCAACTTTAAGACATGTAATGGTTCGCTAATAGCACGCAGCATTAATTGGCCAGACTTTTATCAGCTGACAGCTGACTGAGATAACTCTGTGATTTCTAAACAGGCAGAGGAGTAGAAACATCCCGGATAAAAGTTCATCATTATGTTTCCAGCATCACTGACTTCTATGCGTGGTTATTTTGGAGGAAACTTTCAAAGACATGTTCTGCATAACTAAGGCTTCCTTTTTTTCTAGGTAGAATGCAATAAAACAATAAGAGTACTGTGTCATTCCCAGTGTTGGCTTTTTTTTCTATTTTTTGGATGGTAGCAATGACAAAAGAATTCTCTCATTCTTTGCTGCTGCTATGGACTAGTCAAAAACTCCTTAGATGTCTGAACATTTTATATCACATAATCTAATAATTCAGCATAGCATCAGGTCACGGAAGGCTGATTCATCTATCTGACACATTCAGCTATCTATTAGATATATGATAACCCTTATGTCCATACTGTACAGAGCACATTCTGTAAAAACTGAAGGAAAATATGACTTGACTTTATTTTTTCTAACAGGTCAGAGGGGTCACAGGGGTGAAAGGCAGAAGCATAGGTGCATTGTTCATCTAATATTTATTATACTGAGTACCTACAGATTCTGTGGACATTTTCTGTTTGCTGAACCACCTCTCCAAGATTTTAAGCCAGGCCAAGATGATCTGAGACACAAAAATGCAATCCTTTATCTCGCAGTTTTTGTTTCTGCTGCCTGAAATTGAACTTAAAGCATCCTGTAATGCATGTCATTATAGGCACATCCCTAATTATTAAATTGCCCTTAATGTGTTTAAGTCAAATTTTTGCATTTGTTGTCAGATGCCAGAACTCATTTCCTTGTGATGTAGTTTCAATTAGCAGTTATTGTCTGATGACTCCTTAGCAAAAAGAGGCCTTAATAGCCACTGCGATAGAAGGTATAATAATGGTTACATTGGCCTATTGTTCGAGATCTTGGCCAACTAGCAGAAGGTCACTGAGCCTCATACCATTGATGTGATCTGACTGAGCATGAAGTTAAAATTATAGTCTCACAATGAGCTGTGATGTTTTGGGTTGCTATGCTTGCAATTAGCCACAATGTGACCTTCATGTTTCATCCCTTAAAAGCAGAGATACATTATTGATTATTATTCCTGGCATTGCTGTAGTTTATTAGTTTTGTCAGATTTATTTTATATTCAGTTATTTGCCACATGAGGATTATGTGGCAAGTTATGGAGTATGTGCCACACTTTTTTTTTTTTTTTTTTTATTACAGCAGATGTTCCTAAAATAGATGTAAGCATCTCTGCAAAAAGCAGCCCCTGTGTGCCAAATTCCAGCTTGTGCTAATGTGGGAACCCAGTAGGATGAGAGAAAGAGTATAAAGAACCTTTACCCATTGCTGCTGGAATGACACTTTCTGAATTCTGAGTACGCACTGCAGATTGCAGTGAGTTTCAAAGAGAACATGGATGGCAGGAGCTGAATTTTGGGTTTGCCTCTCTTGCTGCCATATCATTCTCCAGGGCACAATTGGTGCCACTTTTTAGTGCAATGTAACCACTGTCTGATTGCTGAAACTCAGCCACGTTTTGTCCAAATTCAGCTAATGGACTGTATAAAAAAATAAAAAAAATCTGTCTAGTGTACACAAAGCTCAAAAATTGGACACAATTTTCCCCCAAATGTACTAATTTGGAATGTGGTGACAGTACCTAACTCTGTGACCTCATGTCTTCACCGACCTTATTTCTTTCCATTTCTCTCGCCGAGGTCTGCTAGGTCATGCAACTCTTTGAGAAGAATCTTTTACTCTCCATGAGCATTGAAAATGCCACCACGGCATCTGTTATCACTGCATTTTTTTAATCCAGAATGTGATGAGAGTTTCAAGCTAGATTGGTCATACGAAGGCATCTCAAGAAACTTCATTTGTAACTTCCCTCCAAAATGACATTTCAGTTCAAATCATTTTTGCCTTAGAATACGACAGGGAACTGTGTTTTTCACACCACTCCATGCCCTCCAGGTTGACCAATGATTTTTTTTTACATGGGATACTTTATCAAAGCCTAACTAGATGCGATCTATCTAATTTATTTTGTCCATACAAGCCACGAATCTTTTCCAAAAGATCTGTCAGTTTACCCAGAATGATCTTCCTAAAGGAAGGTCTACTACTGTGGTGTTTTTAGCCCTGCTTCTCATTCAGTCTGATCTGTCCTGATGTGTACACCAAAGTCACTAGGTGATTTCACGGCTACTTGATGAAACAAAACCAGGGCTGAGTGAGAATAATCTTGACTGCTGGGAGGAGCAGTGGGCTTTGCCAGGTCTGCTTCGGCAGCCATAAACACATCAGGGAGGAAACCAACCCGTTTCTGTCGCGTTTAATTGAAGAAGTGGAAATATGTTGTTTGAAATTTCAGGGAAATTTTGGAGCCAAAGTCAAACTCATCGTCCTTTGTCTAAGCAGAAACCTTATTTGATTGGCCCCTGTGTCTTGCGAGTGTGAGCAGAGAGACACATTTTCCAGTGCTGCATCCAGCTATGCTCCCCTACTCCTCCAACCTTGTTACTGCAGTGACTGCCATGCCTCTGGCAAGTTTTCAGCATCTTCTGGGAAGTGGTGCCACTTCCCTCCATGATGTGCCAGTGCCATCCAACAGGCTGTGTTGCTGCGCTATTTTTAGTAGAAACAGTTAGGAAGGTCAACTCAGCCTTGCAGGTTTCTGGCCCTGACTGTTGGAACTGTGTATCACCAAGCAGTACCTCATGCTGTCCCTGGCTGAAGAGAAGGGAAAATCAAGTCAGGAAGCATGCATGATAGACCCACAGCAAGAAATCACCCATGTTTAAGCTTATATGTATGTATGAGCATGTTTTGATTTCAGGGAAGCCCAGTCAAGCATAGCAGGCTGTAAAGGGAATGCAGTTTTCTCTTAGAATACGGTGGGAGGATGGAGAAAGGAAGCAAGATGCTACAACGGCTAAAGGGCCATGTGTGGGACAAAGTGTTTTGCCAAAAGTTGGGGAGTGGGCTAGAAGAGGTTTCATGCAATCTGAGACCGCAGTACAGCTTTTGAGGGTTTTAATGGTTTTTAAATATGTGATTGAGAGCTGGAGAAGCAATGAGAACCCTGTGTGTGTGTATGCGCACAGTAGACTGCCTCTCTGACAGCCGATGATAAACATTTTTCGGAAAGAGAATATTCCCACCCGAGATCTCCAAAGTTTCACTTGCAATATTACAAATCTTAGCAACGACAGAAGATATCTTTAGGGTAGAAATTCTGCCAATGAGACTTGTGAGATAATGAGGTAATAGGCCATGTGTTGTGTGACAAATCAGCTCAGGTTCGAAAGCAGCGATGATATGACCCTATTTGGCAGCATGGGAAGGCTGAGAGATTAGATTCCACCTGCTGTCAGTTAGGCTTTTGCATCAGTTTGCTCGTATTTGCCAAGATATCCACAAGCCTACACCAATAAAAGATGAATATATGTTTTCTAAACTGAGTGAGAGCATTTTATAACAAGTTTGTTAAGGATTTAGTCCAAGATCCTCAGTTATTGCTAAAGATTAAAGTGCATTTCGTTATTGACTGCTAAATTATTCACATGCAAGTGTGTTTCCTGAATTTTTCTCTGGCTCATAATTTTTTTTTCTTCTGCCTTTGCATGAAAAGCTCCAGACAGATGCTCCAGGTATTGTATTCACGTTGCTCTGCCATTTTGTTTCCCTTCCTTTCTGGCTCTCACTTTGCACTTGTGTTTGGTGTGTAGGCATCTGGATAAAGAGCCTTCTGAGCAGGGATGTACAGTTTTTTTTAAGCAGGGTTTGGCCTCTGTGGGTTTTAATTAGCCTTGTGTGGGGCAGGTAGAGGAGTGTTGTGCTCTGCATCAATTTTTTTGATGTCACTGTTTTCCAGATGGGGTTGAGTTAGGCTGGGAGTTAGGGAAAGGTCTTCACCAGAATGAAGCTGTCAAGGAACAAGCTGCCCAGGGCACAAACATGACCTGCCGGAGTTCAAGGAGAATTTGGACTGTGCTCTCAGGCATCGGGTTTGATTTTGGGTGATCCTGTGTGGAGCTGATGAAGCCTGTGGGGTCCTTCCAACTCGGGATACTCTAATGGTTCTCAGCCTATGGCAGGTGCTACTGTACCAAACAAAGCAAAATGGCAGGGAGTCCAAACAGTGGCCTCTAATTGTGTCAGTTTTTGTCCAGGGGCCTGTGAAGAAGCCCTGAAGGCAGCAGAGGGAATCAATCACATTGGATTAGGAGCACGGTGCAGGGTCTGAGGGCTGTCACTGCAGCAGGGCAGCAGAGATGGACATCTTCCACAGCTGTTCTGATGACAGAAACATTCACCCACTGTGATTCATGTTCCTGTGTTTGGGTTTGTAAAATAAACCTGCTCACCTGCATGCAGGGGCCATGTGCAGAGTGAGCACCCACCTCATCTGTACCTTATGCAACCTTGAGGGCCTCGCATAAGGCTCTGCTCTGCCAACAAATAGGCCTCTGCCTCCCAAAGACTGCCCAGCCTGATTGATTATACCTTCTCCATCAGCAGAAAGACTCATATCATCACTGGGCCAAAGGTGAATTGCCTGGAGACAAAGCTAGAATGAATTTTTTGCAGCCCCATTTTGCCAAACGCTCAGAGTACTTCATCCTGAGGAGAAGGGACCTTTAACTCTGTCACATTTATATATGCTTATAAGGATGGAGCAGGTTCTCCCTGCAACCCTGCTCCAGATGAATGTGTTGAAACAGGTAAGCCAGAGGAAAGTGCTTTTGCAGAAGGGAAGGGAAGGAAAGAGAAGGGATTCTGTTGCGGTGCCAGTGCTTCCTGCATCTGTTTGCATTCCCAAAGTTAAACGTGCACAGTGTATGCTAATGCTGTACTGTGTTCCAAAGCATGCAAAAATGCAAATCCACTCGTAGTGATGGGCTAAGCAGGCAGAGCGAGGAGGTGAAGTAAGGAATTACTCGTATTTGTCTTCTGGCCCAGGAAAATGTCGAGATGTTTTTAGCTGATGCCAGTTTTCTGTTTGAAATGTTGCTTTGTATTTATAGTTTTCTTAATCCCTAAAGCAAAAGAGGCTAATATTCATTTAAAACCCAATAACAATTAAAATCCCCAATAACAATTAAAACCTACAATGAACAACTGCTCTAGCTTTGTTTATTGCATGCATAAATAATCATACTTCAATGAACATGTTAGTATCTATGATCTCTTCCCAGATTAAGGTTGCCTTGAGACTGCTTGCTTTGGCTACTGTAAATGTGACATGAATTACGCTCAGGAAAATGTGTCTTACATGCTGTGTTTGAAGTAAATTATTTTCTTCTAATATACCTACACAACTGTCACAAGGAATTACACCGCAGATTTAGTGATGTTAAGTGTCAATTGTAATTTGGTGACAGCCATTTTATTGGCTATGCATATTGCTCTGCTAGGACCTGCTTCTCAGTATGGAGGCCACTGTATCATTAAAAACCAGTGATCCTTCACTGATGACATAATTTGACTGGCAGAGAGAGGAGCAGTGAGGGGTTTGCTTCCACCTGCATGGAATCTGCTGCGTGTCAGAGATGAATTTGCCTTCAAATTAGAAACAGCAGAGCAGACTGGTGGTTGTGATTTTGCTTGATTTCTTTTAAGAAGTTGCACTGGAATGGTTACTGAGCAGCTGATAGGAGTCTGCTTTAATATGTCAAACATATATATTATGCAGCCTGTAAACATTTCAAATATTTTTAGCCACAGTACACAGTGAGTTATCTGTGAAATAGTTTCAGCTGAATTCAGCCACATGCTTTTTTTTCCTCCCCTTCTGCACACTCATCCATCCACCCATCCACTCACCCACCCATCCATCCACTCACCCACCCATCCATCCATCCATCCATCCATCCATCCATCCATCCATCCACCCATCCATCCATCCTTTTGTGCACAATTCTGCCTCTGCAGCAGGCAGAATAGTATTAAATTTATGTGTTAAAAAGGAAAAAAAAATGTGTTAACATAAAACCAGTGTTTCAACAGATAAAATAAATCATACAAGCTGTGTAAAAATTTACAGTAAGAGCAGAACCATAATCATACATTCTGAAAATTTTATAAACTGACAATTCAAGTTATGTGTTTTATGCTAATACACATGGTGGTGGGTTCTAACAAACTGTGATTCACACATAAAATGTAGAAAAGTTGAAGATATTATATATGTAATATCTATTTTTCACATGTACATCTTTATATATACATTATGTACTTATTCTGAGAAAGAGGAAATAGATTCTGAGACTTTCTTAGCAAATTTAATTCAATATAGATGCCTTTCCATTTTCAGTATTTAAATTAAATTTTTTGCTGCAAGGCACTGCAAGGAACAAAGCAAAGTACCTTAAAAGAAAGTGTTTCCCTAGTAATTTCACCTCATTTCACACCTATTTGGCAGCTTTTCTTAGCCAATTGGTTTCATTGAAAATGCTGACAATGTTCACCTATTAGAATTGTCCGTTTGGCAAGGTATGCTTTCCTCTTAGATTCACTTTATTAACTTTAAATGTAGAAAATAACTTTTTTTTTTCTCCACAAGACTACCAACATTCCTCAATGTATACTTTTGTCTATCTCCTATTTTTTCACACTGCTTGCTCTACTTCTTTTTTTTTTTTCCCTGAAAAATCTTTACTGAACAATAAACAGCATAAATTATTCAGCCAATTTCAGTCCAGTGGCATAAATCATACTCTAGCAGACATGCTACTTATGACAAATGCTTTGTCTAAGAGAAACATACCACTGAAGGTTTAATCAGAAGCTCTAAACATTTCAGACTTGCTCAATTTTATTCTTGGCAAGAAGCGCTGTTTTTTGCTGCATCTTCCATGACTTTGGGGGAATGTTCATTTCTCCCATGAGAATGCTGAGGCCATTCTTACTCACTCCGGGAAAGGGGAGAGTGTTAATAAAAGAGCACTTTCCTCAGAAAAATTCAAATGGGTTTGGCAAAACTTCTTGCTCTTGAAAGCTCATTTCAGAGGCAACCTTGGATGTTTTAAGTGCTTCCTATATTATGAAGGATCTGGACTTGCTTGCATGCTGTCCCTTTTGAAAGCATAGAGTACGTAAGAAAACATAACCTTTTAAGGGACAAAAGTTTCTTCAGATCTCATTAGCACAGTTTTGGAGAAATAATAAAAAAGCAGACAATCACCATCTCCTGTTTTGCTATGCTTTATAAATCAGCCCATGGATTGCCTGGATCAATTACCCTTCATCTGATTTAGAACCACTGTCTACAATTGGGAGTGTTCTAACTACTTCATACGGAACCGAACCATGGATTTATCACCGTGGACTATTTGGAAATTTTAGCCGTCTTGCTAACAATTCTGAAAACTGTTTTTGAAGAATATCTCACTCAGTGTCAGAATCATCTTTGTTTTACGTTCCTGATGTAGAGGCCTGGAGCTTTATGGAGTAACCAATTAACATTCTCACATTCTCAAAATTAGTGCCTGTGCTCTAATATGACATCTTGCACTTTGTCCATCCCGGAGTTTTATTGTGTAGCTTCAGTAAATGCAGTTCTGTTTTAATGACCTCAGTAATTTTCGTGGGTTTTTTTTTTGGTTTATTTTTTTAGCATCATCTAAAATGTCAATTGAGGTCCTGGAAAAAGGCTCTGCTGCTTGGACGGCTACTTCTTGCACAGCCAAGAAAAACACTGTAGAGACAAATTTACATAAAACAGCAACCTGAAAAAATGCTGGGATAACAGAATGATGGGAAGAGACTCACAGATAAACTACTGTCATCAGCACAGTGCAGAGCTTACACTTAGCTGTGTGAACACAACACAAATTACAAATAGTTTTCACCAGAAGAGCAGAACATTAAAATATATAGGTTCAGGATCTAGCTGACCTTATCCACCAGACTAAAACAGTCTGAAAAGTAACCGTATATAGAGTTAAAAGAGCTAACGTGTCCTTTTAAAGAAAACTTGTTTTTGTTATTTTTAAGTTCTGGCTGAAAAGAAGACAGCTGCATAGAGAAGGACCAGATGCAGAATGCCTATGCCAGTTTTTGTTGTTTCATGTCAGAATAATCAGCAGCAAATAAAGAGGAGCATACGTATCGACATACCAAATCAGTCTGCGGAGCTGAGTTCCATAGATTCTTAAGTGTAAGAAGATGTTGTACCACTAGGCACAGTGCTACCTATCCATGTTTTTTCATAAGTGGGTGATTTGCACAAACCCTTGAGTTTGAAACTGTATATTCCTTTGACAAACACTTTTGGATTATATGCATTTGGATTATTAGAACTCTTGTTGCATGTACCATGCCAGGCTCTGTGACTCTTATGAGATGCTTCGTCTCAAAGGTATCATGTGGTGAAGCTCCACATCATCACAGGATGAGCTGATTTTCTCTTTCTTAGTCCACCTTAGTAATACTAGAAAAAGAAATCCAAAAGTAGCACAAAGCTTCCATTGTAGACCAACTGTCAGACACAAAAGAAGAAATACACCTCCATCTAAATACCTCTTACTCTGTTAAAATAAAAAAGCAATCAGAAAGCAAATGTGAGGTCTAGGGGGGAGAGAGAAAGAGATTCTCTGACATACTTTGCATCTCACAAAATAACATGGCTGGGTTAGAGCACACTCTTCTAATGTTAAAGGAGTGTAAAGAGCATAAGAAAAACAGGGTGACATTCTTCCTTGCTTACTTAGTTGCTTATACCAAGCCTTCCAGTTCACGAGTTCATTCAATCACTGTGATTTCTTTTGACCTTCGTCCTTCCATCGTCTTGCAGAAATCTCCACTACAGAAAAGCTCTGCATTAAGGCTTAAATGTGGAAGCAGTTGAGTGAGGACACTGGATGGGGAAGAAGTTTATATCTTGCTGTCCCTGCTCAGCATGTTCTTAGCCACAAAATGTCCCATTAAAGAAATAACACATACTCCTAACCAAGCAACACTCACTTATTTAATTGAAAATTTTCCCCATCTATAGGACCAGCATATGGAAGGAAGAATGAAGATTTCTAACCTGAATATTTTGGAAGAAAAACCCAAACATATTAGGAACATATACGAAAGCAAGGAGGTTTTTTGTCTTTCCCATTGTGCTATAACTCAGTATTACGTGTAAAGGATTAAAAACAGGGCATTTAAAAATCTTAGCAATGAATATATAAGAATAACATAGCAGACTATTATTGATGGCTCTATAGATAGAATTTAAAAAGGGCCAGATCCTAGGTGAAGTATAAGAGTCAAAGACTTGGTATGGCTTTCAGACCTTTTAATCAAATTTAATTGCATTTTAATTAATGAAGATCTGGGAGATCATTCATCAGATCATCTAGGAGGAATGCAAGAACAGTGGAGGTAAAGAAGCCACAGATTATGTAAAAGGGGTCAATCCTGATTTATTTTGTATGTCATGTGTATAGTTTTACTCTTAAATAAGGACCAGTAAAAGTGAAATGTTTGACGTGAAGGAGGTAGCACTCCAATCAGAGCAAACACTTAATAAAGTGACATTTCCTTTACTATTTTTGTTTTGTTTGTTACTCTGAATATGTTGGAAATCTGTTTCAAGCAGACCAGTTCATGGAAGTCTACTAACATCAAGAAAGGTCAAATTTTAGAAGAATATATTTCTAGTTACAGTATCTGCAGCATTAAAACTACTTGAAGCAGGGGCATACCTTTCTTCCAAAAATGGCTTTGGAAAAAGACCCTTAACCACATGACCATAAGGTATCACAAAACCCACGTCACCACATTCTATGTAATGAAAACAGCAGTTCAGAGCCCGAGATTCTTTATAATTTTCAGCTAAAAACCTGAAACTGGACAAGCAGAACTGACTGCTGAGGCATGCCCCTTTGAGAAGATCCAGAAGATCACAAAATTGCATTGGTTCAGAAATTCACTGACTTGTTCAAGATGAGGACCTTCTTATCTTCTGGAGTCATAATTTCAGATAAGAAAATAGATCACATATACTTACATACATATGTACACACACTCA
Organism: Callipepla californica brunnescens; assembly: GCA_023055505.1. NCBI lineage: Eukaryota > Metazoa > Chordata > Aves > Galliformes > Odontophoridae > Callipepla > Callipepla californica. The sequence goes on from JALIRH010000066.1 coordinate 2,027,879, forward strand.
CACACACACGTATATATATATATAATACATATATACATTTTTTGGCAGATACCTGTCTATGATGTGAAATGTATGGGACCCACTCAGAGCAACGCAGTCTGTGAAGGGTCATAACTGTATGTTCCTACACAACGGGGCATTTTCTTGACAAATTCTGTATTTCCCTCCCTCCCTTCCTCCCTTCCTCCCTTCCTCCCTTCCTTCCTTCTTTCCCCTCCTCCTCCCTCCCCCAGAAAAAAAAAAATCATTCTCCTATTTTATTTTCTCTGTTATAGGTGATGACAGAATTCTGCTCAGTTTCTAGAAGGCTGCTTTTGCCCACTAATACTACTTTTGTTCATGTTGTACCTTCTACTTATACGTTAGTAGGCACATGTCATGACAGTTTCCTCACACTGGCAAATAAATGACTTCTCTTTTCGATGCAAATACCACATTTACCTAATTTTTCAGTGTTTTCTCAATTACAGCACCTCTCATCCCAGTAGATCCTAAAACACTTGCCAGCTTAACACCCCCTGAAGTACAAATCACTGCATTTCTCATAATGGTAACATAGGGTTTTAACTCTCTCTCATAACAACCTTGACAAGGCAACCTTGTTCTTTAGTTAATGTCTTTAATTGGGCACACACTAGCCGTTAGGGTAGGATTAATTGTGAGCATCTGGGCATTTATTTATTTACTGTTTTTTTTTTTTTTTAATCCTAACAGGGAGGGTACTGAAGTCTTTTCTATGAGAAAATACACATAAAGACTTGGCACACACCTTGAATTTATAAAAGCCTAAGAACCCTTGAAGGAGGATTACACTTTAACAGTGTTTCTTTAAATCTGTGCAATTTATGTACATCAGAAAACAGCAGCTTTGTCTGATAACTAGACAAATAAGAATGTGAACCCTCATCCAATGTCATATAAATTTGAGAGAAGGGAAAAAAATAAAAACACCAAAATACTATAAAAATTAATGTTAGTTTTGTGAAAGGGAAGGACAATGTTCTGAGACTGCAGGTTGAACAATTGTTAAAGATGTGACTGAAATTAGTATGATTTTTGCAAGGAGAGTTATGTCTCTTAAAGCCTCTGTACCCTCCAAGGTGTCACAGAAAGACTGAAGTTCCTCTACAGAGTAAAAGGAGACCCATGAAAGATCTGAGTTTGCAAGGAGTTTTAGACTAGAAAATGAGGTATACGTGTATTGATTCCAGTTATTTTGTCTTACATTCACTGCTGGCTTCTATTAATGCACTGAAGACATCCAGAAAGAATCAGTGAAGTACAAACACGTGGCATTAGTAACATTGTTGGGTATGAAGAGGTGACCAGAACTATGAAGTATTTAGGGAGATTTTGGTAAGAGCAATGAGAAGTACAAGTCATAATCACTGGTGAATAGTACATAGAGAGAAGAAATATCTGTGAGACAAGGACATCTGTGTTGCCTTTTGAGTGTTGGCAGGGATGACATAAACACTTTGCCCTTGCAAAAAAAAAAAAAAAGCAACAACAACAAAAACAAAAAGCCCCAAAAGTAGAGAAGTTTCAGATCTTATTTTCTTCATCATGGACAGTGTTCTCAGCTCAGACTTCTCAAAAAGGGGATGCTCTAGTGATAGTGGATAAGGAAAAGCTCATCTATCCTAAGCTTCTGGTTGACACATGAAGGGGACAGTTTCTGTGTCCCAGTCTAAGGGTAGTGACGCCACACAGATGTCCATATCTTGGCTCTCATTGCATGCAAACTACAGATAATTTTACTCCGTGGAACTGGTGGAAACGATCATAGATTCACAGAATCATAGGGACTGGAAGGGGCCCCTGGAGATCATCCCTGCTGAAGCAGCCTGGCCCTATCCTCTTGACACATGTCCTTTAGATATTTATAAACATTGATAAGATCCCCTCTCAATTTTCTCCAGGCTGAACTGTTCCAGGTCTTTCATCCTTCCCAATAACAGGAGATGCTCCAGGCCCCACATCATCTTTGTGGCCCTCTGCTGGCCTTTTTCTAGAAGTTCCCTGACTGTCTTGAACTGGGGAGCCTGGAACTGAGCACAGAACTCCAGATGTGACCTCATCAGGGCAGATTAGAGGGGGAGGAAGCACCACGTAAGTGTATTGTCAGGACAGTGATTATTTTAAAGATACGAAGTATTTTAATTATTGCTTAGAAAGTGTTCCAGCTATGGAGAGTAATGAGTCATAACAAAACAACACTACTTTCTGTACCAAAATATCCATATAAATTTTGAAAAACATGCTATTTGGATCAGAGCAGGCAATCATGGGCCAGGAATATGGTCTGTAAAAGATGGCAGAAGTCCTTGGATGGAAACTCTCTTGAACAAAGCCATTTCAGGGAAGCCCATCCTCAGTTTCCTTCTATTAGTTGAATACCAGGGAGAACGGGGACATTCAGAACATGGCTCTCTGGGTCGGACATGCTTCAGAAAACCTTATAGGCTAGAGACCCCAGTAAATGTTTCAGACATAAAAACCATTTGCTTCCAGAATAAGCTACTTAATGAACATATCAATGAAAACCCAACTATGCCTCTTCAGCACACTTTAACTATTTTTAGTTTGCAACCCATTGCTGAAGGATGGACTGACATGAAGGTTGGAAATTCAAAAAGAGGAAAGATTTCTCTAAGCGTGCTATGGGCATACATATCTCAGTCTGAAACAATGGATAAAAATTCTTTTTTTTTTCACCTGCACTGTGAATTCCACCTAGTTCCTTCCCTTTAGAATCCCTTAGCCAAAGGAAAGCCTATTTAAACACATATATGCATGCAAATAAGTTTATTAAGGTAATTAAAATTACTTGGGATTAACAGAACAAACCACTTAAGCTTTCAGGAGTGGTTGGCTTTTTTTTTTTTTCTTATTTTTTTTTTCCTGAACAAAGTACTTAACAATTTTATAAAATGAGAGGTTATTTCTCTAAAGGTGGCTCGGTGCATGTCCCCTGTATTTTAATACTCATTCACTTTGCATCGAGTGTGATATGCTCCATTCTGATGAAACTTGGAAGTTTTCGTTTGAAAAATGATGTGTCTTATAGATAGCATGGACTAAGCAATTTTAGCTATGGCAGAGCAATAAAAAACATTCTTACCATGGATTCATTGGAGGTGCAAGGACAAATATTAACCTTGGTAGGTCTATTATAACACTTATTTAAAAAAAAAAAAGAAGAAAGGAAGGAAAGGCATTCATATTTAAATTGTCTGTGTCTGCATATGAGGAAGCAAATTTATAAACTCAGTAGAATAAAAGCTTAGAAGTTGGGTTCTGTTAATGTGCTTAAAAATATTCTAAAATCAAAATAAGAAAACACTGAACTGCATAACAGCTTGCACAAATTCTAGAACTGAAATTCTTGACTGTTTTTAGCAATAAAATATACATTCATTTGCATATTTAGATAAAGATACAGTTTATTATGATAATTTGCTGATGACCCAGAGATTAGAGATTAATAACGCTGATTCTAAATAAATAATGAGCATGAGGCACAAGTATGATTCTTTTTTTCACATGTACAGTAGGAACACGGTTAATTGACTGTATCAAATGTAATACAGAAAATCTGTATCTATTTGTACAAATGACAAAAAGGCAAATCCCGTTCATTGCAAGCAAACAAGAAACCTATTGAATCTGATGGGAATATTCCCATGAGTAATGCTAAAAGGATTTGGCCCATGCACATTATTTAGTCGCAAACAGAACCCTGACGATGTGGGCAGAAAAGAGAAGTAGGCGCTGTGAAATGGAGAGACCCGCTGAATAGTTCTGAAACTATTATTTACTATTTACTTTCCACTTTTTTTTTCACGGGGGAAGCAGCTTAATGAAAGCTCGAAGCTACAGAAAGTGGCTGCCCCAGCTGCAAGGGGAAGCTGCAATGTCAGCACGGGCAGGGCCAGTGCGATTGGAATTTCTCAAGTGATAAGAACTGATGGGCTACGACTTCAGATTTATTTTGCTAGCCCGAATTCCTAGTTGCTTCCACTTTTAGAACTGGTGCGCAATATTTAGAGCTTGGCGAGGAGCCAGAGATATCATTAAATCCTCTCTGCTCGCTATCGTGGAGAGCAGTTCCAGGCTAGGAGCTGTCTTCACATCAGCACAAGTTCTTAAATACCCATAAGATGGAAAAGGGGAAAGTCAATGAATTATTCAGCAGTAAGTTTTGGTAATCAAAGACTGAGAGGTTTTATTAAAACAAGAACAAAGCACTTGCCATCAATTAAAGCGCTTCCGTCTTCATGTAAACGCTTAACAAAAGAAATGAAGCTGTTTCCAGCCCTTCCTGCAACGCATGGTGGGCTCGGTGACGAGTGTGCAGAGCCTTCAGCCCTGCCCTAAGAGCCCATCTGCCCCCACTATGGGACCACAGCAGAATCCTGGTTTCAATACTAGGCTGCTAGCGTGAGCTGGTCGCAGAGCAGTCCTTCATCCCCAAGCCCAGCTCTGCTTCTTCCTCATCTAGGGGCAGCGAATGGAAGCAAACATCATTTTCAGAAGGAAAGCAGAGCTATTCGTTGCAAAGACACTGTTTCTGACATCTTCTCTCGCTCAGTGCTTTCATTTTTCTTGCTGTGAATTAAGAATGGTACATTCAACTGTTTATTCATTTGTTTATTTTAATTTTTTAGGGGAAAATATTGCAAGAAATTCTTTGTTTGCCTGTATTTTCCATGCATATGTGTTTGAGAATATAAGAAATAATGGGCTAGTTTATCACTATACACATGAACTTCACCGACTGCACTGAATTATTGGTTTCTCAAGGAAATAATATCATCAGGTCACCATAATGCTAAGCACTATTATATTTTAGCTGATAATTTCTGAAAAGTGCTTACTTTTGAAATGGGGAAAAAAAAAAAGAAGGAAAGGAAAAAAAGCCTGCAACAGTGCTGACTGAAAAAAAATATTTATATTTATATTAAACCCCTCAGCTAGATTCTCAGACACATCACTGCTTAAAATGCAGTCACCTGACAAAAACAGTTCTAATTATTACCCCCTTGGGCTAACATTTTTCAGAGTGACTGGCTAAAATGCACTCCAGCTCATAATTTCTATCTCTGACAGTAGAAGACATAACCTAGTTTCCTCTAATGTAAAAGTCTCTAATCTAGAGGGCAAGACCCTGTTCCGTATAACACTGAAGGGAGAAAATGCAATTTGAGCACAAGGAAATTGCACACATAGTTTGATAGTTCCACCATTCTCATTTTTTTTTTTTCTCCTCAGGATTAAATGTCTTGCTTTATTTTATGCTAAATTATGACCTGGCCTGGACTTGTATATATTCTTCATCATAGTCTGGAAATTTTGCGCCATAAAAACAAAGGGAAGCAGAAACGCAGTGTAACTTTCTCATTTAATTTCAGCCATTAAAAAAGTCCAGATTTCCATATATTGCGGAAGGATATGTTTTCTTAATGGATAGTTTTTGCTCTGGCAAGTGGCACTTGCAGACACAAAGCTTCATTCACCTCTGGGTTAATCCAGTTGTATATCAGCACGACGTGATTGATTTCATATTGGTGTAATGCAGTAGTGAATCAGGCTCCAAGGTTTGAAAACAGAGCACTACATTAACATCTACATTTGTATACTGAAACACTGGGGAACAGATTTTCAGATGGGCTTCATCCCAACATCGCTTCCTTGCAGCACATTTTTCATCACCAAAAATAAAAAAAGTGTCCATAATTTTGTGCTCATGAACACCACAGGGAACAAAAATTAGCAAGTCTCTTGGATAGAGAGCTCCCTGAATTATACATGCACCTGCCTGAATTATACATGCCATTGAGTAGTTAGATGCTTAACTACTAATATTTGCAATAGAGGGTACCTGCCAAAATCTGGGCCTCGATGTGCAAACTCGACCGCTAACAGCCTCTCAGCTGACAAAACGAGCAGATTTAGTGGGTTACACAGAGGGAGCTGCCTCACTCCAATTAGCACCACCCAAATGGTGCAGCTTCCCGCAATGACATCAGGGACACTGCTGCCTCTGCCCCGGCTGAGCCCGACTGGGCAATTCCTGGCAGAGCTGGGAGGGACAGGTTCACGTTCACATAGGCAGAGGCTCAATAATAAATTGACCTGAGCCTGATAAAGACAAAAATGCTGAAAGAGTTTCAAGGAAGCGAGCTAGGAATCCAGGAAGAGATGCGTTTTGCACGGGGGGGTTATTAACAATTATTTCTCCTAGTCTGAGAGCCACTTCCCTTTACAGTTTGACAGCTGATGCTTCACACCTTTTTCTTCCAGCTGGCAGAGCAGCTGGGTGAGTACATTCATGGTTAGGATTGCTGCGTTGCCTTTGTAAGCAGCGGGAGCATCCATTCCCTCCTGGAAAAATGCATGTTCATCCCTCTGCACCTTCCACCACTTAGAGGAAATACTGGTGGCGAAAGTACAGTTCCAACAAAGCAGAATCAAAGCTAAGAACTGAAAACTCCAGTTGCTGACATGTTTATGTTTAAAACTCTATGCTTAGATTTGTGCACCTGCTCCAGCAAACATTACTGCTACTCTTCCTTCTTTCAGTTGGAATCAGTTTTATTTTTTAATACCAGTGCCTGGATGACTTTTCCTGGAGAGTCAGTACTGGATGGGCTGCCATCTTTTTCAGGGCAGAGGAAGGGTGAATGTGGGTATAATCACTAAAAAGCTTAAATCTGTGAAAATCATTTTGCACTATGGACAGAGAGAATGTTTTATAGGCACTCTCATCTCTGTGTGCACATCTGTGCGCAGGATCTTGGCCCACACTTGCAGAGAAGACCACAGTTGGTTTTTAGTGGTACCCACCCTGCAGATTGAAACTGTAAAGGAAATGCAATTACAAAAGGAAATTGCGTGGTATGTGGTGCAGGAGCTACTGCACGGGGCCATGAAATGTGAGATGCTCAGTGGGTGGATCCTTGTTTAATTGAGCTTACCCTTTGCAATCAGAAGAGACAGCAGAGGTGTTGAGTATTGAAGAGCAAGCCTGGGTTTAGCTGATCTATGCAATCCCTGTAAAATGCCATCTCCCCAGATATTACACATTATTAGAAGGTTTCCCTGTATTTGTGTAGTTAGTGAGGCAAGCAGGGAGATATAAAGCAAACTATTTATTTGCTACTGTCAAGTATCACACTATTAGCAATTAATCTCTAAATTACCTTGTTTTCTACTTTTTTTTCTGCCTGTGAGGACTTTAGCTCATAAAACATCAGCAGAATCATAAGGGATTTCCAAGGAAACTTATATTCTGGAGTAATTCTGTCAATATTGAACATTCCTTGAAGTACTGCAGTCAGTTAGATTGGTGGTCCTCACTGCGGCTGCAGCAGACTTCCTGCAGATGTAGAAGGGTTGTTGATGTCAACCCAAAAGAACAGACCTCAGGCAACCTGCCAGACCTACACTTGCCAGTTTGAGTAGGAGCAGCAGAAGCTCAGGCTCTGTGAGATACTGTGGGACACAATTCAGAGCTTTTAGTCATCTTATGAGTGAGATTGCAATCATTGAGAAGGGCTCAACACTCAATCAGAGAAACTTGTGTCCTCCAGAAGCAGGGTTTCAAAAAAGCCCACTCTTTCACACAGATTGATTGGTGGCTTGACCCTCAAGAGCAGTGCAGGGCAAATACTGAAGGAATCTACTGAATCGCAGAATCGTAAGAGTTGAAAGGGTCTTCTGGAGCTCATCTAGTTCAACCCCCTGCTAGAGCAGATTCCTTACAGTAGGTCCCACAGGAAAGCATCTGGGAGAATTTTGAATATCTCCTGAGAAGGGGACTCCACAACTTCCCTGGGAGCCTCTTCCAGTGCTCCATCACCCACAAAGTAAGGAAAATCTTTCTTGTGCTCAGACAGAACTTCCTGTGTTGGTGTTCATTGCCCCTTGTCCTGTTGTTGAGCATCACTGAAAAGAGCCCAGCCCCATCCTTGTGACACCTGCCCTTCAGATATATGTAGGCGCTGATTAATCCACTCTCAGCCTTCTCTTCTCCAGACTGAGTAGTCCCAGGTCACTCAGTGTTTTCTTAGAAGAGAGGTACTTCAGACCCCTCCTAACCACACTTGTGGTCCTCTGCTGGACTCTCTCTAGAAGATGTCTATCTCTTGAATTGAGGAACCCATGGCTGGATACACTTCCTTGAAGACAACATCCTGTGTAAGCTGCTCCATCACATTCACAGGGATGGAACTGAGTCTGACTGGCCTGTGCTTTCCTGGGTACTCCTTCTCGCACTTTTTGAAGACTGGAGTGATATTAGCTTTCCTCCAGTCCTGAGGCTTCTCTCCTTTTCTCTGTGACCTTTCAAAGATGGTAGAGAATGTTTGACAATCACTACTGCCAGTTCCCTCAGCTGGGTGCATCCTGTTGCTGTCCATGGATTTGTAAATGCTTTGGGTTTGCCCAAATGATGTCTGAACAGATCTCCCTTAACTAAAGAGAAGTCAGCCTATTTCTCTAAACTCCAGGGTCTGGGATTTCTGAGGGTTAGAAATAAAGACTGAAGCATAGAAGGCATTCAGTAACACCACCTTCCAGAGTCTTCCATTACCTCATTCAGCAGGGGGCCCACCTTTTCCTTAATCTTCCTTTTGCTATTGATATACTTGAGGAAGTCTTTCTTGTAGTCCTTTGCCTCCCACACCATATTTCATTCCAAGTGGGCCTTAGCCTTCCTTGCTGCATCTCTGCATGCCCTGGCAATGTTCCTACATTCATCCCAGACTCCTTTTCCACATTCTGTTAACTTTTTTCTTCCATTTGAGTCATTCCATGAACTCCCTGCTCGTGCATGTGAGTATCCTGCATCTTTGCCTGATTTCTCACTCTTAAGAATGCACCAATCTTGAATTTGGAAGAAGAGATGCTTGCATGTCACCCAACTCTCTTGGGCTCCCTTATCTTCCAAAACTCTAACCCATCAGATACCTCCAATTAGGCCCTTGAAGAGGTCAAAGTTGGCTCTCTGAAAGTCCAGGGTTGCAATAGTACTCAGTTCTTCCATGCAAGATTCTTAACTCCTCAATTACATCATTGCTGCTTCTAGGGATGCCCCCAGCCTTCACACTGACAACTAGTTCTTCCTTGTTTGTAAGAAGATGGTCCAACAGCGCATGATTCCTTGTTGACTTATCCACTATTTGCATCAGAAAGTTATCTTTGACTCTCTGCAGGAGCCTCCTGGCCTGTTTGTGCCTGAGATTCCCTTTGGTATTTAAATCCAGGCAGACAGTTGAGTCATAACTACTACCAGAGTGAATAAACCTGCAATGGATCTCATGCAGCCAATGAGTTGGTGAGGCAAGAGCTTCCTGTATGCAGTTCATGCAGCTATCATCTTCTAAAACCCAGGGTCTAAGCATACACAGCTGATACAAATTCTAGGCCATCCAGATCTAGGAATGCTCATGAGATCAGTTACCAGCATTAGCAAAGATGCAGAAGAGCTGGAATGATACTCTGGAAGCCAAGTGGAAGGGATGAGGCAAACTGGGAGAAGGTGCCATATGTATAACATTCACAAGGAAGACGTTAAAAAGCTCGAAAACATGACCCCCAGTTGATGGGTATTTTACTTTCTGTATTTCATAAAATACTACTAATGTTACCTTTCTGCAAGTAGGTCAACAGTTTTGTTCCCATCTCAGCCTGAGCAGGCCTATTCACATTTCAATTACTCTTCCATTATCTTCTGTCAGCTTTTATGCTGGGAAACACTGTCATCACTTTATCATCATCATCATCATCAATTGGTTCATATTTTGTATATAAATCCTAGGTCTGTGGACCTATCTACTGAAAGGACAGTTGCATTTCCAAATAAATATGGTTCTAGGAAATTGTAGGTAGTGCATCATCTCTTTATGTTGTACTAGAAAACATGAAATCTAATGTCGAGAAAATGAAAGAAATGCTTTTCTTCCTACTCTTAAAGATGAAATGAGGTCATTCTACCATGGAGAACAGAAGACACCAATCTTTCATACACGGGAAAGCAAGAAATTACCTGTTTTTTCAGTATTAAAATTTATTTTAAATATCTGCTGTGTGTTTCCTAATCCTTCCCTCCTATGCGGAAAGCAGAAGTAAAACGCGACTCTAATATTTTTACCCAAATTACCAATAAAGTCCGCTAATGCACAAGAGAGTATGGGGCACACCACGAAACGCATATAAAGAACAAGTCACCTGTTGTGACCACAGTTGGATCTTGCAAGAATTTATGGTATTGCTTGGAAACTGCAGCGAATGATGGCTCAGTCTTCTTAGGATGAGCCCCACTCCTTAGCAGAGCCTCTACAGACATGAGCATGTGTGGATCTAGTCTTCTGATTCCCCACACTTTGGGCAGTGTTGTGCATTTTTGTGGTGCCACAGACTCTTTTCACTCTCTGGTCCATTATGAAAGATATCTTTCGTCTTCTCAATAATCTGTCATTTAAAACCTGACTGCCCTCTGGCATGAGGTTGTTTCCTCTATGCAGGAAGAGACATGAACAGTTCAGACCTGAGCTCCATGTAAATTCCTGGTAAGAAAAAAGATCTTAGCATGTAGCCAATACTTTTATAAGGAAGAATCACATTTTTTCAGGAACAGTGGAAAAAAAAACACCTTTTCCTTTTTTTTTTTTTTTTTTAATTTTAATGAAACACAGGTAGACTGGGAAGACAGTAACTGCTATAAGTCAAGAGGGCTAGAAGTATATGATGGATGATAAAATGATAGAATACTTTGGGGCTAGCAAGTGTTTTGAAGCCAAACCTTAATAATATGCCAGTAAATGATTGCAGAAGAGAGTTGTGGGGAAGGGAAAATCTGCTGAAGTCAGTGGGAGATCTGCAGTTCACTTGCAGGCAGGATTTCATCGCAAGTCTGTGGATGACAACAGTGTTCCTGATCATCTAAAATGCATTAAAGTATTTTGTCACTGTTTAATTGGGGACTAAGTATGTCTGTGCCTTGGGAGTAGTTCACAACATCATCTAAACAATTTAATCATCTTAGTCTTATATGTGTACTGTCAAGAAGCAGATATTGAAATCTGAAAAGGGCAAACAATCTAAATACATTTAAACCCCTAATGGAGGATTCAAAATCGCCATTTTTTTTCTTCGGAAATTCTTCTTTTCAGCAGTACTGTTTTTGAACTGTAACCCTGTCTTAGTAATTTTCAGCCTGCTAGATAATGAAGTTCACCGTTGCAAATTTTCACACTGAAGAGTAGAAAACTGCAAGGAACTGAAAAATGAAAGCAGTAACAGTTTATAGGCACAGCACTGTAAAATTATCATATTTCTGCAGTAGACTTACTGATTTGATTGCCCTTCCTTTAACCACTTATTTCCTTTCCTTAAATACAAATTACATGCATGTGGAAAAAGTACGTGTGTTTCATTTTGGTATTTACTGTCCACATTGTCATAAAACAGCTGGAAAGGTCCATGAAGACACACGCATGAATGGACACATTAGGCCAACTCGCTCCAAAATCAAACAGAAGCAAAACAAGGAGAAATCCCATTACCAGCGAAGAACAGTACGGTATAAACTTTTACTCACCTACTGCAGTCCTTATTTGGGAGTGGTATGTAGGTGACTTTATAACACGACACTTAACTCAGTATTTGTGCTTTATGGCCACTTCCATACATGAAACATTACCAAGTGGTTTTACAGTGCAATCTTGCGGACGGTAATTTTTGAGCAGTTCAGACATCCCCATTAAACAAATCCAAACAGGATTCAGAACATGTAGGATTCCAACACTTTCCCCCAAGATCAGAGTACCGCTGTGCATTCTTGCTCAATTTAAACAAAGCAAACTGCGGTTAGTATACCCTCCCCTAATGGGCACCCCCACTGGGGACATTGTTCGATTACCACCACGGACATGGCCTCAGTGCAGCTGGATATGTAAACAAGGCCATAATCCGCCTGAAAGAGCACTCACAGTTTGGCGGAGCTCACCCTGTTGTTAGCATATTGTGCCAAAGCCATAACAAAGCCATCATTTTAAAGTTTATTTGCAGGCTCTTATTAATCAAGAAATTTTCCAGAAATTGCTTCTAAACGGAGAACCTTCCAGAAATCCACCGTATGGGAGGAATGTTTCCAGATGACTTTTTTGTTACTTATCTGTCGTGTGTTTTTCAGAACAAACCACAATTTAGTCCAACTTCAGTCGAGACAGAAAACACATTGCTTTTACACAATGTAAGGGAGCCTTCTGGGTTTTTGTTTTGTGCGCTCTCAATTTCCTGTGAAGCCAATCATGTTTTCGGTCATAGTTCTTCATTAGAGCAGATATGGTCAGTGTAGTGTAACTTGGCTTGCTAGCAACAAATGCAAAACATTATTAGTTATAAATTCAATGCAATTATCCCGTGCATGCACAAGGCAGTATTTCCCAGTTAGGTACTCTGAGGAAAGTGAGTATGTTTGGCAGTTTTCCTAGTTCAGCTTGATATTTTTTTAGCAGGTGGGTTTTTAACATTTCCCAAGCATATTAGAGGCTGCAATCAAATCTGGGAGGGGGGCTGTAATGCAACAGAAAAAGACACCATTTCAAAAACAAGAACCGTAGGGGCCTTTTGCCTGATGGAGTCAATTGTCAGGAGTAAAAGTGTATCCAGAGTTAGACAATCACAGGATTTGTTATGGGAATGACTACTCAGTAAAAAATCTTAGACCTGTTTAAAAAAAAAAAATAAAAAATCCAACAACCCTGATCTTAGAAATTAAGGACAAAGATGTTCGTGATATTTTTAATGAGAAATAAAACCAGGATAGAGTGGGATTTACATTGCCATTAAAGGTCTTTGTTGTAAATTGGCATAAGGGACACACACACTGCCATTTTTTTTGTTTTTTTTTTTTTTTTTATAATCAGGTAGTTTGGAAGATGTATTTATTATCTTTTTTAAGTTCTATTATGTTTTCAACATGTTCTGTTGACTCCAAAAAGGACCGACTTTCTTATGCAGCATGTATTTGACTATGAGTGATATCTGTACAACGACAACTAAAACCTGCCGTTAGCCATGTTCTTGTGGGTAAACTCTCCCCGCTGATGCCCTTTTGCAGTGTTCAGCTGGACAATGTCTCCTGTGCTGCACTGGTTTTTGTCCCACGTTGAACTAACTGCATGTTTTGTTTAACAGAGCACGTCCAGGAGGTCCCATGCCTCCACTTTGCTGCACGTGTGAAGGCCAGGTGCAGCAGTTCCATTTATCACTTTGATACCTGTTGAATGTAGTAGGACTGTGCTTAAGCTGTGTTTCAACAAAAGTGTAGCCCTATCCACCCTTTTAATGAAACCGGAATGATGAATGGATTATAAAACATGTATTTTTGTTTTGCCTGCCCTTGATCTGTTTGCTGGAGCACCCGAAGTCCAGCAGACTGCAGATTTAGCATGATTCTGTTTAGTAAAGGCCTGCAGGTAGTGTTTGCCTTAAAAGCCTCCCAGATCTGAAAAACTTCTCCAGCAAGATGTTTTTTTTTTTTTTTTTTTTTCAGAATAGAGTTGAAATGCCACAACAGTCCTCACTTTCACACCTCTCTAGGAAGCCAGGAGTTTACAGGACTCTCAAACATATTGCTTTTGGCTGGGTGAGGTAAAACCAGACCAAAACCTGTACTGATGTGAATATGGCACCCTTCTCTATCTGCTCAGGCTCACACCATGTCTGAGATTGATGAATCTCAAACTACGTATGTAGACAGGACTGATTTTCATAGTGGTCAGACGTGAATTTTTTTGGGCTGCAAATTAACCTTCATTATTCTGGTTAATCATTCCCCCCAAAAAACAAACAAACAAACAAACAAACAGGTACAGGTATTCTTTTTACTGTCTACAAAGTTTTCTCTGGTTATCCCAGCCTCAAGACATAGGTATCCTTATGTCGCAGTCATTTTCTGACTGTGATGACCATGAGAGACTTGTTACAGAATGAATATGTGTAATGACATGTGTCCTTTAAGTGAAATCCTGCTCCAGCTGGTGGCATTGAATTCAAATCAGTTAGTTACAAACACATCATTTCAGAAGAAATACTTTGAGCCCCTGGTTCATTAATAATAATTTATTGTTTTAAATGCTAGATATTACTGTCATTATTATTAATTAAACAACATAATGTTTGTAGCATCTCTGACAGTTACCTTTTCCTACTAAAGTTCCTTTTCCATTATGTAAAATCACCTCATAATGTCATTCAGATACCAACAGATAAAGCTGAGTGAAAGCTGTTGAAAGCCTGAAACAATAAGCTTTAGTGGCATGAAACATGATGTGTAGGTAAATGAACATCTAACACAATACTGTTGTTGCTGCCTATATATCTTAGTGCTGAAAAATACTCCTTGGTTGTGGCTGAAGAATGGAAAGTGATGGCTCAACAAAAAATGGCCTTTCTCTATGAGTGAAAAACTTGAGAGCCATGAGTGAAATATATCACACAACAATGTTCTTTCCTCCCACCTGTGACAACTGGATCTCTGCAGGATGTCTGCATCGCTGCATCAGCCATACTGATCTTTCTGCACTTTGGAGGTGGAAAACATATCACGTGAAGAAGAACTGAAAAAGAAGAGAGCAAAAATGTGTGTTTGAAAGGTCTGATTTAATGCCTTCCAAATGAGAAACAATCAAACAAAAGAATTAGGGAAAAATGAGTACGTTCAAAATGTGCCTTGCTGTTCTTTTTTATTTTTTTTCCAGAAAATGGTTGGTAAGCTCTGAATCTACACATTTTATCTCCAGCTAACAAAGAGAACAAAGACTGACAGAGCCCCGTTTTTTACTGCTAAATCTCTTCAGCCACTTCTTGAGGTGTCAGAGTAGGATTGAGGTCTGCCTGTTTGGTATCTCCAAAATGGAATATTTACAGATGATACATACAAGATTGTATAATATGAATATGCAAATATACTTTTTTCTTTTTTTTTTTCTTTTTTTTTTTTTTTGCAAAAATTACATGCCAGGAGAAAGGCTTTTAAGCTTGCCTTTCCATTCTTTGAAAAGGGGGAATGGGCCACGCATAGATTTTAGAAATATACCAAAATTCTGTTGCCTGTTGTTGAGACTTGCATTGTGTTGGTATTGCAGAATTGAAACAGTTAAATAATTTTGCCTTCTGTTGAAACAATATATAACTTCTTCATTATTATGCATAGCTTTCATGCATACTATTTGAAGATATAGTGATTTATCCAGCTGGTTTCTTATATAATCTTGAGGTATAAATTTATATAGTGGGAGTTCTAGTGTATTTATGATGCATAGTAAATTGTATTTAAAAAGTAACTTGTGCAATATATTATACAGTTTTTCTTTAGACTGTTCACTCAACACATACACAGAAGCTTAAGAACTGATCCAGATTTTCTGTTCTGAACTTCAAAAATGAGTGGAAATATAAGACTTGCAAAAATCCCTAACTTGCTCCACTGAGAACTTACGTTGTGAAACATTTTAGTTCTAAATGTAAAAGACTTTTTGGGGGACCACAAGAGCAGAAATTAGTGCTAAAGTTGGAGAATGACTACACAGTGATAACATGCAAGAAATAGAGTAGTAGAGAAGAAAAATCTGGTTTCTATGCATGAAAGCCAAAGGACTGCTAATCTAGGAATATGGCTTTCGGATGAACTGACAAGTTCAGCAGCTCAGCTTCTTGTCTCCAATTTACTTTCCTTCTTGAACTCTGATATCCTCTGGTGTAATGATGGCCAATTGCTAGATGATCTACGTACATCTCCATAACCACTAATTTGGGAAGTTGTTTAAAAATTGACTGAATTTAAATTACCAAATCTTGTACATTCCATTCTTTGGTATGATTCAGGTGTGAATAAAAAATGTCTGAAGTACCACTTTACACACAGGCAGTGTCTGCGAACCACTGAAGACATCAAAAAATATAAATAACTCCAGTTGGCCCATATGTTAAGCTTCAGGTGACAATCTTTAACACGTATTACCCTGAACAGAGTGAAAAAAACTCACCCAAATGAGCATGGATTACCCTGATGACAAACTATATACCTGCAGATTTGAATGTGGAGTCAAATCCAACTGGAGAGACAGTTTTGGGGTGCTAATAGCTTTGTTAAGTTTTAACAACATATGATTTATGTACATTACTACATGGGCATGCTGAAGTATTGAAACCCATCATCTATAGATTCTTAGTTATATGCAGGGAATTTACGTACAGCATAAATACTGCAGACAGGATTTGCCATATTGCCTAGAAGCAGTAGGGCCCATGCTCTGCTCTTCTAACAGCTCACTTTCTTGAAATTGACGAGGCTTCAGTGGTATAATCTAGAACAGAACAAAGCAAAATTCAGTCTTAAATTATATGCATTTTCCAGTCAGTTGCTTATCTAAAAAATTCAGTAATGTATGTTTGAAAAAGAGAAATGAGGTAGGCATTCACATTTTACATTTCAGATATAAGGATACCAAGTCAGCAAAAATGCTGTTACTAAACTACTCCAGTATCATACTTGCTAGTGAAAAAAACCTGCTGATATATTGAGAAAAATTTCTTATGTTTGACAAAGATTTCTGTTGCCCTTCACAGAAGCCATGCTATGGGACTGTGACTCGTCTCTGAGCAGAGATATCGGTGAGGACATGGGTTCATATTTTCATGCGCACTGAAGACCAAGTGAAGGAGTGAAATTAGTAACTCCTGAAATAATGGTTCAGTGCCCAGAAGACATCATTTACAGAATCACAGAATGACAGAACTGTTTATAGCAATGCGCAGCTTGAAGCTAGACTCAGTGAAGATGATGGCCTGGAAAAAAAAAAAAGATGTCTAATCATACACAACCAAATGAGCATCTGCAAATAACATTGGTTTTGTTTTGGGAACAGTTAGGATAGGGAGCAGTTAATGGAGTCAGGCTGAGACTCTGCTTTGCCTTAATTTTCACAGAGTCCCAGACTGAGGTTGGCAGGGCCCCTGGGAGCATCAACCTCTGCTCTAGCTGGTACACTCAGAGCAGGGTGCCCAGACTGTGTCCAGGTGCCTTTGGAGATCTTCATGAAGGAGACTCCACAGCCTTTCCAGATCTCTGTGCCAGTGCTCCATCACTCGCACAGCACAGAATAGTTGACTGATGGTTGAGGGAACCTCCTGTGCTCCAGTTTGTGCCCACTGTCTCTGGCTCTGGAAATGGGCACCACTGTCAAGAACATCATTGTCTGAGCTCAACATTTGAACAGGACTGGTCACATGGACTGAGGTCTTTCCTTGACCCTTTATATCCTAGGGAAAGAGTCAACCAAGCACGACTGCAAGTTGCCTGCTTATAGAAGTGGAGACTGCAGAGAGATAGCTGTTCTCAGTGCCTCAGCAGCAGGGCAGAACTGGTTTACTCTGAGATAAGAAAGCAGATGCGGCAAGAACCTCACGTATGGAAATTTTAAGACTGTACAGTGAGGTACAGTTGGTACAAAGGTCACAGCAGTTTTTGAAGTCAACCTCAGAAGGAATTGTGAGTTAGAAACAGCACATAAACAACTCATTTAAGCCTGCTGCCCCTGCAGAAAGAATGGAAGGGATAGCAATTTTTTCTTTATGTGATGTTTCTGTGAATGGCATTGCAGTACAAATGATAACTAAAGACTAGGAATAACAAAGAAGACTTTCTTACATGGCACTTTCAGCACACTTAGAACTTCTAGGCTATGCCTTTGTTATACTCAATCCATCTAAAGCGAGGATTCTTACTAATGAATTTCGCAAAAAAATGCACGCTCTGAAAATCACAATGTATTTGTCTGAAAAACAAGTGAGTAAGCCCAAATCCCTCACTTGGTGTACAAGAGTATTTGGAATCATGCATATGATTCATTCTTCCTCTGTACAGATTATACAGCTGTTTTATTTTAAGACTCGTATGGGAATAATTGGATATACAGTGTCATTATCTGTTCCAGTTTGGGCAGGCGTAGTCCTAACTTGGATAAATATATCTTGATTACTTGTATCAACAAATAGAAAAGGCTCCCAGCTTGGTAAAAAGATAAAGATTCTCAAGCTTCAAAAAGATTATGGTCATGAAGTACTCCAATACCCCTCTTCAACTATTCAAATAGGTTTTGAAATTGGTGATAAATATTTTCATCTTTCTGTGCTGCAACAGAAGGGCTGAAAGTAACAAGATAAGCAAGTTCTGCTGCCAAATCCCAAAAATAATGAATTTACTAGGAGTCTTCTATACCTTCTGCAAAGATCTGTTTGACCGCCTGTACTGAAGTATAAACAAGTGTAAATAAATGCACAGGAAGATCTTCCACTCAATAAGGCTTGTGCTAAATTACCACCCAGTGCTACCAGTAATGGTAGCTGGCCAGAAAAATCTGTTTCAACACTTAGTATTTAGAATACAGAAATACATGCTCTTAGTGTACACCTGTTGGGAGATGAGTAGAGTGTTAATTTGCAATCTTTTTTTGTGTCAAAAGAGGTCAGATGTGTGTATGTGTGTATCTGCCCATCCATCCATCTATCCTACCCATCCTTCCATCCATCCACCCATACCCCTCTCTCTCTCCCTCTCTCTCACTCTCTCTCCACCTATCTGTTTATCTGTGTATCTAATGGCTCACTGATTTCATCCAGGAGAGAGATGTTTAAGTCTTTAACGTTTTTAAAAGAGCTAAGTTTAATGTAATTGTACGCTGCCAATCTCATCTCAAAAGCCTGTTCACATTCTGTTTGGATGAGACATTGTAGTTGAAGATAAATGATAAGTGGAAGTTACATAAATGTTCACAAATATTAGGAAATGTGGTTATGAGTCGTCCTTTTTTTCTCATTAATTTGTATAAAACTCACACTTTAAGTGCATTATTTTTCACTAGGCTTGAGCGGAGAGGAGGACGGATAAACACTGCTTGGTCCATTTCTAATTTCTTAGGACTTGATTTTACAAGGTCAGTAAAATACCTAGAACAGAAAGCAAAGAGAAAAACAGGAAGATGGGGGTAAAGAAACTCCACCATTTGGACTTTTTCCTTTTTTTTTAACGTTAGAGATTTTTATTATGAAAGTATGTGGTCACAAACAAACTGGATAATTTAAGTGACCACTTATCTGATTTTTATAGCCTCAGACACAGACTTAACCCTTGGTTTCTGGTATACAAATATGTTAGGACTTCTTTCCTTTTGAAGAACTCCTTGATTTAAATTTCTCGTGCACATTTCCCCAATTACAAGACATTAGGGTTGCTACTATCTTGCTGCTGCATAAGCATTTATCAGTATCAGTATTGCCCCGTAGAATGGTACTTTTATTTTGGTAGTTTTGCTTCTCTGTGTTTCTCTGCGTACTTTCTCAGTTGCTTTTTTTTCTTTTTTCTCTTTTTCTTTTCTTTTCTTTTCTTTTCTTTTCTTTTCTTTTCTTTTCTTTTCTTTTCTTTTCTTTTCTTTTCTTTTCTTTTCTTTTCTTTTCTTTTCTTTTCTTTTCTTTTCTTTTCTTTTCTTTTCTTTTCTTTCTTTTCTCTTCTTTTCTCTTCTTTTCTTTTCTTTTCTCTTTTCCCTTCCCTTCCCTTCCCTTCCCTTCCCTTCCCTTCCCTTCCCTTCCCTTCCCTTCCCTTCCCTTCCCTTCCCTTCCCTTCCCTTCCCTTCCCTTCCCTTCCCTTCCCTTCCCTTCCCTTCCCTTCCCTTCCCTTCCCTTCCCTTCCCTTCCCTTCCCTTCCCTTCCCTTCCCTTCCCTTCCCTTCCCTTCCCTTCCCTTCCCTTCCCTTCCCTTCCCTTCCCTTCCTCTTTTTTATTTTTTTTTAATTAATTTCTATTATTTGCTCCTGTGAGAACAGAAGGGCAAATTACTTGTTATTATTAACACCACCCTGGATGTTGGAGGTTATACTACATTGGAGTTCTAGCGCTCAACTGTAAGAGATTAGAGTTTTTAAAATAAATATTGAGAAGACGGTAAAATTATTACTCGCTTTTCTTAAGAGTTATAATATTGACTGTACAAAGCCAAATTAAATAGAGACGTGAACACACACCCCAGGATGGATTTTCTATACCTGAACAGCATTATCGTTTTGAGAAATATTTCAGAACACATAGGATATATCCTAGTGAATAGAAAGAAGAAAAAAAGAGCAATAAATGAAGAAAAGATGTATAGATTTTTATTTTACCTTAATAATCCAAGCCATCATGGTCAGTTTTATCCTTTTCTGCAATCCCTTTCTAATCTGAAGTAATGTAACTGAATCAAAAGACAATGCTGAAATCATTTCTACTAAAAAACAAACAAACAAACAAAACAAAACAAGCAAACAAACAAAAAACCCAAAACAAACATTAGCTAGCAAAAACTTGCTCTTTTCTTCTCTATTAACTTCTCCCTCTCTTCTGTCCTCACTCTGTGTAACTGCATAGGATATATAGTAAGATATATAGTAAGGCTTTTTGCACTGAAATCTGGGAGAAATTGAAAGAATTGCAGAATAACTGATTTGTGCTGCTATGGGCATAAGTGTTGGCCAAGGCAGGAAACACTTCGGAGCCACTCCTGTAAGATATGTCTCTCTGCTCCTGCTGTTCCGATATTCCCATTCAAAATATATTGTTTCTGGTGTTTCCATTTATCCTGGCTCTTTATTAGCAAGTGAAAATGAAAGGAACTGAGACACGTCCACCAGTCCAAAGTCTGTTATTTTCTACTCCATTTCATAGTTGCTCAGGTGCCATTTAGTTGATGTTTTTGAATGTGGTAATTGTGCCTTTTTTTCTTTTTTTGCCTTTTCAGGATTTTTCTCTTTTCTTGTGTTAAAGTTGATGTACTCAAATGTCATTTCTTGGTTTAATCATAATTTCTGAACCTGCAATTGAAACATTAGCGTTATTTCCTTGTGGGAAGTGACGCTGAGTCATGAGCCTCCTCTTGCTTCCACACGCATTGTAGAGAAAAAAATCTGTCATAACTTCTCATCTCCAATGCATCTACCCTGTATTTTAGAGATATCACAACATTCAGGAGTGTACAAAGCAATCTCTCTGAGCACACATTCCTATCCTTCTCCCATCCTTGACCACATTTTCTTCCCCTCATTTTCTGCTGGCAGACAGACACTGCAGTGAAGGTTAATGGGTGGAAGCACCAATGGATCTTAACAACTTCCCATCTTCTTTGGTATCTACAGTCTCAGATAGGAATACTTCATCCCTAACAGGTTGCCCAGAGAAGCCATGAATGTCCCCACTCTGGAGGTGTTCAAAGCCAGGCTGGATAGGTCATATACTTGTTACTATACTAGGAAATATTAATTCAAAGAATATTTAGCCTCTGCATCGTATCACTAACACCTTGCCCAATGGATTTAAAGGAAATCTTCAAAAGTTTTCTATTTAAATTATTTATTCATTTAATTCCCATTAAATGTAACCCAGATTTATCCTAGTTGCACTTAACGCCCTCTCTACTTATGATAAATTCCATCTGTGTAAACATACCTGTGCAAGAGGAATAGCTTATGGAGGACTACAGATGTTAAATAAAGTGTAAAAGGAAATGTCTCAGGTGTGTTTTATCTTGATTAACTTTATGGCAACATAGGTCTCTCCAGATGGAGTTCAATGCCAGCCGAATACTTCATGGCTGAATGTTATTTCTGTAAGACAGGCCTTTTTCTACTCAGCTTTTGTCATATATACCTCCCCCACATTATTTTTTTTTTGACCTTTTGGTAAAATGTTGACAGCATGGAATCTCAAGATTTTTTTTACAGAGATGACATCCTTCCTTCTTTCTAAAGAGGGGCTATGTCTCTCATCCTTCTTCGTATTTTGTGTGTGTGGGGGGGGGAGGGGGAAAGAAGAAAGGCTCTGATTCACAGTATTCACAGCAAATGAAAATCAGAAATGTTGTAAAATACATTATCAATGTAGAATGATATTTCATAAAGACTCTTGTTCACTATAACTTAACTCTGTCTTGGTGAAATCAATCTGCTTGGCTCTCAGGTAGGCAGGGTGTTCAAATACAAGACCTGTAGATGCTGCAGTGGTGGTGGTAGCTGTAAAGACCAAAGGGAGAACCCCACATGTGGACTATGAAAATCAGAAAGGTTTTGGCTTAGTACAAAGCTTTTTTTTTTCTTTTGGCAGAAGAGGATAATTTAAATTTTGCCTTTCAATGCTATATTTGGATTACTTTGTTATCATTCTTAAGGCAGGATCACAGGACAGGCTCTGTCTAAAATTTTAGCCAAAAACATTCAAGATAGCAGAGGTTTTCCTTTCTATGAATTGCACGATGCATCTTTCTTATGACAATTTCAATGACATTATAAAAGCAGTTTAAAATTTCACAGGTGTGCAAAGACTGCAATTCTCCCACGACTGCTTTAAGTCCTTGAGAACCCAAACTGCAACACGAATCATGGCAGCTTCTCTTGAAACAATATACTGCAGCTGAAGAAGCAAAAAAGAAAAAAATAAATTGTTTTTAAGCAGCTCTGTCCCTGTCAAAGTTTAAACAGATGGTCGTAGAAAATAGAAAACTTTTGTAAAGGATGGAATGAGAAGTGAACATAGTCAATAAACAAAGGGAAACCAGTCTGCTGCTCAGTGTAATTCTTAGTCAAACATAATTATCTATTTTGTAAAGGCACGGCACTGTAAGAAAATAATCTGATTATAATTTCTTCTGCAGTTTTTTGCGGTAGAAATAGTTTTTCGTACTTGTCATTTATGAACAATACTATCCAGCATCTAAACATAAAACACGGGCTTGAAAAATTTGTTTTCAGCGAGCAAACAAAATTTTAAGGGTATAGATTTTTGTAAAATTCTATCACACTGTTGTTTTCAAAGTTTAAATATAGGTAAATCATTTGGGGAAAAAAATCCCATACATTTATATGCAGCCTTTCCAGAATTGTTTCATATTCAGAGACTCAAGAGTGTTCAGTGAATATTGACAAAAATAATTTCTTTCAGATCAAAATGTCAAGCTGTCTGTGAAATTGTAAAATACGAAGAGCTGCATAGGTATCAAAGTATTCAGGTTACCCCTTCAAATAACTGTGCCTGTTTTTTTTTGTTTTTTTTTTAACAAACTCACATGTAATGTGCTAGGCAGCAAAGTGGAAGTCAAAGTTTTGAGCAAGAGCAGGCTAAGATCTCAGAGCACATCAGACAGCTGACGTTACTTCAATAAACAAAGAAACAGATGTTCAATATCCAGCTCCAGTTCCTGTGCTTACCATCAGTGTGCAACTTACATGAAAAAGGTGGTACCCCAGAGTGTAGAATTATTTCTCTCCTATGTGACCTTCCCATATATCTCTTTTCGCTATCTGCCTTGTAAACATTCAAGTCTATGAAGACATCTGTGAGCATTAAGTGACGTTAGCCATTACAGATTCTACTGCGATAACACTGGATACCTGTTGCTATGTATGGAATGATCAGAACAGAATGTAAGAATAGATTTAATTCCCTAAATTTTCAAATGGAAGAAATACAAAAAAAGATGGGAGAAGAAATTTCCACAAGGCCACATAAGATGAACTTAATAATAGGATGTGTTTGTCTAATCACATCTAATATGCATCCAGTAACAGGACGCATTTGTGATGAAAATGGGTCTTCGTCTTCACTACAAACATCAACGTTTCCAGAGCTGCTGAATGCTCTGATTTTTCACAAACCTCAGTAGGAGCAGAGAAAATCCAGGCCCTTTCAAACTCAGCATCATAGGAGTAGAATCATACCCTCTAGAGGAACTGAAAGCCACATGCATACACTATCATCATGTACTGTATCTCTAGCATCAGCTTTGTTTAGAATACATATTGCCCTTATTTTCTGAATAAAAATAATGATTAAGAACAATATGAATACATTGTATTACACAAGATACCATTTTTACCCTTCTTGGTTTGTTAAAAACGACAAAGGTTTATTCACTGAAAATGCTAGGTGGTGATTTTCTAAACTGCTCTGGACTTCTTCTCTATTCTCTCAGTGTTTAATTCATTGTTTTTTTTGATGGTTTTAGTTCTCTTGTTACAACTCAAAGCCCCTGTATGATCAGCTTGGACTTCTCAGATTGGTATCCTACTGAAAAAATAACCTACACTTTCGGAATTGTAACTCTTTTACCTCCAAACTCCATTACATTTCCCACCGATATTTTTCTTAACCTCAAGAGTGATTTCTCTTGAGATGTGCAAAACTGCACAATCACAGCCCAAATAAAGCCAGAGGCACTTTTTTTTTTTCCAAGAAAATACTATCTGATTTTTCAATTTTCTCCTTCTTTCCATGTTGCCCGTTCTTCCTGCCATGTTCTGCAGAGCACTTAAATACACCATACACAGCTGGGTCTGAATTCTTCTTGTCCAGCAAGAGTAAGAAATGAGATTTCCCTACAGACACGTTCTCCTGCACAGATGCTAACAGGAATTTCATTGAGGTTATAAGTCCTTGCTAGTTTCCCACATTACCATTAACTTGCGCTTGACACAGGTTGGGCCCATGGCAGCAGGAGAATTACCTGGCTAAGGATTACCTCCTCAAGGATGATTTTAGAGTTACAGCACTATAAAACACCTCTAAAAATTCACCCAGACTACAAGCCAGCTGAGCTGGAGATGCAGCTCTTCCACACCAATTTTATCTCTCCCTCCAAAGGCTTATTATTTACTAATAGATGACCTAGCATAGTCTTTGAATTTACATCTAGTGCATACTGTACATAAATAAAATATGCATCAAATTCCACTGTTATGAAATTGGCTTAAAAAAAACAAAAACAAAAACAAAAACAGAAAATGTATCTATATCCTTACCACACAGACCAATACCTTTTATACTGAATGAAGAAGAAAGGGATTATGTAAAACCACATTTGATCAGACAAAATTGGTTCAACTGAAAAGAAAAATATAAAGCCCAGTGTTCTGGTGAGGCAGAACACTAACATTAATAATCTTATACAGGGTTGGATACATCCCAGATGGAGAATGTTATGCTGAAACTATGACAATATTTGTCCACTTCTATTTTTTTTTTTTTAATAGAGAAGATAGAAAGGAAGGAACTGATGAAAAAATGCCATAGTTCATAAAGCAATAGCACATTTCTCTGGCTGTACGTTATTTCTTGAATACTTTTCAAACAAATTGCTAAATGCTGAGGAGAATCAGGAGAACATTTATTCAGTGTATGAATATGAGCACCCTTGAGACCATGATATACGTGCTTGCAACAGTAGATAACATTAAAAAGCAGTAAAAGAAGCACCATATGAAATTTTAACAGAGAAAGGGACTGAAGTCAAGGTGTCAGGGTGCATACAAACCAAAACCTATTTCCATGAGGTATTCTGTCAAATTTATGATTATGATGATATCGTTGTGTATCTGATTATAGCACAAATTCTTAGTCATTCTCAATTCTTCTTGTCAGTTCAATATTGGAGATGCCCCAACAACTTCTGCAGAAGGGTAAGCCTATACCTTCTGTGATGTAGCAATGCAAGAAAATATTATCCTTGATTTTAACCCCTTCATAGTGAGTGCCAAAGACTGATTCAGTAGAATTGAACATGCAAGAAAAGCATAATCAGCAGTGTTTTAGCCTGGGCTCAAATTAACAAATATTTTTTAAAACACATAATGAAATCTCAAGTCAGAAGCAAAAACCTCAGTTACGATGAGCTTTGTGCAAGATTATGCTGCTGAAGTATGCACAGTTTCAGCAAGAATTACTGGCTGACAGTGAAGTGTTGAAGACATCTTCCCACAACAATTGAGTTACTATGAAGATTAGTTTTATTTGCCTTCCTGCCCTTGTCAGGAGAAAAGAAAGAAAGAACCACGACCTAACTCTTCAATCTGTCCTGTGTGTTGCTATCATTGCTGTATAATAAGTGTGGCAGAGAAAGTTCAGCTTATATGCAATGATAGTTTTGTCACGTAGATTTCTCTCATGGAAAAGGAGC
Source organism: Callipepla californica brunnescens (assembly GCA_023055505.1). Classification (NCBI taxonomy): domain Eukaryota; kingdom Metazoa; phylum Chordata; class Aves; order Galliformes; family Odontophoridae; genus Callipepla; species Callipepla californica. The sequence continues at coordinate 2,053,922 of JALIRH010000066.1, forward strand.
CTCAGTGGCTGCACACTTGTAGCCTGATACGAGGATATTCTCACCACTTTTGCAGTGTCTGGGAGTGTTTTGGTACTATGAATGACTACATGGGTCTGAGTCGAACACTTTAAGACAGCTGGAAATCAGCCCCAGGCATGTTGGGTACATATTGAAGGAGACTCTAGATCATTATTACCTCTTCAACCCCAACATGACAGAGGAAGCTGCCCAACTCAGTGACTTCATTCTGAAGGCCTTACTCATCAGACGTGAAAAAAAGCAATTGTAGATTCACAGAATCATAGAACCACAGAACAGCTTGGGTTGGAAGGGACCTCAAGGATCATCAGGTTCTAACCCTTCTGACAAAGACAGGATTGCCAACCTCCAGATCAAGTAGAAGATCAGATTGCCCAGGGCCCCATCCAACCTAGCCTTCAACACCTCCAGGGACAGAACTTCACAACCTCTCTGGGCTGCCTCAGTTTCTGCACCTCACCACTCACCCAGCGAAAGCTTCCCCCTGGCATCTAATCTAAATCTTCCCTCCCTGAAGTTGCCTTTATCTTCTACAACAGCAGGACCAGAGTGGCCACTGAGAAATGCAGGAGAAAATATCCCTAGGTAGTTTAATGTAACTCACCAATATCTTAAGTTAAACCCCCAAATGTAGCCTTGCCACGATGTCTGGGTTTTGTATGTTTGTATCTGCATCCATTTTAGTTTAAAATAGAGGTCACTGTTTCCTAAAAAGTGTTTGAAATAAAATGAAATCAAAAGCTAAACATGGATTCAAATTTTATCATGTAAAATTATCCGCGGTAGAGATTTTCAGTTTTCAGTTCAAACTTTGCATGTGTGTTAAACTTTTGCCCTAGGTTTAAACTCAGTGCAAGGAGTGGGTAAATGCTGGAAATCAGGATTTGTAATGGTTAACCCAAGCCAGCCTTAACTACCTACACCACTATAATGTCCTATACTGGCTATGCAACTGTAGAAATACGCTTAAAGAAGTAATCTGTCCTTTTAGCTAATAACATCAAAATGAGACCTTTTTCTTCACTTTGCCTGGACCTCTAACCTTTAAAGGTGAGTTAGACAGCTGCAGAAAACCTGATCTCATTTTCTGCCCCTGGCAAGATTTTTTCAAGTTCATCTTCTTTTTTTCCCTTCTCTCAAAATCTGATGAAAAATGAAATGTCATGAAAACAGGCTCTGAGGCTAAAAAACCTCTGTCTGTCTCTGTGACAGATGTCAGTTTGAAAGGTTTCAGGTCACCTGTCAGAAGTATGTCAGTATGATCCATACAAACATCTACTCAACCTCTAACACTAACATTGAGTTCTGCTTTTTAAAATACCTCTTGAAAAAGAATCAAATGATTTCAAGTCACTGCCTTTTCCCCTTTCTTTTAACTCTGATTAATGAGCCAAACTCTTAGGCAAAAAAAAAAAAAAAAAAAAAGGGAAAAAAAGGAAAAAAAAAGAACTAAAAAAAAAAAGAAAAAGAAAGCGCCTTTAAAAAAGGACAGCTTGACCTTTTTGTGCCCCTGGCAGTGAACCAATCAGCATTCTCGTAATCCAAACACAGATGCCTGGAGCTAAACAAATCCTATACTTGTGAACAAGAATTCAGTTTGCTGTCAAAATACAATGACGAGCAGCAAAGTGCTGCTCTTAAGCAAAATATCCTGAATTAAATTAAAATATTTTTGATTAATAAAAGGAGCAATGTGAGTAATGCCGTGCAACGCTAATAGCATCATTTGGAAACAATTACACTGAGATATTTATGCATATATATTACACATGTACATCTAAAGCACAGTAGCTCATCTCTACGTGAGACATAATCGTCTAATATTTTATGCCACGAGAAACATTGCTCATCTAACGTTGCCATTCAGTATTTTGCAGTGATTAATTAACAGGCTCCAATGTTATTTTTTTCCTGGCTCGGTGTCACAATGTTTGCGTTATTTCTCACATCCGAGTTTTGCCCTTTTGGAGGCCGAGCTCCTGTTTGTTAAAAAAATTAACTGCAGTCTTAACGTGAAGATCCCAGCGGCATGACAGTTTTTATCAGCGTGTTGTCCTAATAGTTTTCAACAATCTACCCAACAGATATGCTGGGATCTTTCTGACAGTGTCTGTTTTCAGATGCCCTGAGCGGATCCCATCAAATATTTCCTGGATGTCACTGAGAAACTTTCCGGTTATTTCTTAAAATCCTTTAATGCCAATTTTAGGATCCAAAATAACTGCTGGGAAAAAACAAAAACAAAAACAAAAACATGTGGACACCACACTGATAAACCACAGATACACCAGAGCCAAATTTCAATGTCACTGTAATGTAATTCAGAGCTAATTTTTATTACAGGGTTAAACACTTCATTTAATTAGTGCAAGAAACTTCCCAGAAGATGTAAGTGGTGTTTTTAAGCTGTGTTTCTGTGCTTCTCCTCAGGTATATAGCTCTCCTGTTAGTATTTCTTAATGCACTGAGTGCTGCTGCTCTCTCAGTGTCCATTATTTCTCCTTTCTCTGTAAAACACATATGCCAAATGTAGCTGCATCAGATTTCAGTATTTTTTCCTTATTATTATTATTATGTAAAAATAATTAGTGATGGCACTGCGCAGCTCTCCAGGAGTTAATTTTATTAACATTTAAACTGATTCCTACAGCAGGAGAACAGTCAGCTTGGTACCAAAGGATTCCAGCTCTTACAAAACAAGCAGACTTCATTTTGGGCTGTCCTATGGAGACCTGGGGACAGCTGCAGACAGAACCCTTCGCCAAAGATGACTGGTGTTGTTTAGATGATGGCAAACAGAAACGTCCAGAAATACTTACACACGTCTGATCTCTTACTGACTCACATTTACATGAGTTTTTACTTTAATATGGATTTCTTTTTCATTTTTATTTTTCTTTCTAATCTTCCAATTGAACATTATTTTTTAGCACAGCAGTAGAGCAGAAAAGAAGTTCACAGGTCACAGTGTGTTTCGTGATGGACGGACAATTATTTCAAGGTAGAGATGTGCACCAGTGGCTGCACAAAGACCCAGCCATGCCAGTTCTCTGTCCAGGGGAGGGAAATTCAGATCGACCTGCACTTGCTGATGCAAATCCAACTCTGCTTTGCACCAGGGGCAAACCACTTCAACAGGCGACACTCCTTGCGTCTGCAGGATTGTAAATATTGAGTGGTAATTACAGAGATTTCCTTCCCAGTCTTCTCATAACTTCAAAGTTTGCAAATAAATCTGCAAGATTTTGGCACTTTCTCTTGTGCCAAAAAGCTTATTAGTCCTATGGGTTAAATGCTAAGAGTGTTTAAACAGATGATAAACCATTTAACCTAACTTTCTTGCCTGCAGTTATTTTCTGCACGTAGGCTGTGACACTCTGCTCCGTTGAATAAAATCATGAACTCAAAGGTATATGCACCCCTCATCACACCGTAAGCCCTCTTAGAACCTAATAAATTAATTACGCCTCCAAAGAATGTCTTTCCCTTGCTTCTCTCAGCACTGCCAACTACATCTGGCCAGCCAGCCAGGCACTGAGAGTGCATTACTGCAGATTATAATCAGAAATGTTGAAGCAGTTGTTGGTGTCACAGTGGAGTAACATATTAACATTGCCACAAACAGCCTTTAACTCGTAAGAACAGTGCTTTGATGTTCCAACCCCTAGCAAGAATATAAGGAAACAAGAAAAAAAGAAAGAAAAGGGAGGGTGAAAACAGCAACGATTGTGAAGACAGATTTCCCAGCTGAAATTAATAATTCTGAGCAGCACTAAAATTAATTACTCTGTAGTTGTAAGCAGGCAGCGGATTTATGGTAAATGACAGAGTGTTTGCAAATTTTCCTGACTACTCGATTAGAAAATGCACCAAGTACAGGCGTCAGCCGAGCATGCATTATTTAAGTGGTTGGTGTCTGGCGACAATCTGGAAGCTGCAATTGTTGTGGTTGCCTGTAGGAAAATTCGCACTTTCTGGGAGAAATTCTTTCACCTTTGTGTGCCCACAGCACGGATCTCTCCTCATGGCAGCTGTAGGATACACTGGAACTTCGTGACCTGGAAAATGTGGGACAACTGACACAAGGTGACCCCCTGAATGCTGGGGTAGGCCCAATTAATTTAAAATTTTGCTTGGCCTTGTCTCTTCCAATTTTCTAAATCCTCTGGAAAAATGATTAATGCGTACACTGCCAATGCGAAAATATTTTTGACCCTATTAAAGTCGACCAAGGGTAAACCAAGTGTAGGCTGGCATTGTATCAAACTAGCTTTATTAAATTTGATTGGAGGTTTGTATGAGGAAGGGACAGACAAGGACGTTATTTTGCACAGCAACTCCCTTTTAAATGAAAATATGGGGAAGAATACAAAGTAGTGGTGTATATTGCTGCGGAGATGTATTTAATCAGGTAAAACGTTACCAAAAACCTGTTATTTCAGAGAAAGCTTAGTATTGCCTCTGCGTGAAACTGATTTGTCAATAAGGTTGATACGTTACACAACGAGCAGTTTTTTCTTTTGCAGAGGAATGAGAAGGATTCAGTCCTCCCCTTACTATTCCCCACTTGTTCCTGCCCTGCTGGCAAAAGCAGTCCATTCTCTCCTTTTTTTTTTCGTGTCAGTGAAGTGCCCCAAAGTTTCTCACAACCCAAAAATCAGTAAGCTTCTCAGCGTTTATCCTGCTCCATTACTGATTCTCAGACACAAGTGTTCTTAGCTTCCCAGAACCTTTAAAGGCTAAGAAGGGCACACTGCCCAAGTCTGCTTCCTCCTGGAGATATGACAGCCAACTCAGACATTAAAAAAATAAAAAAAATAAATAAAGAAGAAAACTTCTGAAAAGTAACAAGGCTTTTTCATTTTCTGAATTAGAGAGATAGCTGCTCCAGATTTGAAAGGTGCAGTGAAGGTGCCAGGTGCCTTATGGTCTGAGCTATGAGATCCAAATTGCACTTTGAAATGCTTCTCAAACCTCTTCACCGTAACACAAAATTTGAGATAGCATCCCACCCTTCTTGTTGTCTCACTGGCATGCTTCCCTAATTGTAAGTGAAGGAGGCTTTTGGTTATAAGTTTGTTCCCAGTCTACTCCTATCTAAAAAACATAACTTCATCTCCGAAACAGCACTTTCTCTAATTTATGTCAAGGATGGCCAACCTGATGACCAGCTAGCATAGATGATGACCAGCTAGCGTGGAGGCGTGAGCTCTCCAGACCTGAGATAGCTCTTGCCTGCCCAGTTGCTGAACTGAGACACATATAGGAGCCACCAGCCATCATGGGTGCTGGCCATAGGGTGTGGGTTTTTGAGGAATGATGTTTGTTAAATGGTCCTACCAGAGAATTTGTCTGCTTTACGCTGGCGGAGAACAAATTACGAAAATAAACCACAAAAGTGGAAAAAAAAAATAATAACCAGAACAAACCCATAACACCAAAACCTTTTAAATGCAGTGGTCCAATTGATATAAAGGAGAACACTCAAAGCTCTTTACACTTTTTTTTTGGTAGGGTTACTCTGATAAGTACTAAATGTACTGCACTGACAACATTAAGTAGTTCTTCAGTTGCTGAAAACAGAGGAAGCGCAGAAACTTCTGCCTAGGCAGACTTATTTTGAGGAGCAACAGTTTTGCAAAAGTAACTAGACTGTTTTGAGGAGATAGCCATAATGAAGCAAGTGATAGCATGTTTTGGTCAGATGAAAGCTGCCTGGAGACTGCCAAGAAAATATAAATGGATATATCTTAAATGACATTAGTGAAATGGCTGAAATTCTACTTGAGTTAAACCTGATAAGCTATATTGAGAACTGCACTAAAAACCCTTATTGGTCTTCCTCAGATGCAAATTAAACATCTCCAGGAACAAATTCTAGCACATCTAGGTACAGTATACACATAAATGCACACACACAGACAACTTTCTTAACTATAGAGATTTGGACAAATTGTCAGTCTTAGCCAAATTATCTTGAGCCATAGTGAAGTGTTATATTCCTCCAAAATTATTATTTGTAATTTAAAGCTGGCTAAAAAAAACAAAAAAAAAAAAAAAAAAAAAAAAAAAAAGAAAATGTGATATGTAAAATTTGGATCTTAACAACTAATAGCTCTTTTTTTTTTTCTTCCCAAACTCAGAACTCTTATCTACATACCTCATTTCTTTAAATCTAAGTGTTTTATATAAGATATTCCTGACTTATGTCTGCTTACTGACGTAAATTTAAATCAGCTGACTTTAACTGAAGGAGAATGTAAATCTTATGTGAATCAACTTAGATTTAGGCATGTGAAGAAGAATCATAATGGTAGCTTACTCCAATCTAATAAATGAAATACTTACAAAGATCATTGAAATGAAAAATACATATAGTAGTTCTCTATTCTTATACTGGAATTATTTCTTAGTTTGAAAGCAAGAGAACCGGGTAGCTTCTTCACTAAATTAGTCTTTTCAGAATGTAGTGGACTGCCTACAGCACTTCTGAGAACAGTAGCAGATCCAAGAACAAAAAAACATTATTTGCATGATTCTGAACTAGTTTTAATACTGAGACTTCAAAGATGAGTTCAACTAAGGGTGAGAGGACTCATGAAGTGTGCAAGTCTAATTTGCTGGAGATATGCAGACAGCTTCTAAAAGAAATAAATAAATTGTGATTCATTTATTTTTCCTCTTCTATTTTATCTCTGTGCTTTATATGTAAGACATTCATCATTTTGTACTTAACTATGAAGTAGATTGAATCAAATTCTCATTACAATTTCCTCTTAGTAACCGAAAAGAGAAACAGACACCTGAAAGGCAGTTGAACGAAATACTTTGCACATTTGTAATCTGAACTTCTGATTATAGGGCAACATCTGCGATCAATGCTTTGCAAATGTTCTCTTGGAGATACATCAAAAGCATTGTGTGCTAGACCCTGGGTTTGGGCTGACTCTAGGACTTCAACTCCAGTGGCCTTTGGAGACCTTACAGAGAGAGAACCACCACCTCCTGAATCTTCTTTTCCTTTTCTGCTTGAGAACTCACACTCTTCTGTAACAAGCGTCCCTACAAACTAGAAATATGCTGTTGTGTGTTGCTGCTGTTGTTGAAATACATGCTCAGTGTTCACCTGTCAACTGAGACAAGTGAATAGGCTGAATTGGAGGAAAGGAGAGCATGAAATAGCCATACCTGTGTATCCAACAAGACACCTCTTTACCTTGCAGAGCTATACAGTGGTTAGCCTTAGAGAAGAAGGCTTCCTGTAGTTTGAATGCAGGCACAGAAAGATTTTGTCAGGTTTAGTGAGAGCTATTGGTGATGGGTGAATGGTTGGACTGGATGATTTGACAGGTCTTTTCCATCCTTAGTAATTCTGTGATTCTGTGATATGGAGAAAACAGGCAATGAAGCATCAGGTCTGATATTACAGTACCAAAACTAATTACTTGCCCACCAAACAGGCTCAATCTCTGCACTAGATGGCTAATTACAGCTTTGACATCATTATCCTTAAGGAGAAAATGAGAGAAATGTTCTGTGAAAGTCACTTTGTTGTCCATCTCATGATAGGATTGCTCAGGACCCATGCCAATTTAGGGATCACTAAAGAGAGTTGTATTACCCTTAGTTCTGGTGACGTCATGCTGAGTTACAGAAGAGATGGTCAAGCACAGACAAAATGAGCACATCCATAGTACTCAACATCAATAAAATCCCATTCTTTAGATCTGTCCACAAACCTACTAGAGCTGATACGCAAGAATTCTGTATTTCAGATAGTCTTAAAAATTTGGACCGTATATTTTCTAATTTTAGTCCCTTTCCATAGTTACAGCTTTTGGGACACTTTTGATTCACAACAGCATCAAGCTTTTCTTTTTTGATCCAAAATCCAGGAGATTCCTTTTTTTCTACTTCTTGCCAGGTGAGGGAACCAGGAACCGCTTCCTCATCAACGTAATTGCTATCTCTAGTTTGAGTCTTGTGATGACTATATCTATCAAAATACCCCTACCAATAACGTCTCTGTCTCTTCCCAAGTAAGGTGCAGCCTCAGATTCAACAGGGAAGAATTTGGGTGGGCTCCATTTTGTTCACTGCCAAGAACTAGTATTAAATGGCAGTTTTTTGGAAGAGTTTGGAGAGCAAAGTATGGAGTGGGGTTGAATATCAGTTTGCAGAGAAAACAGAGTGATTTTCTTGGAAAAATGTGGTAATTGCTTATTTCAGTACCTGGCTAAATGTAGGATCGGTTTGCCAGCAGGATAAGTTAGAGACAGGCCTGTTCATGGATAACTGACCACATCCACTGCCTAAGTGGGAAGGTATTCACTTCATATCAACAGCTGCTGTGGGGTGATGTGAGACCTACAGAAGAAATGATAAGGAATGGGCTGATAGTGTCTCTACAGTGAAAGGCCTGCCAAGGGCTGTTGTAATCTTGGGTTCAGTCCAGTTTAGTTCCTTTCCTGTTTCAGTAATTTTTCAATGAGATACTAAAATTGCATCTGTAGAGTAGATGAGTGTAGATAATTCTCCCTCTTTTGTTATGAAATATACAAATAGAATTCTCTGTTAAATACTATCATCTGCAATCCTGTAGCTATAATAGATTTCATGTTTGCTTCTATTTAATGTTCAAAAGTTCTTCAGCCGAGTAAAGCCCTCACAAACTGGTGCCCAATTAGTGAAGTAATTCGCATATTTCCAAAATTAAGTATAAAGGTTGAAGTAATTAGTAGCTATTTCCCGTACTAGGTACAGTAGAAATTAAGTCTTTCATAACACCACGATTCCTAAGTGACTGAGGATTACCTCTTATGCAACACTTCCACCCATGTTTGGCTGTGCTACATAAACTGTGTGGTTCAGTCAGGACACACTTAGACTCTCTGCATCCCAGAGATCCAATTACAGTTTCATGAACATTGCAAGGCCTTGGTTCATCTACCCTGAGAGGCTGTGTAGTTGGGCATTCAGGTCTTGCTCAGTACAAGAAGTTTCTGAAAGAGACACTGTCTGGGACGTCGTGCTGCTTGGGAGAGACCTGGTACACAGCATTTCCTTTTTTTCGTATGTTTCTCTGTACAATTGTTATGACTTTTTCAGTTTGTTTTTGTGTACACTCATTGGATGAGCAGGTACTCTGATCATGTTTAACAGAAGTGTGCCAATGTCAGCATTACCAGCTGGCTACTTTTCACCCCCAGTTATTGGTCGGGACTACTCCCAGTGAGCTATTACCTACTTATTTTAGTCATCCAAAGATAACTCAGCAGATCAGTAGAACATAATACTCTAAAACTTTGTGTTTATTTTTGAGGTAGCGTACGTTGCCAGCACACTTCTATCATGTCATATTGTGTTACGCAGACTTACAGTGAGAAGAAATTTAACGGGAAGTGACATGGTGTAAGTGATGCACTGACATGTATAATTTAAGGACTATACTCTTATTGGAAGCAGACACCTGCAATTAATTCAGATACTGGGAATTCAAAATGAAGCTGATGATTAAAGCCAGAAGGGACTTAAGATGCATATTAAGCTCATGAACTGGTGAATTCCTCTGTTTATCTAGCAGAACAACGCACTTACTGTTACTAAATCTGTTCTGAGAACTCATTTGTTGAGTATCATTTCTGCTGTTTTGGTAAGATATTATCAGTACATAAAATAAATAAAAGTTCCAGTTTCTTCTGTTGTGGTCTTACCCATGAAGTCAGAGCTTGATTTGGAAGAATTTTAAAAAGGGAGATGTTTGTGTTTTTTATTGACTCGTATTTTTTATAAAACCAGTCTCTTAATTGGTGATTCATTTTATCTGGGAAACCTCGGTTGCCGTCTGTGCTGCTGCTTTGGGTGGTGTACTGGATGTCAAACTGTCTGTTCAGGGGTCCTGCTTCACAGAAGCGACCACCACCCATAACTTTGAACGAGAAATTTTGCAAACATAGTATACAACATCTCATAGACATCTGCTTACAGACAATTTTAATGTCACAAAACACAATGGTCTTGAAGTGTGCCTGCACAGCCTTTGTTTTTTTTTCTAAAGTTACATACCTGTAACCTGAAATTAAGCATTTTAACCTCTGATGCTGAGAAAATGCTTCTTTGTTTTGCTAGGCAGTAGTATGAAAAGCCTAAATGAGCCAACAGCTTGAGACCTGCATGCTAATAGTAATGAACATCGTGATTGTAACACTGAAGGAACACACGTGCCTTCTAGGTATTGAAATCATCCAACATGTGAATGGTGTAGACATCCACACATCTGTTTACATAAAAAAGATGTTTAAGAAAGCTACTGCATCAGCTCTGAGGTACACACTTACATCAGTAGTTTCCACTCTACATTTATGCTTATTAGCTTCATGGATATTTTAGCAATGATTAAATGCTAACCTGTATTTATCTGCAGCTTGTCTGCTATTTCCCACTGGACTACAGATCCTTGATCAAAAAGACACCACTGACAGACACCTAAATTAGTAAACCAGAGACAGGGATCTTTGTGTAAAAATAATAATCGTGTGGACATTATTGCTTATAGCTCTTTAAGAAGTTTAGACTTTTTCCTTTAAGTGTAAACTCTTCCTTTCATGAGATTACAAGAGCTGACAGGGAAATAAAAAATGAAAAGAAAAAGCAAGGTAAAACTTTGAATATGCCCTGGAAATATAGGAGCACTCTGGCACTGAGTTCTTACAATCATGTGGAAACCCAAGGACTGCATCGTAGTGTAGGTAAAGGACATGCATGGCAAACTCAGGGGAAAGCTTCAGGTAGGCTAAGCGGGCCAAAATCACAAATCACCACGTAATTGCTGTACAGCAAAGGGGAGGTATCCTTGCCAGGATCCTCCTTCCTGAGCTCAGACAGAACCTTGCTTTCCAAACTGCTGGAAGATGTACTTCTCTGCCAATTAAAATATGTATGTGTACTTCTAACTAAGTTCCTAAGTGGGCAACCTGTCTAATGATCCCCAAATAGCTGACCATTCGTTTTTCCACATCCCGTCATTTCTGGGATTGTTTGATAAACCAAATGTTTTTTTTTTCCTTTTTTTTTTTTTTTTTTTTTCTGGCTAGACTCCTTCTATCAGTCAATAACAGGGGTTTGAATTGTGAAGCTGGCCAGCCTAGTACAACATACTTGCTTCATTTTCCCTGAAGAGTTTGGCAGTCCTGAAAGACATGCTCAGTGTAAACGAACAACTGAGAATGTAATTAAGAGCCATGTTAAACTATAAAAAAGGGGTAGTAACCACAGTATGCTTTCATTAATTAAAGCACTTTCTAATATCAGCCAATTACATCAACCTCCTCTGGCCCTTATATTTCTTAGGCTTTGTGTAACCGGTCCCTTTATCTCTAATGGGATCCTTATAATGCTGACCATGTGGCTTTAGAACAACACCAAAATGCTAATCTAATCCCCAGTGTTGCCCAAAGGCATTACATGGGCCCTGACATGGATCCAAGATTGGTGGCACCCTAATTCAAATAAAAGCAAGAATTAGGGCTGATCAGGTGTCTCAGTGACAACAGTACAATGAGCTATGGGGGGAAGGTGGGGGCAGGTTGGGGAGGGGGGAGATGGCAGCAGCAAACGATCAGGCACATTTCAAAAGTAATTGGTCTCCAGGGAGGGAGCGGGTTGCTTCCTAGACAACTTCTACAGAGCCCTTTGCACCTTGCCAGCTGGAGGGAAAGTGCAGCCACTTCCAGAGAACAGAAGCAGGGCTAATGGTACTGCGCGTATGTGTGAAAGTCTGAAACTGAAGGGGCAGATTAAAGTGGTAATTCGTTTCAGTTTTGCCTTTTTCTGTTATTTCACATTCAACGTCGTCGTTATGCTGATTTCCCAGATAGCCAGGAAAAACGAGGAAAGTTGGGTTTCCTGAAAGAATCGTCTTAAAATATGAGTTCAGTCTCCGCCTTGCAGCCTATGTGGCATGAAATAAAATGTTTCCAATGGCAAAATAAGGCTTCTCCATATTTTTCTTTTTTTCCCCTAATGCACTGAGTTTTGTGAAGTGCTTCCATTCTGGAGATCCCAAAGCCCACCCCGGTTGTCTGAGTGCCCAAAGCCACCCAACACTTTCTCTGTGAATGCCTTCTTGCACCGCTATGTTTCAGGCATTTTTCTAGAAAAACATAAGAATTAAAAGTATCTGTAGTGCAGCTCTAAATGGAGCAGCTGAATAAGGAGTGAACAACAAACAGTGTAAATTGGGAGGTAATTCAGCTCCCGGTATCTCTTTGTAATTCCCAGGAATTTTCTCCATCAGACTCACACTGTCTTTTTGCTCTGCCAAGTCAGGTACCAGCAAGTCTAACTTCAGCCTATAAGAGCCACTCAGGCATGAGTAAGCATTTCGAGTGTGACTAAAACATGGCATTTAGGGGGAGGAATTTAACACTTCCTTTAAAGATCCATCTCTAACTTGCCAGGTCCTGGGTAGCAGTCCTATCTGATTTTTCCTTTTGGGCATTAGGGCAGAAAATTTCATGACTTCTTGGGAAAGTGATCCTCAGATTTGCCTCCAGAAGGCTGTAAGGGACCCCAGATTCCTACTGCATTCCTGTCTCTCTTTTTATTGCTTTGCAAGAAAAAGAAACATGTGCAAGAGATGACTGAACTCTGATTCACATTTTTCCATTTGATCTGCTTCAAAAGCAAGGGAAGATTGGAAAGAGCATTAGGAGACTGTTCTACCTAATACACTGGAGCAACTTCAGAAAAATCATTTTTGAATGGATAAAGTAAATACCAAAAACAGGCAGAGTGGCAGTTTTTGTGTTCTGACCCACCACCTGCAAAGCAAACTGCCTCATGTTGGGCAACTTGCTGTGCTGGTGAGCTCTACCCAACTTGATCCAAACTGAGCTTCACAAACTGATTTATGGAGTGTTATATTTAGATATTTTTCTTCTTTCCCATACTCCTCTGAAGAACATGCAGGTAAGTATTTGATTTATACATCCTCCTTATCTCCAAGGCTTGGAGTATGACTGCCACAAAACTCTGTCCCTTCATTAATCCTGGTAATAATGTGGATTGATGGGTACCCCTTGGTGCAGTGCAGAATGCCAGCCTACCACACTGTCACCTTATTCCTGTCTTTTCCAGATGACATCCAAACTGGACACACAGCTGAGAATCAGACACATCCTCATCTCACATAGAGCTGTCTCCCTGCTCCTGGAGAGATTTAGTGGAGTATTACCATGCACGTGCTGCAATTTTTCTTTTGTCCTCCATTGAAGACATTGTCTTGTTAGTAGAAATATATTCCTTTAATTCCAGGGAGTGTAACAACTCTGATTATATTTTTAACTTCTTTACCGATCACACAGCAGACCCGTAATGCATGTTCTCAGAAAGACAACTAATTTTCATTTTCAATCAGCTTCTCCACAAGATTTTTCACATAGCTTCCCTTCACACCACTAATTTCATTTTAGAACCGCAATCATATCACACATCCCTTTTCCTGCTGTGCTAACATGTTTTCACATGCTTATCCCTCATTACCACGAGGGAGGAAGAACTCCTAACAGCACTCACTTCCATGCTTTGCAAAAGTTCTGGGGCAGGACCCCAGCACCACAAAAACAACAAAAGAAATTGAAACGAGAAAAGATTTAAGGATGCATCAGGAGAAGAGAATAAATTAGTTAAGAGCAATTGAAGTCTCTAGTCTAAACTGTTTTGAGGTGACTTCAGCAGCACTTAGCTATCACCAAGTGTAACCTGGTATTTCTTCAAAATACATGTTCTGAAGTTTGGAGGCAGGAGATTATTTTGGTTCACATTGTTTTTCAGGTAACACTCATTTGTTATAGTCCATTCAAGCGTGCATTTTTTTGAGCTGACTATCTGCCCTATGTGACCATACAGAGAGAACTGCCATGTTCTGGTTGCAGTAAGTGCTGGTGGGATGAAGTGACATGCTGCAGAACAAACAAGCCTGGCAGAGGTGGAGGGTTTTGCAGCCAGGCAGCTTCTGCCCACAACAGGTAACTTGCAGTTGGCAACAGCAATGAAGAGTCTTGTTCTTCCCACCTTTCCACAGCAGCCATGCTGCTGCTCTAGTGCTTGAAGGGAAATTCTTGTGGAGTATATGTTTCCTTTTGTTTATCAGAGATGTCAGAATTAGCTTTTACTATCACCTCTGAGTGAGCTGCCCATTGGATTTCAGCATCCCCGGGCTGAAAGTGAAAAGGGAGCACTCACAGACTGCAGGTCCTTGCCGCAAATTGGAGCTGGTGATGAGGTCCCTGGGTCAGGTACTCCTGCATCTGACCTGAGAGCATCATCTTTCCTTCAGATCCCAGGCCACCACTCTGTCAAACGGTTGTTGGGTAAAGTATATGTGCTCCATTTACCCTTGCACCAGAAGTGGTGACACATCTGCTGGTGGCCCTGCTCCTGTTACATGCCCACTGTAATGTCTGGCTTGTTTCTTTGTGTCCAAGTGGCCTCAGCTAATCAAAAACAGAACGCAGTGCCAGGTCACTGCGGTAAAATATGGATGCAAAAGGCATTAATGTGTCACACAGCGGGGACAGAAAGGTGAAGAGAAACAATCAACTGCTTCTGCAGGAGCACCAGAATTAGCTGGAGTGGAGGCCCTCTTCTGCTCTCTGCCTTGACTCTGAGTTGGAAAAATCTCCTGTGCGTAACCACTTCTCTCAGCTGAAACAAAATTAATCCTGAAGTGGGAACGAACAGAATATTTTCTTCAAGTTTGTTGTTAATTAAAAAAACAATTACCAAGGATTTCTAATTACTTTAGAAGTACACTATAGCCTGTACCTGCTTCGCAGCAAATTAGAGAGATAATACTTGAAACATCTTATTAAACAAAATTGCTCTTCCTCCAGATTCATTCACATTTCTGCTTAATAGCCATTTTGAGCAGCACCTCTGCGAAACATTTATTTCCACTAAGATACCTTGCTGCTGTTAATAGCATGCAAAAAGTTTCTGTGTTTTTCTGCTCAGAATGCGATGAGGTGGCAAGAGGGAGCTAAGGGGCAGTGTTGGAAAGACCTCTGGATATGTCTGTTATAACAGATGGCCCAAGAAAAGTGGCTATGTAACATGTTAAGTGCGATGGTAGGAAGGTGATAATCACTTCAGAAATTCTATAGACAGGCTTGAGAGACAAACACCACAGTAAAGACAGGGGATGACTGGTTAAAAGTCTCAGCACAGTCCTTAAGAAGAAATTAATACAGTTCGAGTCTGATCTGCATTGTTCTGAATAGGAAACCACCAAGGACCTCGCAAGTGGCAAAGCAGCAAAGAAAGATCAGTGAGTTGGGGCAACAAATACAGAAGCACGGCAGTTTTGCCCCGATTAGCTCTGAAAGCTGCAGTTAACTCCAAGCTATCAGTAACAGAATAGCTGTGACGCTTTTAGAAGAATTCATCAGCAGAATACCAGAATCATAGGGATATTAGTGGCAGTGAGAGTGATTAGCACAAAGCTCAGAGAAAAAATATTTAATAATAGTAGGAAACTTTGAACAGAAATGAACAGGGAATATCGCTGTGTGACATAAAGAACTATGCCATGAACTTAGAACTCATATTGTTATTTATACAGTTCAAAACAAGGAAAAAGATAAAAGAAGGAATAAAAAAATAAAAAAGGCTCCTGACAAAGATGTTTTAGAGTTTGGAATGGTTTTCAAAGAGAAGCAATAGAGTCCCGTTGATTTAAGTACTGGACTTTAGTTAAAGGGCAAAGCAATAGCTAGTAAAGCAGATAGGCGGCCTTCCTCAGGACTTCTAATGATCTTACATTCTTTCCCAAATGTCAATGGTGTATTTCTTTGTTTCATAGCCTGAAATCCTTGGACATCTCTCAATTTATAATCAAAGCAACTGAAGTGAAAGAGAAAATAAGTACGAAAATTTCACAGTGGTGTTTTGGGGGCTTACCATCTTCAACTCAGTGCAGCGTAGATTACAAGGTTTACTTCTTTCTTTTCAGAGCCATTTATTGGTCGCTTCTGGAAATGTATGGATACTGAAAACCACCAATTTTCTAAGGCAAGAATTAACATCTTCACGTTCTCCCCAGGTGCGAGCATAGAACCAAGACTTTGCACTTTGTAGAGCCATCTTTGGGTTTTAAGAAGATTTTTTAAAGAAAACTTCCATATTTTTAATAATAATAATAATCATCATAATCATCATCATCATCATCATCATCACCACCAAATCATTTTATGTCAAAACCTTGACTAAATCTCATTGAAAACATTGAAATCTTATTTAGGACACTATTTATTGTCAATCTGGGGCAACAAATATGGGAGCACTGCAGTACTGTTCTCTCTTTACCATGGTGTTTGGTATTTGTCTCAAGCCTGCCTATAGAATTTCTGAAGTGATTATCACCTTTCTACCACGACAGAACTGTAGGGGTTGGAAGGAACCTCTAGAAACCATCGAGTCCAAGCCCCTGCCCAAGCAGCTGCCAGCCCAGGTTACACAGCTCAGTGTCCAGGTGGGTCTTGTGTGTCTCCAGAGAAGGAGACCCCACCACCTTCGTGTGCAGCTCCAGTGCTCCATCACTGCACTGTGAAGAAGTTCCCACATACATCGGTGCACAACTTCCTATGCTTCAGTTCGAGGCCATTTCCCCTCATCCTAACACCTATCATCCTATTCTCTTTCTCTGTGGTTGTTTATTTATTTAATTTTCCTGTATGGGTTTTAATATACTTTGTCAGGAGAAAGCGTCCTTGCAAACTAAAAGGTCAACTTGGGCTTGTAAAGCACAACATAAATTTTGGTTACTCCAATATACTGTTTGCTTATGAATCTCATTTTACCTTTTACCTTTTATGCTGTGCAGCATTTCATATTTACATTCAGCACATGGTAACAGTAACTCCACTTATGCAATATACAATAGAAGGTACTTTTCCTGAAATAACCAGTTAGCTTTAGAGTTTCCATACGATCTCCCTCTTGAGTAAGTAATAAGAACAAAATCACATATTGAGTGATATTCTTAGGAACACATGTTTTAATTGGTTCCTGTGCACCATCATGTTTTCCAAGATGGCAGCACCACGAAGCAGCATTAATATCTATTCAAAGTAAAGTAGATCACAGCTGGCAGGTAGATTTTATTAGAGACTTATGAGGACGAAATAAATTAAGCCACAAGGGATAAAACCGAATAGGTTGAGAACTGACTGAACCTAGAATATTATCCAACTGCCTATGTCAAATTTATCTGTTTTGCAACCTTAACTAGGTTGTCCTTGAAAAGAACAAAATGAGACACTCTGTTGTGGAGGACCTCTCTTCCACAAGTTGTAAATGGCACCAAGTCTTGGCTTTCTGTTTCTGCCAAGATCCTATTTCACTGGTTCACTTCCACGTTGCTAGGAAAAAACAAATTTTCATCCATTTAATTTTGTTATAAATCAAAATTCACTCAATTAAATCAAGCAGGTGACCTTGTTGATGTTTTAGTTATATTTGTTTTATTTTATTTTATTTTTGATGCTATTATTACTGAGAAAAGGACCTCTGCCAGATGCTCTGTGAACACTGCACATAAAGGCTGCTGTAAGGAGGATGGTTTGCCAGAAAATCTGCTAAAAAACCAAGGAGATTTTATCTCTTGTGTTGTTCATTACTAAGGAAAACATACAGCTAATAGTGAAGACTGTATTAAAAAAGAGTGTTTTGTAGATGAGAATTTGCTCTCTCAAGTAGTGTTTTGTGCTCTTTGTACTTGTTGTAGTTTCTGTGGGGATAAATAGGAGGCATTACTTTCAGAGCTACCTATGTATATGCACCAAGACAGCTCTTCTTCATCCAATGCAGTCCAGGTAAGCCAAAAATTGGACACCCATGATGTATACACATAAAAACCGAGTGGGCACCAATATTGCTGTGTTCCCAGCATTTTGTGCAACAGTCCAGAGTATGCCCATCAAAGACTGGCCTGAGATTTGATGAGTTTAAAAGTTTGATTCTTGTTTAGTTCCTACAGATTAGTAATAAAGGTTACTTCAGTACTACCGAAAGAACAAACACAATACTGTCAAAATAAACATTTAAAATTTGGATTTTTAATTCAATTTTTAGTACTTTTTCATAACTTGTTGCAAATCGAACTTGAATAGAAATAGAATTGTAGGATGTGAATGTTCTCTCTTGTTTCTTTTAATTCTGAAATGTGACACATCTATCAATTTTAGAATAGGTAAGATAGTGGTACATTTGCATCTAACAGGAAATATACTTAAAGAAATTTCCAATAATTTATCCTCTAAGGAAATTAAAGAGATTGCTGTAATGAAAACATTTTTAAAATTGTCTGTTTATGTTTACCTTTTTTAAAGTCTGAAAGCACTGTGTGTGGGTTTATTTCATCACCTCCCTCTAATAGGGAGTTCATTTGTCAGATTCACCTTCTTTTTGAGCAGAAGTGGAGGAAGAAACATTTATCCAGAAAAAAAACCAGCAATGTCTGTAAAGAAGTGAAAGTTGATGGGCAGCTTAAGGGACACATCTGATTTCAGTTAGCAGCATTAAAATTATTCCTTGCAATCGACTATATTTCGAGTTGCCAGCGTACCTTAAACTTTCAGGGTCTTTGTAAGGACAGAAGTGTTTTATGCAGAAGTTGACCTATATTACTATATTTTTTTAATGTATATTTCAGTACAGAAATGTTAGTAGCATCTTAATATGTTTTACACGGTAATTATGACATAGTTTTATTTGTGTAGTTACCAGGCAGATGCACTTTTTTTCTCATGCTGTGCATGAACCAGTTGCCTTCAGTGAGAACTGAAGTGACCTCCTTCTTTCAAAAACTATTTATTACAGTTGCAAGACCTACATATTATATTTCCATATGCACTGCTGCTGGTTCTTAGAATATGCCAGCAGCAGGCTGTTTTCCTTTAGCTGTCATAATAGTTGATACAAAACTAGTACTACTATGTGTTCATTAACCCGCAAATAAGCATTAATGAAACTGGAGAAGAATGGGTTTATATGGACACTTAAAATTGTGAGAGAAGGCTTTGAAAGTTTAGATAGGTTGGTTTGAAGGTTTAGATATGAAGGTTCCAGATATCAGGTACAAGGACACAAAAAGCCACAGAAGAACAGAGAAAGCATGTTATACAAACATTCCTGTTGGAACAAACATTTTTGAAGTGCTTGTCAATTTAAAAACTTGACCATTTTTTTCCCAGTCATCTGCTCAACACCTCCAGTTTTCCACTAGAATATTTGAGAGTTTCCTTACATTTGCTGATTGTGTGCTGTTCCAAAAACAAACATTTATGCACTTTTTTTCCTTTCTTATAAATTTAAGGAAGTTAAAAATAAGTGTAAAATTATTGAAATGAAGGAATGTGGTAGTGGTAGACTAATCCTGACCAGGCACCCATCACTCTCATGCTCCCCTCCCTCTGCAGAACACAGGGAGAATATGTGATAAAGAAAAAGCTTGTGGGTCAAGATAGAAGCAGATTCGTTACAGAAAAGAAAAAGCTGTGTGTAGAAATCTCATCAACAACCAATGTTTAGCCCATGGGAAGTGCCCATTGTGTTTCAATACACACCGTAGTTTCTTCTGAAGACCCCATGTCAGCTGCCAAGGAGATGTCCTGCATTTTTGTAAGCTATATTGGGTACTCAGCTTTTATCTCCTGCACATCTAATATACCTTTTCTATCAAAACGGACTTTTAGTAGCAGATATCACTCCAGAGGTCAGATCCTTCTGGGTCAGCATGTCTCAAAAGCACTAGAACCTATTTTTATATCTGGTGCTCTCGTAACTCCAGGCTGCCAGTCCATCTCTTACCTCACAGTCGCCTGAAAGATCTTTCAGTTTCTTGAAATTCAAAATGCCCCAATTAAACCTTCTCTTTTCTTGAGCTACCGTAATGGCTATCAGTAATATTTCCATGTAAAAGCAAGCAGACATAAACAGAAGCTTTGGGAAAGCAGCCAAAACACCAATTTCAACATTTCACAACACAAAAATGGCTTGTGAATGAAACAATTTTTTTTTTGTTATAATACAAACTTGCGAACAATGACTAGTTTTTTGTATATTTTTTATTTTTAGTATAAATTTTCTGCTGCAGTCATGACATAGTGGCTAAAATCTGATGAAGTTTTAAACCTTTTTGGTCATCCTAAGCTGTGATTCATTGATGCTGAGGTCAAAAAGAATCTTTTCAAGGCTGTTTCCCTTAAGAAATTCAATGCTGTCCTTTTGAGTATTCAACACTCACAGAGATTTGAGCAGAATTAAATGAGTTTTTACTGCATTCTGTCTATGACTTTATATGGTTGAAAATGACTCATGTCACTGGGAGAAGAGAGTTCAGGGTACAGTGTTGGACTTTACTGAAGCTCTTATACATCTCTCAAACCTACTACAATGCCATCACTACTCAGACTGCTCTAGGTGTTTTTTAGTTTGAGTGCACCAGGAAAACAAATCTCGAAGAACTCAGGGCACGCTTGTGCTTCCTTAACTGTATCACTCAGGCAAGGCCCTACAATACTGTGTCCAGCTCTGGCCTCTTCAATATAAGAAAGGCAATAAACTGGAGCAAGCTAATTAATGCCAGAATGAGTAAGTACACACTTTCCCCAAGAGGTGAGGTTGAGGGATCCTAGATTTTGCAGCCCAGAGAGGGTCATTTTGCAGCCCCGTGATTCTAACAAAGAGATCATTAGGAAGATGATGCCAGGCTCTTCCCTGAAGTAAATGATAGGATGGACAGAGATAGCAGACATATATTGAAGCAAGAAGCATTCAGATGGAATGGAAGGAAAACTCACTGCTGAGGACAGTTAAGCAGTGGAATTGGTGGCCTGGAGGAATTCTCCAGACCTTATCCTTAGTTGTTTTCAAGTCCCAGCAGGTTAAAGCCCTGAGGAACCTAGTGTGACCCCATAGCTGACCCTGAGTTCAGCAAGTTACCCGTCCTCCAGCTGGAAATACCTTATGAAAACCCATGAAAAATGCTACAGAAAATGCCTGTCATGTAACTACTCATATCAGATGTTTCTCTGAATGTCATCTAAATCTCTGTAAAACTGGGCTGGAAAAGTTACAAAACCACATCTATTTGTAACATTCAAGAGTGCTGAAAACTTAAAAATAACTGCCCAGTTTTGTCCCAGATCTAGAATGGAGAGAGAAAAAAGAGAAATAATGAAAAATATTACAGAGACATTACAGCTTCAAGGAAAATTATAGGTTTGAACTCAGAGAAAAGTTTAAGGTGACCTTTTCATTCCTAAGAGTGCTTGATTACTCTTTGAAATACTGGATTTGGTGAGAATGTAAGAAGTACATTTCATAGTCTTCTCAGTTTTGTCTATGTCTGAATAAAGTTTCAAAAACCCTGTTTTAGACTGTCCTTGATAGGTATACGTGATGTGAAAATAAACCGTATTTGTTACTATAAGTCTTTTATACCTAAAATATAGTAATTTTCCACCTACTAGGAGTCATTGCTACTGTAAGTTTCTGCACAACAACTTTAATTTTTAAAATGTAAATAATGAGGCTGTTCTGGGCTCTAACCCTTCTCCCTCGGAGGAGCGATCACCAGGAAGAATTAGGCTATATATGTTATTTCCACAGGTCCTCTAAGAATTAATGATATTCAGATGTGGAAACAAATGACCTCATGATCTCTCTTCTTGATTGTCATATGATCCTCCTTCCTTACTTGCAGATCATGGAGCCTCCTAAAATTCTAAGCCAGAGAGTTGTTGGATAGACAACAAGCATTGATGCTCTTTTTTGGTGGGTAAAGTTTTCTGTTGTTTTGGCAAACTGCTCTGGGTCAGACAAGAACTGGAGCTGGTGTGTGAAAGCAACGGTGTCCTGCCACATGACAGTGAGGTGGTCAGCTCGGTACTGGGAGGTTGCTGCAATCAAGTTTCTGATTAGAACATGAACTCCCATGGAAAGAAAAGTTACATTTTGGATTGTAATTTAGGAAGAGAAACAGATGTACTGCCATCTTTTCCAAATCTGTAATTCATAATATCCAGGAGGTTTGTATTTGAGAAAGCACCATCCATGGATAATGCCGTAGTATCTGTTAGGTCATGCTGCTTACCTTCTTGCAGTTTCTTGAGCTTTATATCCACGACAACAGATTATTAGTCTGAGTGGGAAAGCTGGTCTGTGCCAGGATCAGAACTGGACCAAATGTAAATGGAAGATGAACCACATGTAGTAGTACCCTCTATCGCACTGAATGAGGAGTATGAAAAGTAGGTGGTAGAATTCCTCAACTAGTAACTATAGCTAGAGATAGCTAACTAGACATTTTGAATTATTTTCCATGTAGTAATAATTGTGAAGGCTTTTGTTTCATTTCTAAAAGTAGTAAAATAATATTCTCCTTTATTCATTATTCTACCCTGTAGTCATGGCCCAATAAAGATAATAGTCATCTGAAACATTTTTGAATTAGTTACAAACAATCCTTTGGATGGCCAGCCATTTACTGCCTGTACAAATAACACTTATGCAGTAAGATTATGCAGTCCATTCTCAGAAACTTAATAAAATAATAAAATAAAAACATTTTATCCACCATCCTTTCAAAATTACCAGAATTTTAAAACTCTTTTAAATGGTAATTCTGTTCCAAGTGTAGACATGAGAAACTGGAAAATTATCAAAGATGCTAATGTTTGGTACTAGGTTAGTTATCAATTATTTTCTCTAAGACTGAGGTTTGTTGGAATATCAGATGTGCCATGATACAGAATTTGCAGGTAGCTATATGCTTTCATTATTTGGAAGTTGGAGTGCAGTAATGCTTTTCCCAGTGCGACTTTCTTCTCTAACTACAGCTTGCAACCTGCAGAGTAAAGCAGATTTTAAAGCGATGTTTGACATACAATATGATATCTGTATATAATTATCTATGCTGACTGATTTTTACAAAATGCAACACGTGTTTTGATCACATATATGAATTTTGAAATTATATGGTTCTCATCTGTCGCAGCTGTTGCCCTGATAGTTGCAGTCATCTGGCTGCTGTCACCATTGTTGCAGTGATTCAAAGAGATTTTGTCAACGACAGGCTGAAAGAACAGAAAGCTGCCTCAAAAAACTCTCATCTTTAATCTGTATTTGTTCAAACTGGGGACTCTGCAGGGAAGATGAAATTGTGAAGGACAATGAATATCCGGAAGATCGTAGAATCATAGAAACACCAAGGTTGGAAAAATTTCCAAGATCATCTGGTCCAACCATCCACCTGCCACCAATATTTCCCCTCTAAACCATGTTCCTTAGTACCACATCCAAACGTTCCTTCAACATCTCCAGGGACAGTGACTCAACCACCACCCTGGACAGCCCGTTCCAGGACCTGGCCATTCTTTTGGAGAAGAACGTTTTCCTAATATCCAACCTGAATCTTTCCTGGTGCAACCTGAGGCCCTTACCTCTTGTCCCATCACTTTAACCTGGGACAAGAGGCCAACCCCTTTCTCAGCACCACAACCTCCTTTTAGTCTGTTGTGGAGAGCTATTAGGTCTCCCCTGAGCCTCCTCTTCTCCAGAGTTGCAACTTATTTCATGCACATGTAATATATTTTGCTACCCTTTGTGAAGATTTTGCATTCTTCTTATGGAAAAAAAGAAAGTATTCTAAAAGTAGAAAAGAAATCAATTAGATAAACAGGGGGACTGAAAAAAAAAAAGAATAACTCTAAAATAGATGAAGCCAGTGAACAAAAATATGTGGGTCATCTGAAATAAAAGCATTTAATCTCTATACTGCATTACTACTCTTTTTTCCTAGCCCTTTCTGGATCATCTACACCCTACAAGAAAAGCAATAGCTGCAGATAATAATCATGCTGCCAGCTGAGGTATCGTACCTGGGATTAGCCAGGGCTTAGGTTGAGGACAAGGTCATTGCCAGGGCTCTCCAATTACTAGTGCTATCACTACCTTTTCTAAAGTGTCAAACAATGACAAGCTTTTGAAGGCTAAATCCAGCAGCAGATTCTTGATGGGTTAGTGGTAAATGAGTGACACTGAGTCTTAGACTTTGATGTTCATCAAGATATGTTTACAATGAAGTTGACTTTCGTTTCCAGCATAAGCTACCATAAAAAAAAGATTTGCACCTATACACTGTGCTGCTAAATGCCTGACCCTGAAAAGAGAGATGAATTAAATAAACTCAGTGACAAATTCCCACTGCTGTTTGGTATGAGCATTAATTGTTAATAAATTAAATATTTAGTACTCACAGATAAATTTACCTTTGATTGCTTTTTTTTTTTTTTCTGGGAGAAGTTAAGCTGTCAAAGTGGTGCCCTGGTTTGCTTCTTAGCAATGCTTTTCAACATATATTCAGTAATATTCAGTGGGTGGAAAGAACCGTGTAACCGGAGGGCTCACAAGCTGAATGTTATTTGTTTACTCTTTAGCATAATTTGATTCCTGCTTCCCCGATAAACAAAAAATGACTTGATAATTCTCTTCGTCTTGGGAGCTGGGGGAGTGGAAGGGGAAGAAAAGGAGAGCTTGCACACAGAATGGCAGTTTCAGAAGTGAAATTCACAAGATCCTCTAGAATTTGGCTCAAAACAATTAAGGAAGTTCTAGGCTACCTTATCAGTCTGCCATAGTACTTTTTTTTCTTCCAGAAATTGCATTTATTTCTCATTATTTATTTTGCATATGGGCTGCATACTTTTACCTATCCTTAACTCTCAGGCTGTAGAAAGATCCTAATGAGATTTACCTCTTCCTGAGGGTCGGTGATTCAATCTGGCTGCATATCTTCAATAGAAAATGAATTTATTTCAGGGCATGGGCTCCTCGCCGTCCTGGTCATGGCAGCATGCATTTCAGCCTCCTCCTGATTTTCATGCAGTCTCAGCTTCCTACTGTTTTCCCAAAACTGTAATGTCATTTACTCATACTCCTTCAGAAAACCTATGCCAGCACTGACCTCTCCCTGCCCCAGGCCTTGTTCTCCTCTGTTCAAAACACTGCATTTCAGCAATTATAGAATGTATCAAAAGACCTGCCATTAAGTAAATGCTAGGATTTATGTCTTGCAAGTATCACTACCTTTTGAAAATATCAGTCATTTAGTTACTTCTCAAACAAATAATTTGGTTGTAAAAAAGAACTACTGAGTCTCCTTCTCTGGAGACATTCAAGACCTGCCTGAATGCAACCTGGGCTGGGAGCTGCTTCGTCAGGGGGGTTGTACTCAATGATCTCTGAGGTCCCTACAGTTCTGTGATTCTGTGAATACAACATTTTTGAAGACGAATAGCAGATATTAATAACTTTGAAATAAGAATGACTTTAACAGTACATCTGAGCCATTTAGTAAGACTTGTACGTGATGTACATATTTGGGAAAGAAAAAAAATCTATTTCAGTTAATTTTACAAGTGTGTTTTCTTTGTGACCTACAAGAAAGGTTTCTGAAGTGAAATCTTAACCCTAGAGTTGATAAGAGACTTCCGATGCACTGCGATTCCACCTTTGGTATTTCTAGAGGTGAGCAACAGAAAAAACCCAATTTCAAGCAAGAAAGGATAGCATGCCAATTCTGCTAATTGTGGCTTCCTATTACATGCAATCAGTCAGAAGAAAAATCTGAATGGAGATGTATCTGCTTGGCCTACATTTTCTCACCAGAAAATTAGTCTCAGACAAGGGGATTTGCATATCCTCGTGTAATCATCAAACTGTACAGTTGTACCATTGTACATTAGAAAAGTCAAAAGTGAAAAAATTAAACTATGTTACAATGCCATTATCCTCCCGTTGTCAAAATCTAAGTTAATAATTTGAGAGCTGGTTTTCAGTTACCATGCTCCCAGGGCTCACCACTCGAATTCTTCTGCTGATAGGTTCAACACTCAGATCCAGATTCAGGGATACAGAAAAACGTTAACTTCAGCTCAAGTTCCTGTGTCCTTGGGAATCTCCTGGATGCTCTCCACCTTAGGACACCTTTTAAGATGTCCTGAGATTATTCTGAGAGCAACGATACTTTTTTCCACACACAGACATGGTAACAAGAAAGAAAAGTGTAGGATTTTTACTTGCACTTTTTTGCCTCTCTACTTTCAGATTACAAATCGTGTGAATTTACTGTACTGTTAGCAGATTCCTTTTGTGACTGTGCCTTGTTTCCAATCATCTGAGGTTATTCATTCTTTAAAACACAAAAGTGAGTCTTTCTCTGAGGGAAGAGAATGTGCTTTACATTTATTCCTTATTTTCCCCATGAATTCTCCCACACTCTCTAAAATTTAACTGGTCCTAACTGAGCTGGTACTAGGGGCTGTGTGGATCTTAAACCAAACAAGAACATATTTGCAGGAGACCTGTGTCCAGGAGGCACACAGCTTGAAGACTTTCTGCCTTTCTCAGAGAGATATTTACCCTAGGTAACTTTTTTTTTACCAGTAACTATACTGTTCTGCCATTAGTGATATCATTCAACCTTGGCATAAAAACAGATGTCTGGTCCAGAAAGCTTTTAGAAGATGCATCTGCCCTCAGTTCGCACTGGCTTTTGCATTTTTTATTCCTTTGAACATACACAGATCATTATGTGTGCTTCATTTTACAGTTCATTAGGTCTGGGTGCATCAGCTATCTCTCTCCCAGAAACTTGCTTGTCAGTGTACACAGGTGAAGTTTACATAACAAGTAAGTAATCACCAAATCAGAGAATGTCGTAAGTCACAAAGATGCCAAAAGGCTCTGAATATTTGTCCTGAATTTCAAGTGGCCTTTAACCTCATCTAACGTTGGCACTGGTGTTTGCTCAATAGCTGTATAAGAAAACAAACTAATGATGTGCTTGGTAAAAGCTGCAGTAAGCTGATGCCTAACTGAAACTCAACAGCTCGCATAAAAGATTAAAATATTTATATAACTCAACTGTGCTTAAGTACTTTTCAAATTGTCTTCAAAGGATTTATGGGAAGCTGTTCTGTTGTACAGGTCAAAAAGAAATACCCACTTCCACTGCACAGTGATCATTATTTTAACAGCTTGTTCACCATTGCAGTTTCCATAAAACCTGAGCTGCTGCTCTCCCTCTTACATTAAACAATAAAAATAATACCCTGCTCGATCTTCATCATGTTGACAACAAACCACAGTGCTACAAAACTTTGAGCACCTCCTCTTTCTTAACAGCATAGCTAGAGTTTTGACCAGGAATGAGCAAGTCCTTGATTGTATGACTTTGGGTCCAGGTTTAGACTTTAAAGGTCATATTTAATCCAAAGCCAACTTAAATGAGTTTCTCATGATTTTCTGAATCTTTCCCTTCTTCTTTTCCTTCTTTTTTTTTTTTTTAAGCAACTTGGATGTTTTATTGCAGCAATTATTGAGTGAAGGAATCAAAGAGTATGAGAGAAAGGGAAATCAGAATCGCTGAAAAGTGGTGCTTAAACTGGAAGCAAAGCAAAATAATGGCTTATATTGACAACATGAATTCTAAGATGTTGTGTGAAATCACCACAGTATGGAGAAGCGTGCTGAAGTGTGTGGTGGCAGACAGAAATATCAGTGTAATAAGTAAGCTTTTTATTTTTTACCCTGTTTTTTTTTTTTTTTTTTTTTTAAGTTGTACTTTTCCTTTTAATGATTTTAGAGCAGTTAGATTCTGTCCTTGTGGAAAGGGCACAATTTTCACATCTTTTTTCATTTGGGTTTATGTAAGCTGACATTTACAGTGCCATTTCTCTCACTCTTAGCTATTTAAAGGCGCTTGCCCAAAGAATCCTTTTGGGAACTGGCTTTCTAGACTCGGGGCTGATGTTGCTTTCTGGGTGAAACCTTCTAACCTCTTCAAAGAAAAGACAGGTCTGACCCCAAAGCCCTTATTTATAACAACCAGTCACAAGGTGACCATCCTGCATGACCTGTGGAATATACTACGCACTATTTTTAGACACCGTAGAATGCACTCAAGGGCAAATGACACGGTCCATGATTAACAAAGAATTCCTGCAGAAATATTATTCAATATTAAGCTGTATAAATGGACCCAAGGAACAGAAAAACCATAAAATGGCAGATAGAGTCTGAAACGGTGTGTGAGCTCCTCTTGGACACCTTGAAGTTCTGATTATCTTTTCCCCTTTAACTAAACAAAAGCAGATCTAAATTGAAGGTTAAATGAAATGCCTTTGTTTCAAAATTATAAACACGTGTGTATGTGCATATATGTAATAACCTTCAACATCCAGTATTATATACACTGAAATTTCATGAATACCTAAATATGCATCTTGTAATTTGGGCTTTATTTTTCCATGGAGAATGGTCATTCATACGCAGCAACAGAGTGATAATAGATCTGAACAAACATTTACACAACAAAATTTAGTGGTCCAAATGGAAATTGAGGACAAATGTGTAAATAAATGCATATAGAGAATAAATAATGATAATAAAAAAAGCTTTCTGCTTAGCCACACATGGGTTGAAAAGTTTCTCTGCAAATCGTTCGTAGGAACACATGTTTAAGAGAAAGCAAGACTTAGTCTGAGAACACAGCAAAGAACATGAAACAATTCCAGTATTTACGTACAGCTTTTTCTTGACTTTGGCAAATCACTTAATCAGTGGAATTCACATGCCTTAATAATTGGATAAGTGTTAGAGAAAAGTACTAGAAAAAGGTTAAGTACATAAAACGGTCTAGCAAACTTCTTTTTTTTCCATGAGATTGTATACGTTCCAAACTATATGTAAAGTCTTTTGGTATTAGAAGTATTAAGCAATACTTTGATGATCAAATGGGTGATGGAGCACTAGAGCTGCACACAGAGCTGGTGGATCTCCTTCTCTGGAGATGTTCAGGACCCACCTGGACACTGAGCTGTGCACCCTGGGCTGGGAGCTGCTTTGGCAGGGGGTTGGACTCCATGATCTCTGGAGGTCCCTTCCACCCCCTACAGTTCTGTGATTCCCTGAATGCAATAATATTTCATACCACTAAGGAACCTTAGTGATTGCATAAGGGTTTTTGATAGTGAAGGAATATGTTAGGTCTTGAAAAATTTGCTTCACAAACACTGGTGAATGCTATATGATACAGTTCTGCAGTTGAGCTTCACTACAATCATCAAACTTGCATTTATTTTTATAGTTTAGTGAAACTGGACTTTTATTTATTTATTTTTTTTTAACTTTTTCACTTTAGCTTATTTTAGTTTTCAAAAAACCCTGAAATGCTGGGCAGATGGGTAAACATTTTCTGATGAGTAACAGCTCTTCTTTGTGTCCCCTCAAAGGTTTTAGCGTTTCCATTTTATATATGCACATTTGAGAATTTATGCTCAGTAATAAAATACATTTATCATATTGAAAAGTGGCATTAGCATGCTAAACCAAGGAACCTGATAGATTTTTGTTTTACATACAAACATACCAGGTGTGTGTACACAACACAATAATTAATAAATAATACATACAAGACTACATAGATAAAAATTGTTACTTTTGAGTAGAGTAAATGCATGAATGCACCCCTAACAATGTACTTACATAAAGAGAAGGGAAAATCTTCAGATTTCAGAAATCTACCTATTAGATTTAAAAGCCAGCACATTCACATTTGTTCCCCTCTAAAAGTACTTCCAGTTTTCTGACTTTTTTATTAATTATTCTTTCCTCAGCTGTAAGTGTTTTGGGTTGTGTTTTTATTCTGGAAGTTTTCAGTTACACTGCCCTGTGCCTTCAGCAGATCTCGTCGGTTAAACAGGGTCAGTTCTGCTCTTGCTATGGCAAAGTAAGAAATAATGGTGCTGATTCACTCTTCCCTCTGAATCAATATTAAGCTCAGTGGAGTGCTTTAAGTGAAAGTATTCTTTTTAAGGAGGTCAAAACTGGATTCTGATTGCTTCTGACTTAAGGAATTCTTGATGTCCTTTGGATGTGGAGGGCTGTGTCTCAAAGAAAGATTAAAATTTGGTCATAACTTTCTGCTGCTCTAAATTACCCTTATGGTATCCATTAGCCGTGGTGCTCTGTTCTAAAGCGCTGCTATTGCAGGCATGTGCTCATATGCATCTGTTACGGTTCACCCTTAGAAAATCCTAGAAATGCCTTTTTTCTGGTACTTGAAGCATTAGATATATTTTTTTTTACCCCAGTTGTAATGCACTGAAAGTCAAGCACCACTTTCCAAGAGTAAAGGGAGTAGTGAAATAATCACATTTTTAGAGGGCATGATTTCTCAACATTTATTCACTCTTCCAAATTTAATCACTTTATATGGGTTACCCTCTAGGAAACAGCTTTCTTTGAAAATCTGGCAACATTTAGAGATAGTCAAATGAAAAAAAAAAAAAAAAAAGCGTTGTTCTGCGTATTTATTACAGTTCTCTAAGACGCTATTAATTCTTGCCTTCCTCCTTAAAAACAGTGAAAAACTAGCTCATCCATGTGAACTGAACCTTTTTTGACCCTGAAGATTTCTTCCTTGGCAAATTATTTTTCATTTTTGATATAAACGTGATTTCTTATGGGCATATCATATCTGGATAACATACAATATTGTAAATGTGTGCAGGTCTAAATGCAGAAGACAGAACTCAAGGAAAGTAGAAGCTGCAGTGAGCAACACCTTCCATTTAAGAAAGAAAGAACTTCACAAGAATGAGAACAAAGCATAACATGCTGTTTTCTCCCTTTTCTCCCTAGTTTGCTACCACACTGGATGCAGCTTAGAAAATAAACCACAGCAAATTGTTGTCATTCCCTCTGTACATGTGCAAGTACAGCCTCAAAAGCTAGCAAGATATCAGTATGCACACTGTGTGAGTAGGAAAACTGTGAAAAATACGTGGTAAAGCCACCACACATGTCAGTAATGCAGTGGGGTTGCGAATGTCACACATAGCCTCAAAAAGGAGATTAGGATGAGAAAGGGTTCACAGAGGAGACAAGAAAACAGGCCAGCATTTGGTAAAACTCAGTGGTGAGGACACAAATAGATGATACACCTTCTGACTGGAGAACTGCCCTCCCAAGAGAAGGTAACCTGTGATTTTTTTGTTTCTGTACTTCTACAAAAGAACAGGGCGAAAGTGAAATTGGTTTTGAAGCAGATGATGTGAACAGAGTGAACCTCAAAGTGAGTATCAAAATTATCCACGTGGTGATTCAAACAATGCAAAAAGATTTTGCGAAGCCTGGCACTTTCATAAGCAAATCAGGTGCCAGCTTGAAAGGTGAGCATCTTTCTGTGGCTGAGCTCTCACACCTTCACTTAAATCAATGCTTGTCCAACGACTGATGTCACTTCAAGGGACAGAAAACAGGGCTAAACAAACTTCTGGTTTAATCTTGCATGACAACATCTGCTCTCTCTTCTTGGACACCCTCCACCATGGTAAGCAACGTTTCTGAAGGTGTTTTATTCCAGTGATTTCCCTGAGGTACAAGGAGCAGGACAAATATATTGTTTGAAGCCAGAACTTCACTTTTTATGCTTAGAACACAGAAACTGAGAAACCCTCAGATCTCCATTATTATTTTTTTGTTTTTCAGTTCTGTCTCTATTCAACTGGAATTACCAAAACATTTTTTCTTCAGTAAATATGAGATAAAGCTGGAAAACCACGTCACTATTCAAAATGTGAGGGAGAAAGTTCCTCTCTAGAGTTACTGGAAATATACCACAGGAATATTTTATAATGTCTGTTTAAGGAACAAGAAGACAGGAAGAGAAGAGACGCTGTTCTTCAAGGTGTTTTGTTCATTGTTGTCTGTGAAGCAGAGGCAGAAGCAATGAGAATACCACTACTTTATGTGAAAGGTGCTCTGAATTTGTTAAAAAAATAGTTGCTGATCCACATCAAATTCCAACCAAACAGGCTAGCATGGGCTTAAGGTGCAAAAAAGGAGAGTTTTGCCATCTTCTTTTTGCTTTCTGAATTAGGACAAGTAATCTCGACTTGTGCTGAGGACTGGCTGTTTTGACAACACTTGTCTTCTGTCATAAAAAATCCTTAAGGAATTCAAAGATAAATCGGTCCCACCAGACCACAAAACAAGCATCCATTTGTGCATAGCTCACTGTGCAGGGGTTTCACCAAGCAAGCAAGCTCAGCACCTTGCAAGGCCCAACCTCCCTCAGGATTGTGCTCTCAGTGCCTTAGCCCTTATCTTTGCAAGCACTTCTTGCAACGTTTCTCAGGGTGACAACGCGGTAAAAAAATCACAGCCAGCAGTTATATTTTGCATACGATTCTGGGGAACTGCTAATGAGCTACGCAATTTATCTTCAGAAGAGAAAAAGAAAAAAAAAAAAAGGAAAAAAAAAGGAAAAAAGAAAAAAAAAAAGGCTTATGAAACATTTTTGGCAGCTCCTTCAAACTATTTTAGAAAAATGCAAGGAAAGGTTAAATGCCTTAAAATGGGTATTTTTGACATTTGCCCTTTTATCTCGCTGAAATTCCACCAACAGCTTTTTCATGTTTTTAACCTCATGTGTCAACCGTGCAGTGGGAAGGAATGAAAAAAAAAAAAAGCCCTGCGACAAACTGGAGATACAGCAAAGCCACAGTTGTCGGAGCAGCCGCTGCTTGGAGGGGGAATGAAGGCCTGGAGTCCTTGGGAAGTGGGATAAAGCAGCGTTCCTCCTGTTGTCAGCTACAAGCTGCCCGTGGTGCTCCGTGTTTTCCTTAAGTGCGATTTCAGCGAGGTCTGTGTTCTGTCTGCGCTGATGTATCTCGGCACAAGCAGCTCACTGTTAGCCATTATGTACCTATTAGCACTGATTACTTTCTGATAGCTGCTCACCAGTTGGTTTCACTCACTTTGACAGATTTGGTGCTTTGTTTAACCTTTAAACTAGTGGGGCAATAACACTGCTGACAGAATTGGAGAAATAATTAAGGAAAACTTAGCCAAGGCATAAGAAAACAACCGTAACAAGACAGGTCTTTCTGGTGGGTTTGAAGAGTTGTCAGAAGACATGCAAGAAGAGGATGGAGCACCAGTGCTGATAGCATGGAGTACCATAATTATGGCTATTTCCAGCTTAGACTACAGGAATGCTGTTCAGAGAGATTATTAGTGCTTTTCTAATCTTTTTTTTTCTTTCTTTCTTTTGTGGTACATACTGCCCAGGCCAGGAAATCATTTGTTTCTGCAATTGTTATGAGCAGTGAGAGTACCAACAGTTTAGAGACAGCATTCCTGGTTTGATTTATACTGGGAAAAGGAAAACTCAGTACCTCAGAGCACTGTCAGTAAAGCTGCTAGAAGAAATGACGTAAAGTTAAAACCATACATTTTATCTCCTAACGTCACAAGCTAGCACGAGTGTCACCATATAGGAAAGAGAGCAGAAAATAAAAGTAATCTTCCATCAAACTCTCCACCCACCCAGTTTATCTTCTTGCATTCGTCAATCTGTTGGATGAAATGCCTTTGGGTGAAATTTATTCCACTCCCACTAAAACTTCACAAGGAACCGTGGTGAGAAGCCTCCTGCAGGAGTGAAATGCCCTTGGATCACTGAGTTATTAATGACTCGACCAGACACAAGGAGCATCTCCCAGGATGCCTCCTCAGTTAGGAGGTGGTTGTACTACTACAAGCAGGCAGTTTGCATCTCTGCACCAAGCTTGGTGGCCTCCCCTCTTCATTTGTAGCTTTCTTTTTGTTTGGAGGAGCATTTAGCATAGCCAGAGGGGAAAAAAATACAACAAGAAAATATGGCTGTTAGTCTCCACTAATGCAGAGAGCATTCACAGCAGCTGCTGTACACTTCAGCTCCTTGAAAGAGGACTGTCTACTCTGAATTTTACAAATGAGTCTCCACATTGCCACTCTTTTCCTGAGAGTGATTCAACCTGCTTCGGAAGAAATATAGTCCTCCCTTTTATGATCAGCATATGTTCAGGTTTATGATCAGCGTAATTTTACAAAAGCCTGGTGGAGAGGCAGAGTCCTGAAAGGCAGCCTGGTACGCTGCATCAATTACAGCTCACAAAATCTGGGTCCACGTAGCCTGTGGTAGACAGGAGACGTCAAACAGAAACCCATTTAGGAAATGTTGGAGTCGTTTGTGTCTGTGTGTGTGTGTGTGTGTGTGCTGAAATAGCTCACTTAAAAATGGATCTGGTCTTAACCTTTCAGTCTTCCTATGAGCCCAATCTGGGGAGTAAATCACAGAGCGTGAGAAACATACCTCGCTGCTGCATGCAGATAATTAAAATCCAAATAATATTCTGATACAGTAGCCAAAAGAGTCTGCCTGATCATTAATAATTGAAGAGTTTGTAAGTCATTAAAATATAATACATTCATTATTTTCCTCAGGTTGACTCGTGCATTACAGGATGTGATGTATTTATGGTTCGTATCCTTTCTTGCTGTACTTGTACATTCTTTGACCGTGATTGTAACTAAAATAGGCTACTTACCCTTTTTGTCAGATGTAAGATACTGACATCAAGCAAGTAGCGCAGTTGTCTCTTAATTAAGTGTTGTAACCAGTCTAATTTAGTGTCCTTTCATCAGTCATTTATCATCACTTTTACTGCTCACAGTATTATTTCTTATGCTAATTGCCAACTGTAATGCTCCTAAACTACATAACTGCATCAATATTTCCTGGGAGAAGAGTTCAGCGTTTCTTGTGCTTGTTGGAAAAAAAAAAATCTAAAAAACAAAAACAGAAAAAAAAACCAAACCACGTTGAGTTGCAAAAGCTGAAGTAATGTGATTTGTCCGTGCCCAGGTAAACACAGCACGTTCTTGTGGTTTCTGTGCTTTGGCAGCTTCAGTGGTTGGAGAAGTCTAGAGGAGGGAAATACTACAGATGAGACAACCCCGGTGTCAATACAGAGGGAAAGCCTCAGTTCCCCTGTCAGTCTTTTACCACATGCGAAATTTTTTTATTTTTTAAGACTATCTGGAAGCTGGAAAAGCTTCTGGCATCACATTTTTCACCCCTGTGCATTAAGGGTCCCTTGACAAATACGACATCATGTAAAGGAAACGAGAGTGATGTTTCCCCTACTACAGTATGCGAATTTGAAATCACCTTTATCTCATTGTAAAGTGTACGACATGCTTGATACCTCAAGAGGGTGAGCTTATAATGAGGGTAGGGATAAACATATCAAGAACCGTGTTAATTAGGGGATTACAGAGCAGCGCTTGCAACAAAAAGCAGGAATATGCAGAAACCACATATAGGACTTTCTAAAATAGAGCCCGATTATAGAAGATGCAGGTGCTATCGCTCGTGGTGAAGAATAACAGTATTTATTTTGATAGAGCAGATCGGCAGTACTGCAGGAATAAATGGAATTGGGTCATTATATGTAAACAGAAATCTCCTTCTCTCACTGCGAGAGCGGAGCACTTATACATGAATTCATAAACCCCAGACCAAATGGATTGGTTAGAGATCAGCAGCCACATGAATTTCTCAGTAAATGTCTCTCACCCCATTGCCACTTTTTCCAGTGCTCCATATGCTAGATTGCAAACTACAGATTTAGTCCTTTTGCCCAAAGGCATCCGAACCTGTGAAAAGCCTAGCTGAAGCACTGTCTATTGTTCATTGACAACTTGTCAATTTACTTCCAGGCAAAATAACTCATAAACATGATAAGTAAGGCAGATAAAACAAGAATTCTTTCACACTTTGCAACTTTACTGCAAAAAAGCCTTATTTTTCATAAATGTGTGAAATCTCCCCTCAGAATTGTGACTGTGCATTGAACTTTAAAACTGTGCAGAAACCGCGCATGCATCGCACGATTCCTGTCTATAATAAGATGAATGTTAAATATTAAAGACGTATTAAAAGTGATAAAATATGAGATATTCAAAGGTTCAACAGCATTCTCCTATCGCTAGCTGTTTTTCCTGAGTTAATAAGAGTTCATTTTAGGGGAAAAAAAACCTCCAAAAGACAAATGTTTGAATACCACTCTCCAAACTGACATTTGTCTCTTCCTTTAACGCTTATTGTATAAATCTCTCAGTTTCTGGAAACATATAAAACTCCTTTATTTCACAGAGAGTGGCAAAAAGCATTAAGCAGAAATCAATGACTTTGCCAATTTAAAATATGTTCTTACAGTTTGCCTTCCCCGCGTTCAATAATGACGTTGGTACTCTTCACAAAAGATACTTAAATGATTAATTTTTTATGCATTGCCATACAGACAATTTTGCAGGCGCACACGCAGCATTTAGATGACTGCACATTTGGGCACGCAGATTAGTTATCTGCAAGAAATTTGGGACAAGTTGCCAAAAAACAGTGACAGAAATGATGTTATTGCACATGCCATTAGGCTGAAGACTGTGTTTATAATGCTGAAAATATTACTTTTTTTTTTTCATTTTCCTCTTTTTTTTTTTTTTTCCCCTCCCTAAAGACAGCTAACCATCTCCTCTCCTCTTTTTGTTAAATTTCATTCTGTTTCCCAATCTGTGCTGTATTTGGGAGCCCATGTGAGGCAGAGCCTGCAGCACACCGCGGTGCTCTAGGGTGCTGCCACAACAGTGGCAACAAGTGCTGTAAAGTGAGTGATTAGAGATGGGAAATTGAGTTGCCCACTGTGTGATGGGTTTCAGGCTGCTGCTGGCCCAGGAAAACAGTGTTCCCATGGCTGATATCTCCTGCTCAGGTAATGCAAAGGCTGCGCTGGTCCTCGATAATTATCTGGGTGGTGAAATGGACAAGTTGGGAAGTGGTTGCTTTCCATATTCCATGTTGCTGCACCAAATGGTCTTCGGAAGACAGGTCAGAAAGCATTTTGTACTGAATTCCTGCAACCAGAGCTAAGGGACTAAAGACTCTATTCTAGATATATTTTTTTTCCCTTGTTTTCCATTTATATTATTTCACCTGAAATATCTCAAGCATTAAACTTTTATTTGAAGTAAGGAACCGGAGTCACCAACATTAAAAATGCAAACAAATATTTGTGAAGCAGTTTCTCTTAATCCAGTCATAAGAAAAGACTCCAACTTTAAAAACAGTATTTGCATTATGCATATCTTATTAATATTAGATGACTCGTTGCCACTTATAATTAGAAGAAAAAAAGGAAAACAGAATTATGAATACATCATAATCTATTGATTCATTACTGAAATTCACTTTCTGTTTACACATCCTTTCAGGTTTTTATTACACATTCATTTTAACCAATTACAACTATAATTATAATTTACACAGCATAGTTAATACCTTGTTTTCAGTTTTATCTTTGGGTGGTATATATCATTTGCCATTGTTTTTCAGAGTTCTTCATTTCATTACCATAGGAGGAAAGGAAGAGCGACTTTTGGGAGCTGTGCTTCTAATAACTATGATATACAGCATGTATAAAATTGTGGAGTGATCTAAAGTTTAACGTTCTCTAATGTACAAACACCCACGCATATTACGTTCTGCATATATATATTCACAAACACACCTGAATTATACAGTCATAATACTCATCGCTTCCACATTACAATACACAGAAAGTATGCATACATATGTATGTATATATATATAATTTTCTTCTTGAAAAGCAGAAATCAGACACAAAACCACAGAGCTGTGAAAAATTACAAACCCTCTAAAGATAATTACTCCTGTTCGTCCATTGCGGGCACTGAAGTTACTGCTGACAAAAGTTCCAAACCCATCAGAGTATGCAGAGTACCATTCTCCTGAACATCTTTTCCTCCACAGATCCTTTTATCAAGATATTTTCTCCCTTCTTCTAGTAATAACTTCTCAAAGGATTTGAACAGAGCGCTTGGAACCACAGCAAAATGTTGCATATCCAATGGCAGAAGCAAAGTAAGAAAGAAGACAAACTTCAATTAGTTTGGGTCAGAGCTAAGGCAATAGTTCGTAACAGGACATTGAATTTTATACGTGTGACACTTATTGACCACCAATCATCCCCCCTCCAGCACTGACTTACACATAAGAAAGTTAAATACTGTTAATTCACAGATTGCAGCAGCAGTCCTTGAGATATCATTCTGCATGGAACTGAGCTTGCTCTTCTGCAGTATCACCATGCTACTCTCATTGAGAACAATAACTTCCAGTAGGAATGTCTTTATTGAACTATTTATATGTGATTATGAGCAAAAATTCTTTTATTGATAAAAGGTGGTGGATTGTTTTTTTAATCATCCCTCTCTTTTCACAAGTGATTAAAATACTGAGCACTGCCACGGGCAAGTTGTAAATGAAAGCGTGCAATATATCTGCGAAAAATGGGAAACAGACAGTCTAATTTTATTTCAGAAGCGAGGAAAAAATCAGTACCTAACTACTAAAAGGATCATTGATTCCCTTAAGAAAACACAAATGAATTCGAAAAACATTTGGTCGTTTGCAAGTTCTTTAAAGGATTCTGATGCTGAAATATTTTTTTTGAATACTTTAATTCCATCCTAAATGATGACAAGCTCTTCGAATGACTGGAAACTGCAAAATAAATGGGTAAGTTAACGTTGCTCTTTTCTATGAGATAAAGAGTGATATGACTTTTAATTAAAAGTAGTTGATTTGACATTTATACTCCACCAGTTCAGAAAACAAATGCATGAGCTGTGATTTAAAATAGGTGATATTGATGACGTTATTTCTTTCTCCCTTTAAGTTCTGCTTCTCCATAATGCTACGCTGTTTAAAAATGGTCTCACTTTTGCCCAAAATGCACTTTTGATGCGAAGAAACCTACAGCTCATTTAATTTATAATTTTTTATATCACTTCAGCTGTAGAAAATTAGGCTATGTACCAATATATTCCAGTGATAGCAGCTGTTGGATAATTTCTATTAAAAGCGGAAGATATGGATGGAACCAAGGTCCTATTATTTTCTTTCTGATATGAATGCAGCAGTAATATGAACCAATGAAATCTTTGAACATCTTGGCTCTCCAGCATCAAGAAGTTAACATTAAAAAATATTATAAAAATCATCCAAAGTGGGGGCTACCTTGGAATTACAAAGTATAGGAAGTATATCTGGAAGATGTAGAACCGAATTTCGGCAATAATATGAAAGGCTGGAAGTTTTTTGAAGCCATTACAGCTCAGCACATCAGTGCTACCACAGAGTTCTTCCTGATTCTCAATGCTTATTTTGCATTGTTCTGTTATGAGGAAAGGCAGATGAAAACATTTGAACTAATTACTCTCAATTACTGCTTTGTACATTGTCCTTTGGTGTTATATTTTCATTTAGTACATCAAATTATTGGACTGCCTTCTTGTAACTCCCAGTGTGAGCTACATGATATCTGACAGCTTAAGTTTGGCTTGGTATTCTGTAGGAAATATTAATCCAAAAGGAACAGGAATATTTCAGAAGAAATTTCTTTTTAAGAATTCCAGGTAATTTTAACAAGTATCCATCAGCTCTATTTTTATTTAGGACACTGAGTCCTGAGGGAGTGAAAGGCAAACCACATTCTGGATGGCCACACACAGCTGTTCATACCACTACATGAAGAGTGCCTCAATCAGCTTGTCCATTTATATTGGTGGATTACGATCAGCAAACTGCATACAGAGCTGAACACGAGCTTCAACACATTGGAAATAATTGTGAAAACACTGGAATATCACAAAGTTTGCACCAGATGGGTCTCACGAATGCTCACAGAGGAACCAAAAGATGCAAATTCATTGAGTACTGTTGAACCAATGCGAGGCTGAAGGTGACAGTATCCTTGATCGCATCATTACCGGTGAAAAGATATGGCGTCACCACTACAAGAGTCAAAACAGCAGTCATGGATTGATAATATCTGAATTTCCCATTGAAGAAGTCCTAGGTGCAGCCCTCAGCGGGTAAAGAGATATGCACTGTGTTTTGAGATATAGAAAATTCTTATTCAAAGTTGGTCTGGTCAACACTGTGATGGGAATATTACAGAAACGTTCTCCACTTAGTGTTGACAAGGACAAAAGGCAAGATGCACCTGTGCAATGACATTAACTGAATAAAGATGATGAGAAAGGAGCCAAGGAGTCCAGTTTTACCCTCTGTGTTTGACTCTGCAGACAAACATCAGATTTGGGATTTGTTTCCACACCCTCTTGGGAACTGTCCATTGTTTCTAAGATGTCAGCATAACAGGACAGCTGTTACATACCTCCTGCTAACTAAACAAATAGATAGATTATCCACTGGTTAAGGTTTAATTCAGAGTAGGTATTATCAGAACTCTACCAGCACAGTCAGCACTGCCTTCTAACAAGATACCTGTTTGTTTGAGTAATACTAGTCCTTCCATAGACAGTCAGAGTAGGGGTGAGTATCTCATTTAATTTAATGTAATTAATTTATTTTGATGTGTTTTATGGATGCGTGGCCACCAGTTCATTAAGGAGAGAACATTACAGACTGAATGTATTTGGGTTTTACTGTGTCTGTGGTATATAACTCAGCCACTTTCCCCAGACTAGTACTGCTGTAGACAAAACACAAGAAAACAGCTGTTTTTAATTTCATCTTTCCCAAGTACCTTTCTGTGCAAATTATTTCAATTTAACTGAGCTATTGTATTATAAGATATTTAATTTTTGGAGTCGCAGTTTAGTCTTCTGTATATAATGTTAGATTATTTAATTGGGTTCTAAGTTGAAATGTTTTAGTCTTGTAGGAATACCTTTACTTATTTACTTCATAGTTTTTCTGTCTCCCTGCTCTATTAGTCTTCCTTTCAGTTGGGCCCATTCACAGAGGCTCTGCTGCCACATCCTCTATACCCAAACCAAAGGCAGTGTTCATGACAGTACAGAAATGAGCCCCCAACCCATACTTGGAGTTTCTTGGCATATGTGTGAGCTACACTGAAACGGCAGTCAATGAGAAATCCTTGCAATT
This sequence comes from Callipepla californica brunnescens, assembly GCA_023055505.1. NCBI lineage: Eukaryota > Metazoa > Chordata > Aves > Galliformes > Odontophoridae > Callipepla > Callipepla californica. Next base: position 2,094,894 of record JALIRH010000066.1, read on the forward strand.
TCAGCAAGCCTTTAACACAACTAGCAGGTTAATGAACTTGCTGCTGTAAACACCCTCCAGGAAGTGGAGGGTCCTCTTCATCCACCCAGCTGTTCTTCATCTAGTGTGAGACACAGCTGGCTCAGGTCCCAGCATTTCTCCTCTTGCAGAGAGCCAGTAACAAACTAAGAGACTGGCTTGCATGCTCTTCCAAGTACCCAGAGTCCCTCTTATCTCCTGCTGGTATAAATCCTCCGGACCCTTTGAAGTCAGTGGGGTTATGAGACTACTGCTGCTGAGAATATACCTCTCTGCTTCTGATGCTGTTGAGCTCGTGCAGTGAAGTAGCTAGAGATAACAGTGAAATGATTCCAAGTACTATTCCATGCCTTTGGTTTGTGCTTTTCTCCCATGTCCCCTGTGAGAACTAATGTAAATAACCGACTCTGATGTAACACTGTGAGTTCTACATACGGATGGGTTTCACCCCACACCCTAAAAACTCCCTGCCTCACAGGTATGACAGAACTGGGAGGCTGAAAAGAATTCTCTCCCTGCCCCTACCGGCCTCTATTTCTGTGTTAAATTTAAAAATAAAAATTATAACCTTATAGCTCATTTTACTTTTCTTCTTCTTTTAATACAGAACATGGCAGGTTAAAAGGGCTTAGCTGTGTTGATTAACTATCCAAATGTTTAATCAATATGGCAATAGCTAGATGCATTCTGGCTGTGAAAGACCTTGGAGAAGTCCCTCTTGCCGTATTCCCCACCCCCATGTGGGACATCAATGAACTATTACATGGTCCTTGCATATCAATGTAAAGGGGCTTAGACAAATATAACACTAATGGATAATTGTGGGTCACCTTGTCAAAATATGTTAAATGCCCCCTAAGTATTTTTTTCCTGTTTGTTTTTGATTAAAAAATAAAATGCCAGTAAGCTGACCTTGCTGATATCACATAGCCTTTCAGGAAGCGCACGGCACACATTCTGCAACCAGCTCATTGATTCACGGGTCAGAAATCCATTCCGACTAAATTATAAAAGACACATCCTGGTGCGTTGATACAACCCACAGAAACAGCCTGACAAAGTGTTAAACAACCGCACTCCTTAGCACGGGGCGGCACGCTCTTGCTGACACTTACCCAGAAAAAAACACGTCGAGGCCTCTGAGTGATTCGTAGGCAGTGCCCGAGCATCCCTGGGTGCTCTGGATGCTAATGCACCGCAAAGTCAGGGAGAGTTCATCGCACAACCGCGGCCGTTGGACGCAGGCCAGGAGCACGATGCCATTTGCAGCGACGGCATTAACTGGAAGAGGGCCGTTGTGGGATTTGGATTCCTGCCCCTGTATTTATCTGCTCACAATGTCATTAACACCCACATTGATCCCGAGCCGGAGCTGAGGCTGCGCGCAGGATTGTTTTCTGGTGTTGCAAATCACAAACCAGAGAAAACCGTGCTGATGAAAGCAGCTCCGCAGCTTTGCGTCGTTATAAATGAGGCATAGGAGCCCTCCATACTGGTAACGCACTGTAATGGTTTCGCTTAGCTATTATTTAGAAGCATTACCTTTTCTTTGGCTGGTAAAATTAGTACTAGAGGACTGCGGCGTGATTTGCACTGAGAGTGTCACAATGCATCTGTCAGTATCTTTCTCGTCTTGGTGTAGTGCCTAGGACAATGCTGTAGGTCATAACTGGCAAGAAGGACAAAATATAATTAATTAGCTAAGTTTGCCTTCATCGTGAGGCTTGTTTGGAAAGGGCAAGAGCAACAGCATGATATTTATTTACTTTCTTATGTATTACAAAAAGACCACTTGAATCTCCTGCATAGAGATACTAATTGCAAGCACGCACAGATGCATTAATAAATACAGACGTAGATAACTGCAGGTACAGATAAAAGTGCATACATAAAGTATATGTGTTGCATTTGTGCTTTCATACTTGTGCACAGGCATGAATGTAATACTTGTAAATAACTGGCTATTCTGCCATCATCATTACATTGGTTGCACCAAGAAATCTTGCCAGACTTCCTGGCAGCATAGAGAGTAGGAGCACCTAAGGCAGGGCCGAGTGAAGCAGTTGCTGTATAACTTGTCACTCTAGGTTCACACAGAAGACCAGAGTGAAAGGACTTGAAGACACAGATCCTGTAGAGCGTTCCCTTAACCCAGTGCTACATCACACATTTTTCAGTTAAGAAATAAAACCTGGTGATTGCAGGGGGGTTATGACTAGCAGCAGGTGTTCACCCTCACCTTTCTGCACCAGCTTCAAACACTGGGGAAAACTTATGAAACCTTTATGAGTAATAGTTAAACAGTCAATTGAGGCTTCGGAGAATCTGAGCCATGGGTAATAGTAAGCACTAAAAAGCTTAAATATTAGCACATGGAATATTATGAACTAATGTCCCAGCAAGAGGAAGAAATAAGCAGGCTTCCACTCTGACAGAGGGCAAACACGGCCAGGATAATGGAGACTGGACACTTTTCTCTGCTTGGGGCAGAAGGAGAAGCCTCACCCTCATCCCTGAAGTCCCACTATCCTATAGATATGAAGCTCAGGGGATGGAAAGAGAAGATTTGGACAGTGGTTCAGAGCCAGAAAGGGACAACCAAATTATAAAGATCCAACCATGAACCCAAATCACAACCAGTGCCTCTAATAAAAGGTGCAAGGTCTTAGTAATTGGAGACTCTATGCTGAGGGGCACTGAGACACCCATCTACCAGCCAGATAAACTCTTCAGAGAGGTCTGCTGCCTGACAAGTGCCTGCATTCACCTGCATTCATGACATCAGGAAGAAGCTATCAGGTATGATCACCAGGGCTTTGAATTTGACTTGATGAGGGGAGGGGATGTGCTGCTGAGTAACAGAGAAGGGACAGGGAGCACTTGTCACTATAGGAGGCCATGGGGGAAAAGCTCAGATTTGCCCCAGAGGTTTTTGAGAGTATTTCCCCAAGAAGGTAATGTGTCTGAAAGGCCCAGCTGTAGTGCCTCTACATCAATGCATGCAGCATGGGAAATAAATGGAAAGAATCGGAAACCGTGGTGCAATTGGGAAGCTATGAACTTATTGTAAGCACAAAAACACAGTGGGATGACTCACATGACTCTAATACCATGATTGAAGGCTAAAAGCTTTTAGAAGGGTTATATGAGGTAGGAGAGGTGGGAAAGTTGTCTTCTAAGTTAAGAAGCAAACAGACTGCAAAGAACTGGCTCTGAGAAACAGTCATGAAAAGGGTGAGAGACTGTGTGTTAAAATTAGGAACCAGACCAGTGAAGGACATCTGCTGGCTGGAGTCTACCACAAGCTACCTGATCACGGGCAGCATGTTGATGAGACTTCCTTGCTTCGACTCTAAGAGCTGTCACACTCGTAAGATCACTGGGCAGAAGACACAGGCAAAGGAGAGTGTACCCCTCTGGTGAATGAAAAGGGAGAGCTAGCCTCCTCACACTGAGGCATATACTCCTCAGAAGGCTGAGGTACTTAATGAGTTCTTTGTCTCAATCTTCACTGCCAGTCAGGCTTCTTACACCTCTCAAGTTTGAACTTCTAAGTAGGGATTGAGGGGAGCACAGTCCCTCACAGTGTAAGAGCAGAGCAATTCTGTGACCACCTCACGAGGGTGAATGTGTACAGGTCTATGGGGCTGGATGATATGTATCCCTGGGTCCTGAAGGAACTGGCTGATGGATTTACCAAATCCAAAAAACTGTAGCTGTCAGGTGAAGTTCCTGGCGACTGGAAAATGGGAAACATCACTCCAGTTTTTGAGAAAGGGGAAAGGAAGCCTCAAGGAACCACAGGCTGGTGAACCTCACCTCTGTGCTTGAAAAGAACACGGAGCAGGTCTTCCTGGAAGAGATATTAGGGTACATATGAAATCAGGTGATCTGAAACAGTCACCATGGCTTCACTAACGGCAGATCTTGCCTGACTGGTGGCCTTCTATGATGGAGTGGTGCCATTGGTGGGCAAAGAAAGATCAACTGATGTCATCTACCTGGACGAGTGCAAAGCTTTTGACATGGTCCCATGCCATACCCCTATGTTTAAATCGGAGATATATGGGTTTGAAGAATGGACTACTTGATGGATAAATAATTGGTTGGATGGTTGTAGTCAGAGCACTGTCGTCAACACTTTTATGTCCAAGAGGAGGCTGATCATGAATGGCATCCCCAGGCATCTGTCTTGGGACCGGTGCTCTTCTACATCTTTATCAATGACACAGACTGTGGGGCTGAGTGTACCCCCAGCAAGTTTGCTGATGACACCAAGCTGAGTGGTGCAGTTGACATAGTGGAAACAAGGGATGACATCCAGGCTCAAAAACGGGCACATAATAATCTAATTAGGTTTAACAAGGCCAAATGCAAGGCTTTGCTTTTGGACTGAGGCAATCCCAGATAGGAGTACAGACTGGGAGAAGAACTTGTTGAAAGCAGCCCTGTAGAGAAGGACTTGGGGATTCTGGTGGATAAAAATCTGAACATGAGCCATCAGTGGGCACTTGCAGCCTGGAAGACCAATGGTATCCTGTGCTGCATCAGAGGAATGATGGCCAGCAAGGTGAGGGAGAAAATTGCCCCTCTCTACTCTGTCTTTGTGAGGCCCCATAAATTCATAGAATCATAGAATTGCTCAAGTTGGAAAAGACCTTCTAGATCATCAAGTCCAAATGCATTCAAACTATACTACCCTCACTCTAACAATCCACCACTAAATCATGTCCCTGAGCATCACATCCAAACAGATTTTAAATGCATTCAGGGATGATGACTCAACCACCTATCTGGGGAGCCTATTCCAGTGCTTAACAACCCTTTCTGTAAAAAAGTTTTTCCTTATATCCAACCTAAACCTGCCCTGGTGCAACTTGAGGCTATTTTCCCTTGTCCTGTCACTGTCACGAGTGAGAAGAGACCAACCCTGTCCTCACTGCAATCACCTTTCAGGTACTTGAAGAGAGCAATAAGGTCTCCCCTCAGCCTCCTCCCCCATTTTAGAAAGCTCCAGTTCCTTCAGTCATAGGACCTATTCTCCAAGCCCGTCACCAGCCTTGCTGTCCTTCTTTGGACCTTCTCCAGCACCTCCATGTCCTTTCTGTATTGACGAGCCCATAACTGAACACAGTAGTTGAGGTGAGGCCTCACCAGTGCTGAGTATAGAGGCAGGATTACTTCCCTAGTCCTGCTCACCACACCACTTCTGATATAAGCCAGGATGCCATTGGCCTTCTCGGCCACCTGGGCACACTGCTGGCTCATATTCAGCCTTTTCCTTTCTGCTATGTTATAATTCCAGCAGATGTCTGGGATGTTGAAGTCCCCCACAAGAACAAGGGGTAGAGACCATGATACCTCACCCAACTGTCTATAAAGTATCGTATCCACCTCACAGTACTCCATCTGGAGCACTGTGTCCAAGCCTGAAGCCCCTAATATAGGAAGGATGTGGATCTATTAGAACAGATCCAGAGGAGGGACTCAAATATGATAAAAGGGTTGGAACACCTCTCCTATGAAGAAAGGATTAGAGAAGTGGACTTGCTTAACTTGGTGAAGGGTCCAAGGCAGATCTCATTGCAGCTTTCCAGTACTTGAAGAACACTTACAAGTGGGAGTGGGACCAACTTTATACACTCTCTGACTGTGATAGGACATGGGGGAATGGCTTTAAATTAAAATAAGGGAGATTTAGGTTAGATTTTAGAAATAAACTATTTACTCAGAGGGTGGTGAGACATTGACACTGGTGCCCCATCCTTGGAGGTGCTCATGGCCCGGCTGGATGGGGCCCTGTGATGCCTCAGCTGAGGGAGGCATCCCTACCCATGGCAGGGGGCTGGAACTAGCTGGGCTTTAAGGTCGTCTCTAACCCAAGCCATTCTATAATTCTATGATTTTCCACTCAAAATTTCCTTGTATGGAACAGAAAGAGAGCAAAAATTGTTTACACCTTTAACAACAGCTATTCAAAGCAGATAAAACCCTGCTTCAAAACTAAGTTTAGTCACAGATATCCTCAGATCTACCACAGCTTCCCCTGTTACTTGGTCCTCAGAGCCAAAGGTGCTGTCCTTCATCAACACAATGACACTGGGCAGGAGGCACGGAGATGCTGGAGTGTGGAGCTCTCCCTTTGGAGAGCTCTGAGGAGTCACAGTTCCAAAACAAGTAACTTGTAAGCACTACAGAAGATACTCTCACAGACTGGATCTGTTGCTCTGAAGTCTGATATTTTCCTACCTTGTTTAGTCTTCTTGAGATATTCTTGCTAAACCAAAGGTTAGCTTTGACTCAGTTGGTGATTTCAGGTTAGTATTTTTCCAAGTGAAACGATGTTTTGATGACATCCTGTATTTCAGACATTACGAAGACTTACTGCCTGTGAACACTTCTCAAAATGAAGGAAAACAAGGTGAGGTTGCATCATACCTCAGAGCAGGACTTCATTTTAAATTGCCATCTACAAGCACTGATCTCTCTGGAGTCTTTGTGAGCTCAGCAAATGCTTTTAACTTCCTCTAAAGTTTTGCTTCTGGAATGATTCTAAAGCTAACAGTTTCTCAAGTCATCCAAACTGACCAGGCACTGAGCTGATGACCGTACAAACAAGCCACTGACTGAAGATGAAAATTTGTAAGCAAACACAAAAAGGACAAGCTTTGGTGTTGTCCTCCCAGCAATATCTAGAAGTTGCTGCTTGAGCATAACAAAATCCCTGTTTGTCTTCTGCTTATGTAAATGAAGTGTGTTTGACACTTTGAGGTTAAATGAATCCTTGTAGACAAGCTGGGATATTCCCTTATGCTTCAGCTACCACGAGTTCTATGACAACAGTAGCAATGTTAACAGTGGGAGGTGCACCCACCTTTAAGACAGAAAAAAAACCCACAGAGTTTGGATGGATATTTCCAAGTGAACACTTCACTGGAGTATACAGCTTATGGATATTTGACTGATGAAAAGAAGAAAACAGGGACTTGATCTCCTTCAATCTATTTTGTGAATACCTCTAAGGAGAAAAAAAGCCATCTCCTTTCAGATATGCTGACTTCATACACTGAATGTGTGAACCAGGTCATGGATCTCTCTGCTTTCTCATTGCCATACAACTCTTCCATTTGCAATTTTGCCAGCTTGCCTACAGACTCTCAAGCTGATCCATTCTCTTCTGTCTGCCATATAACAAGAACGTGTAAAATCCAACACCACTCTGTAAAATGCTCTGATAGAGAAGTTTGTAGCTTTTTGTTTTTCCCAGTCTTTAAATTATCTCATAGTAAGAACCTTAAGAAAGTACATCACATAAAGGAGTACAAACACACTATCTAAAATACTGTGTGAACTGTAACCATATCCTACAATGCACTGTTATCCATAGGACTGTTGCACACAAGAAAATGTTTGTAATTGCTGGAAGGGAGATCTATTCATTTTTATACTGAAAGAAGACAAGGTGATTGTTTGTCTTACTCAATATGCATCAATAAAGAAATGTTGCATCCTTTATCCCTTTACGAAATGAGAGAAAACCACATCCACTGGGTAGGCTTCAAATAAATGCCTTTGACATGTTATTCACAAATGTTCAGGCCCTAGTTTGTCTAGTGTTCTGGCTGTCTTTTTTTTTTTTGCCTACAGCACTGAATGCTCAGCTAGAGGGCTCACAAACAATTTAAAGACATACTAACCTATTCACATAGAGAAGGACATGAAAAATCCCTTTTGTGTTCAGGACCACTGGTTCCCTACTACTGAAAAAGGGCTTTGTGGAGCATGTGACAAATGATCGACTCTGGATAGCTGATTATGTGGAAGTCTCACTCTACTCAAGTAGACACGGTATGGGAAAAGCTGCGAAATACAGCTGCCCACTGTGTCATACATGCACAGCATCACACTGCAAGCATCTTGTGTGATCTCCACTGTTCTCATGAGCAGCTTCCATCTGTGGATTCTGTCTTTCGTGCAGGCTTGGAAGAAGTCAGAAATGGCAAAAAGATCACGAGGTGGGATCTCTTCTTTTGATGTGAAGGTCTGCAATGCAACTGAACTGTGCGTAATTGCACTTAGAGATGAGGAATCATATGCGTGAGTTTGAAGGATGTGCTCTCCTAAAAATATTGGTCATTGTCTTTTATTCGGCATCAGCCTCCAAGAGGAATGATTTATCAAGGCTTTTAAGGATTGCACCTGTACACAGTGCCAGCAATTACCTTTCCTTGTGGTTGTTATTAGAAAGAGGAATAGATAGTCTGCAGTAGATTAGGAAGAAAGTCTTTCAAATCTTAGAAAATGGCTCAACCCTTGAAGGTGCTGCTTTTTTTTTTCCTTCCCTATTTATTCTCTTTTAAATGTGCATTTACAGCCTATGCTCAGTATTCTTGGTAAAGCATTAAGTCACAAGTGTGTCTCAAGCCACCATGTGAAACAAAACTGTCTCTGGAAAAACACTGCAGTTCACCTTGAATCTTCCATGGATTTTTATGTGATAAATGGAACACAAGTCATGCTTGCCAGCAGCTTTTCAAAGCACAGCCTTCCTTGGATACTTTACTGGCTTTTCAGCAGTGAGTGGTCATTTCAGTGCAGTTCCTACTGCAGCAATCAGCTCTGTCCCTAATGATTAGATTTACCTAGTCTTCCTCTGGAAAAATAACATCCATAAGGACTTGCTTTTTTTTTTCTTTTCTACTATTTTCCTCCTTCATACACTTCTGATATGAAAGCATAACAATATGAGTTCCTGAAGGGTTTTCTTTGATGTTTCAAACTGTTCCACTATAGTATTAATATTAAAGTGACTTTGTATGACTCTGTATGTCCTATGTAACCTGCTCAAATTCCTTAATTTCCAAAAGGAAATTCTACGATAATGTTCTTTACTGAGATCTTTTTTGTTATTTTTAAGACTTGATTAAGTCACGTGCAGGAGGGCTTCCCATCTTTTCCTTTGTCAATTCTGTCTGACTACTTTACCAAAGACCACCATTTGCAAACACAGAATATTAGGAAAAATGAATGCAACTTTTGTACCTCAGAAAATCTGTACGACTACTTTTTATGTGGAAACTTTTTATGGTACTCAAGCATTTTTGTTCTTAGGAAAATATGGCAGAATTCTTTAAACTTATCAGCTGAATTTAAACTGACACTGCATAGATTCAAGAAATATCAGCAGGTCATTTTGTGAGGGGGAAATGGCTGGTATTGTTATGAGCAAGAAAGGGCATAGACAGAAATGCTCACAGGTCTTCACGTTTCTTCCCCACAAAATCAGGACAAACCAGTAGTGGAGGGCTTGCATCAGTAGCATTAGAGGGAAAAAGACAAATTACAGGCAGTAATCATATCTCCAAAGTACAGCATATGATTGTTGAATCAGGAATTGACCACGACAGATCTCAGAAGGACGTCACATATCGCAGGAAAATAGATGTAACTCCTCCAAAGAAAACAGATTAAGCACAGAGTATATTTTACCGTTGTGCACAGGGGTTTGGCCACAAAGCTTGCTGTAGCACTGGTGTTTGAGGTACAATGCAGAGTATTTCTGATTCTGTTGAACAGAATTGAAGAGGAGTGATGAGAGTACTAAGGAAGCAAAACAAAAGTCAAGTGAGACACATACAAAAATGTTATGGGTCCACAGCCACAGTGAGGTTACTAAAAAGGTTAATATTTAGCAACAGTTGCGTCACGGAGTATGCGTTAGGACTTACTTGCTGTTCTAAAAAGCTATAACGTTCATGAAAGTATCATTAATTTTAATGTGGGCCATTCACATGCATCCAGAAATGCCCTTAATTTTTAAGCAGGAACTGAAAACATGCTTGTTTGGCAATGTTTTAAATTATTAATGTATTTAACTAGATACTGCGATAGTTTCTGTGTTAATATTTTATCAATGATGTTATAATTGTATATTGGCCCAAGGCCTGCAAACAGTTATGAGGTACATTTTTACCTTATATTTTGGGACAGTGTCTGCTACAGTGAGTTGAAACAGTACCTCGCCATGGAAATAGCTCCATGTATTTCAGTGGAATGACTCTTGAGGTCTAGGAAGCAGAATCGAGTTTGAAAAATCTCTTTATTAAGAAAGCTACCCAGCTGGGGGTGGGGCGGGAAGGGTGTCAACTTTTGCCATTATAATTTAAAACAAGCATTTTATCTGAGAAGTATTTTTTCATTCATGGGATGTAACCTTTTCTGTAAAATATGATGTGGGAATACGAGAAAGTATATTCAGAGCAGGAGCTGTGGAGCAAGATAAACAGCATGAGAAAGAAAGGCTGAGAACCAAGGACACTCCAGAGGAAAAGGGAGACAAATTCAAGTAAGCTGCATGATGGCTGCATGATGATGACTCTGACTGGAGGCAGAGTGCATGGCTTGGACCTATTCATGACCCTGACTGCATAAGTGCCTGCATGCACGGGTAAGGAGTGCCTGTGGAATGTTTTGATGACGCATAAAGGCGGATGGTGAAGTTAAAAGAGAAAATTTGTCAACGTGTATGAGTGATGTTGGAACCTGTAATAAACAATCTGGATCATCCACATCTGAGTCTGTGCCTCAGATGCTCCAGTATGATGTTCATTAAATACTCCTAGGAATATACTGATTTTATATTCTTTAACATTTAAAAATAAACAAAAATAAGCAAAGAACCTACAAGAAGTCATGTCTTGATTTTCTGTGGCACAATTCCAGCCCAGTTGCACATGTGAACACTATTTTCTAAGACACTGTTCTCAGCTTTGAGTGATAATGTCTGGTAACTCACTGAGGTGAAACATTGCCTTATTCAGAAAAATAATTTGGGCCACTGCTGTAGAAAATGAATGCTACATTCTTTACACAGAAAAAGAGCATGGGATATGATTTCCTATACAAGGAATGCTCTTCTGCAATACATCAAATCTCTTTTCTCCTGTGTGTGCAAATGCACCTCCTTTGTTATATTATAAGAGGGTGCATAACTCCAAAAGAAATGGAGTTAGATGAAAAAGAGTCATTCCAAACTCTACTGATTAAAATAAATGTGCTCGTAAAAGAGACAGGAGAGTAAATTACTGCATCCCCAGAACAGCAGTAACTTACACACCAACAAGTTATTTTCAAGTTTGCCAGAGGAAATAATCTGCTATCAACAAGGGGTAATTGCCTGAGCAAACTAGTCTTTACATCTCACACATGCTGTCACCTTGTGTAAGAAAGAAATACACCACATATCAATTCAGAAAAAAAATAATAAAATAAAATAAAATTGAAACGTTCCTTTAAAGGCTGCTCTTCTCAACTGTTTGAATAAGAGAGCGTATACACAGCTAGGAACATATCTAATCTCTGCTCTTTTCTTATCACTGAAAAGTATCCAAACACACCACAAAATTCATAACCTAAGCAGCCTTGGGCAGTATTAGAAAGGATCCATTTTAGATTGGAACAGGAATTTTAATCGGAGATTTACCTGTGTCTGTCACAGGTGAAAGCACGTTAGCAGCAAAACCCTTCAGAAATAAATGAAGGAGCTATTAAGTAAAAGTAAAAAATCTGGCTTTTATACCAGCATGGGCTGCTCCAAAAACTAGATTCACTTGGTGAATGTTGAGACACAGCTCCTTCTGTATTCCTGATGTACAAATATTCATTTCATTAAAATGCTCCTGACCCTGGGGGGTCACAGAAAAAGGAGCTTTCCCCCCTTGCACAGATTAATTTTTATTGAAAAAAGATGCAAGATTTGCCTGCGCATAAGTAGTTAAAAGTGTACTTTGCCACGTGAAACAGACTGGGAGATGTGTTCAACAACCATAAGCACAACAAACTGAAGTAGAGGAGTTTCTTATTGATGAGAAGATCGATCTCTACTTTGAAAGTTGGCACCAAAAGGACAGTAAATTTAAAAAAACAAAAAAGATGGGTTGCAATCTATTAATATCCTGTGAAAAAAAACAAAGGCATTAATTTTAGTAGGGAATGGAAGTTAACTTTGTGAAATAGAGAAGAATCTGTTTCTTTCTAGACAGCATGGTCCACTTTTTCATTTTGCATTATTTTACCTTAATTTATGTACTTAAGGTTTTTAACCAGAAAAACACTTTTCCCTCTCTTCCTCTTCATCAGAGAAAATTTTTCTTGGCTTAATTTACTCCACCTCATCTCTCTGCCTCTTATTTAATTAAATTAGCTCTCTCATCCTACCTGTAGCATTACTGGTATGAGGCTATGTAGCCAACTGTTAATGGGAAACAATAATAATGAAAGTAAAAAGTTTGAGTCCTCCTGATTACTGTTCTTTGATGCCCAGTATTTGGACCCTAGTAGGATTGCTTGAACAAGACAGTAAACAATGCAAGAATAAAGTCAGAACTTGGATTTCACTCAATTAAAGGCTAGGGGGCATCCAGGTGGATTTCTGTCCTCCATGCAATCCTTATGATGCTCTTCCAACAAAGAAAAATGGAAAGGTTTTTCAAAGATTTTTGTCAGCATTCTGGTAAAAGATACATACTGTCAAACATAGTATAGAAGTAAAACCAGCTCAATTGACAGGAACAACATGCTTCAGTTTTTTCAGTTGGTGATTATTTAGTATTCCAACGATATTTTGAATTCAAAATTCATCACTGTGGCTATTGAAGAAAAAAGAATACTGCTTAAACCATGGCAAAAGTCGTGAATGAAATCTGTCCTTAAAGTCAAAAACCAATTCTCCATGCTCTCTGTCTGTCTGCTTGCATATACGTTTGGGAATGTGAGTCACGCTCCTGAAGTTTGCTTCTGCTGAACCAAGCAGGCATCACACCATTCCCTAAAGACACAAAGCCAGGAAGAATCCCACTGCAGGTCACCATTCCTGGTACTGTTACCAAAGAGCCAATACTGTATGCAAGCACGGCTTTATTTCTGAAGGGTTGATTTCAGCTGGGCAAGACCAGACAGTGTACTTATAACCCCCTCTCAGCTACAAATTAAATAAAAATCACAGGATTTAATAAAAACAAATGCATTCTAATGCAGAGTACATAGACCGTCATTTTTCACCCGGAAAAAAAAAAAAAAGCTTGCTGTGTTTTGTGGCACTGTGAATGCCAATTCATGTGAGTTTTGTGTATTTTATCAATGATACTTCCTAATGCAGGAAATACACCTATAATAGATTGCTGCACACGGGAAAGAAATACATCACCGACACCTGTCCCTAGTACAGTCATAAAATGTTATAGATTTCGGAGATAAAAACATCATAATAAAATATGCTCTGTATGCAAATAATAAGACTACTTTTTGAATAGAAACAAAGATGGAAACTGCTTTCCGAAGTCAAAAACTGGAGGATTAAAATTGAATCATTACCTCTGTCCCCCAAATGAATGAAAATAAAGGATTACAAATATCATTCAACTTTTATTAGAGTATAGCAGTCACTAGAAATGGAACTGCTCACCCTGGGAATGAAGTTGGTGATATTTCTTACAAGTGAACAGTCCCAGTTCGTTGTGCAGCATTAAGACTGAGCTACCAGGACACCCTTCTCTGCTTGGTTTGAAGGCAGAAACAAAACTGTCTACTCTTCCTTGCTGATGAAGAGTGGTGGTGGTGAGGGCTCCCTGTCTCTACTTGCCTTTGGTAAATTCATCCCTGACCATGACACCTTTTCGTGACCACATTTCATCTGTCCCAAGCCAAATACTTTTCTTCACGGGACTACTTGCCACAGATCATTTAATAATGCAAAAACACCAGGTTGTTTAAAAATTGGTCTTAATTACTGCAAAAAAGATGAATAAGTTGCAATTGCTCCATCTAGCAACAGCTTGTGCTCATAATGGATCTGTTTCCAGTCTTGTTAGCGGCTTTCAGAACACAAAAGGAGTTCTCCTGACTGCAGTGGGTGGTGGAGACTCACAGAAATGTGAGAGCACAGGCATATTTGCTGTGCCACATCCCCTGAGAGGGAGAAGGACTTGCAAAAACTGAAGGGATATAACAAATCAAAGTACCTTACGCTCTAAGCAGTTTTTCCCACATTTGTTTTTGCTTTCCAGAATTCTTTCTAGAAGAGTGCACGAGATGTACCTAAATAATATACAGCAGTTATGGCTCCTTATGAAAGAGCTGGAATTTCAAAACATCTGAATTTGTGTTAAATATACCATGTGAGGCTTTTTAACAAGCAGGAAAGACAGAACAATAGATTCAGATCAACCCAAATGGCTGCCAGTGGGAGACGCATACCACTTTTCTGTTTGCTGCATGTCTCCAAACTAAGGTTCAAACATGACAGCAAGTGTACGTACGTATGTATCTTTTTGCTGGAACTCCATTTTGTGTTTCACTGCATCTGATCATTAAGATTCTTGCCTCACAGATGAACTACTCCATTTCGGCTCTCAACTTTGCGTGCCTGAGTTACAAAATACTTCCCTTTGACTCCAGCTCCATTGGGCTTCCTTCCTCAACAAGAGTAATCCCTGAGGATAGGAGGTTGGGAGGGTACTCCAAGAGGAAGGACGGCATAAACCAAGGCAACCATATCCTCCTTCCCTCGTCGGAAAAGACCTGCCACGGGAATCTCTCTTTCTGGGTCTGCAAGACTTGGGTTATGTGTTCTCCCTCTACTTACCAGCTCAGAACTCTGCTGCAGCGTGCTACTCTGTACAGAGCTTGAACAGGCACAATTATGTGCCCTCTCATGTCTTTTATCAGTAGAAAAGCAGGGAACATGACACAAAAGATAAATGGGGATGGTGCTTGATGATGTCAGTTAATCAGTCAGCTGTTTTTGAGTACAGACAGACTAGTCACCAAATTGCAGGCTAAAAAGTCCTCTCATAAAGAAGCGATCCAGCCTGACTGACACACTCCTGCTGTTGAATGCCATAGCATTTGAAAGCACTCAAGCACTTTATAACTAATTTAACAGTTTCGGTCCTTATTAAGATTTTACTTAAAAAATTACAGGAAACGTCATCCAGAAACTCAAGAGACACTGAAGTAAACATCTGGTTGTAATTCTGAAAATGTGCTCCAAAGGACTGTTTCAAAATATGAGGCCGGTGCACAGTATTTCATTTTTACATCTAGTTTAAGCAAAACTAGAGAGATGTAAATTAAAAATCCGTAAATCTTTGCAACCTTTACAATTATTTATCTAGTTTCTAGCCCACCTGAAAAGATTTTACTCCCAAGGTTGCTTGAAACCATATCAAGAGAGCTATAGACAACCGTAATCCTATGAGTCCTACACGCCCCTATTTATAAACCGTATATCATAAATGCATATTACAAAAATATTACCAGTGGGAGGTGAAATATCAATATAAAAATTAAAAAGAAAAGTGCACGTTATACAGAAAAGACTTCCACGAGTTGAAATACCTTCTGTTAAATGTATATATAACATACGTCACATATTAAGGCTGTTAATCCAATTTAACAACATTCAATGCACTTACTGCTAAAAAGCACTAAATGGAATTTACCGAGATGAATAAAAAGCACAGTTACCAACTAGACTGGGGAGATTCCAGTTAGTAAATGAGACTGTGAAATTGCTTTGTGTTAAAAGAGTATTAATGGCTGTGCTAGCACTTGACTAATATTTTATGGCGCAGGCTGTTACTAAATTAGAATCTTCGCATGCCTTCCTGTAAAGTCACTTAGTTATACTTGGAGCACATTTCTCCTTAAAGTGTTTTAAAGAGTCTGCTGTATTTTCAAAGTTTCTGATCCTACAGGCTTTCCTCTGAGCTGACATTACCTGCGTGGCCCGCTCCTGGCAGACAGTGCGATAGCAGAGCGCCGTTGAGGCTGAGCTCTCGTTTTGCAGGTGATGACAAATGCACCACTTTGGCAAGCAGCGGAGGCATCAGATATCACAAAGAAAATCACACCAGGGTACAGCTCATTCAATAACATAATCATGTGTTTTGGTCTATCAGCAATGAGAAGTGTTGCGAACTGAGAATCAAATTCAAGCTTGGGGAACTGCGAAGCGTAATTTTTCCTCCCTGATTCTGGCTTCTGTCCAAGGCTGAGACGGCAGAGATGCCTTTCTACAGGTCTTCAGTGACTAGCAGTGGAAAGGCAGGGAAGCATTTCCTGCTCCGAATGCTACTCGTGCTTCGCACTTCAGCTCTGACGCTCATATACTCGGCTTCTTGAGGATTTCAAACTTCACCTGGAACAAACAACATTAAGGAAGCATCCCTCATTCTCTGTCCCTAATACTGGCTGTAAATGACAATTTACTGGCACTCCTGCTCGGAAGATATTCAGAAATTAAGACTGAAGATATGAAATGACACATATACAGACTGTGTATTTAAATAATTTATAGATAAAATTATTATCACAGTGGATAACAATAATAACCATTGTACCCTTAGGAAAAGTGACCAGTAAGCAGAACAAACGCTCTGCGGATGAAGTCTATATCATTCACTGAAGTTATAATTCAGTACAATTTGAAAACCTTATTCTTTCCCATCATACTCCTGGAGAAAAACCAACCCAATAGAGTACCAGGATGCAACAAACCTGCGCCAAGCTGGGTGGAGTCTCACTACCAGACTTCTCTGTGCCCACACAGAGGCCAGGCAATCCACTCTGTCATGTTAAAAACTAATTATAATAAAAATTCTCTACTCAATTAACCCCGACCTGATGCAGTAAAATTCCACGGAGCACATGATTTTTGCAGTAAGGATGATGCGCAGACCACAGCAAGGAGAGCAGAAAGCAGAGCAGAAAAACCCAGCTGCGGGCTATATTAGCTACATGACAGCAAGGGAAAAGGACTCGGGGAAGAAATAAAATCTACCATAACGTACTGCATCATTGTTGGAAACAG
This sequence comes from Callipepla californica brunnescens, assembly GCA_023055505.1. Taxonomy (NCBI): domain Eukaryota; kingdom Metazoa; phylum Chordata; class Aves; order Galliformes; family Odontophoridae; genus Callipepla; species Callipepla californica. The sequence goes on from JALIRH010000066.1 coordinate 2,111,782, forward strand.
TGGCACAGCCCTTCTGTAGCAGCAGTAACACTGGTCTCAACTGGGGAACGGTGGGATGCTCAGGGAGCATCTTCCTGCATGCTGGGGAAATGATTCCCAGTGAGCACCCAACTGCTGCTTGGAACATCAGAAGTGCTGGTACTCGGATCATCTGAAGCACCAGTTACAAATGTATTACCAGGATGCATACACACAAAGCTGCTGTTATATGAAGCATGTCATCTGGATAGCCCAGAGGAAAAGAACTAAATTGTGCAACTCTCGTTAGAAATGAATGGATGTGCTGATGCTTGGCACTGAGCGGGGTGAAACACGGCAGTGAGTAGTCAGGAAGAAAATGAGCTCTGGCTTTTCCCTGGCCCCTTCTGCACCCTGGATTGTGTGCAGATTGCCGCCAAGCTGGCTGCAATGTGGGAGCACTGAACTCCAAGACCAGTTGAACTGGTTGAATTTAACATCAGGAACGGTGGTAAATAAACCCAATATCATGGGGGGAGCTGAAGCTCCAGCTTTCCACTACAGAAGGATCTTGCAGCTCTAAAACCTCCACGGCTGGAGCCGGCAGTGAGACTCCCGGGTGGGAGAAGTGCTCTTTATTATGTTGCATGAAATCCCATTCAAGTTTGGCTGCCATCTGAATAGATGATAATTGCTACTTCCCTTTTGGCTGGTAGCCCCGTGGGCAGCAGCAGTGGCAGCTGCAGGCAGCTGCATGAGCATGGGCATGTGTGGGGCTGCAGCAACGTGCTGGAGAGCATCAGGCTCTCAGAGGTTGGGCAGTGTGCTGCTGACCTCTGTCCATCCCACTCCATTGCTCCTTTGTGTCCAGCAACTGAAAGAGCTATTGAACTCTTCAGTCACACTTTTCAAGAAGTTTCCCCTTTGCTTTAAGTAGATGCAGTGAACATGTCAGGAGTCCAAATTGAGTCGCATGGGCAGCAAGGCATCTAGCATTTCATGCACCACAGCTTTCCTTTGCTTAACTGAACACAATTTCATTTGCAAGGCTAACATAGGGGGATTTGCAATTAATATATGTATTTCCCTGTATTGCACCAGGCACAAATAGATGTAAGTGTTTGGATGAGCTTAGACTATAAACAGTGCCTGCTGTGCAGAGCAGTGGAAATGAATGGATTACTCTCTTCACTAGGGCAGTTTTTAAAACAGCTTAGTACAGATAAAGAACAGCAATACAAAATATTCATTATTACATCATGGGTATCTCATGATAGAAAAAGGTGTATAGAAAGTATCTTTCAAAGAGGCCTAATGGTGCAGTTTCTGCTCAGAGATTTCTGCTTTCAAAACCAGAGGGAACACTGACCCAACACTTCTTACTGGAAACACGTCTTCAAGGAACAATTGCAGGGTTGTGCCACAACACAGCACTCTCCATTTAATAAAATCCCCCTGCTGCAGCTTCCCAAATTGTACTTACTTACAGATAGGCAAAAGTTTACCTAGTGAAACCGAGTGAAACTCCACACACTGGTATGTAGGAACAGCGGTCACCCTGGATCAGCATGTGCCTTGGTGCCAGCTCAATAACTCCTACCAAAACATCAAAGCAAGCCTTCCATGAACACCAGCAGTGCCTGCTTTTATCCCTGCCTGGATGTGGCATTGCTGTGCAGGGATGTTCCCTAGTCTTTAGTCACAAGCATCAGCAGGAGCCTGGGTTTCCCTCCAGGTTGTGTCAGTAGCTGCTGGGTAGGACGGACGCCACAGTTATGAGATCTGACAAGATATCAAGCCAAGGTGACTCTGCAGTGAAAGCACTTGTGAGCTGGATCTGCTGCACTGCCAGCCCCTGTCTGTGAAGGGTGAGATCATGATATACTTTGTGCAATTAACGTTTTGTGTGGCAAACAGTCTCACTGAAATCAATAAGACAACCTGTGGCATTAAAAAAGCTTTTTAATATGAGCATGATTATCACTGCTGGGCTTTGCCATGTTCTGTGTCTGAAGCTACTCCATGTTCACAGAATCCCATGAAGGACAAAGACCCAAGAAATCAAAGGGCCACATCCATCTGCATCTGAAAACATGAATGAAATACTCACAGGCAGAGGTATCATACCTGAATAAGCTCTCTCAGCCTCAGTAGACTCACGGATGGTTAGGAATAAATGTTTCATCCCAAGCTGAGGATGCACATAGTTCTGTGTAACAAGAATACCTCAAAACCACGTCCATTAAGAAAGTGCTGAGAGGCACTTCTCCATGGCAGCCCTGGCTGTTCAAACTGTAATGCAAGGAATCACAAAGCGTTGTGTGGTAACGCTCCTACTGACAGATACAAGTGTACAATCTGCGGACTTAGAAATGAATCCTTCGAAATTTGCCATCACCTTTGGAGAGGTTTCCTTCACGACAACAATGATTATAAACAATGAAAAAATAAAGAGCATTCAAAACCAAGAAAAGTAAGACTCGATGGCCATTAACTACTAATGGAAACAGTTGTTCAGGGGCATGATGTAGCCGACAATTTGTATTTCAAAGTATTGATAATGCATCCCAGCCTAACCATTCAAATCAAAGTCACCATGCTATCTTTTGTCCCTGTGGAACTTCGAATCAATAATACTGGCATTAACCACATATACCTATACGTACACCTATCCATACATATTTCTGAATTACAAACCAACGTGGCACCACTTCACTCTCATTTCAACTTTTTAACACAGCAGTGCACATCTGCATTCTTCCGATCGATTAATCCTGTTAGTGTATTTCAGCATTCTAAATCCCCCAGCTAAGTCAATAATGTTGATTACTTACCATAAACACTGTACACGCCATTCTAAAACAGGTTATTTGCAATTTGACATCCTCATCTATATGCATTATTCCACTTGGAAAATTAAATGAAACCCTTGATTCAGAATCAGAAACACTTAGAAGTAATGATCCTGTTTACTGATTGTCTGAAGTTGTGGTTTTTAAGCACTATTTAATAGAGGAAACAGAAAAGCACTATCAAGTAAAAAGGAAGCATCTAAGTTACTTTAGGAAGCATTCATTCTGTATGAATAATAGACAATTATTGTATTTTTCATTGTTTGTACCTCAGAGACACCAAGCACTGTTAGCTTAATGTAGTTTCTTATTTCTTATCATTCAGAGCTTGAATCTAATAGAGCTGGTGTAAAGGAAAATGCAGCGTCCAACAACATTATTTTGTTGGAATTTCTTTTTGGCATTGTTTTCTTATTACCACATAACAGGCAACAGCTGTGTTCGATTAAGAAAAATGAGAATGGATTTGGGTTGTGGTGTTAGCCATAAATTCAAAGAAAACCAAAGAAGTTCCTCCTGGATCTCCGCAGGTCTTAATAATCAAAGGTAGTTAGAATCAGATTTCATTGCCTCTCAGTAAGAGAGCCATTTGTTTGGTAGCGTATTGATTGATACCCAACCACAGCTTGGAGGGGGAGAAACTCCCAGATCAGTGTGCTACTCCCAGCATTACCAGGCTTGAAGTGAGTCAACTCAGAACCTTTTCAGCGTGCCTGTCCCTCCAAGAACAGCATCACGGTATCAGTGGGCCAAGTACTGGAGTAAGATAAGCACCCAAGGGCGGGGATGGCAAGAAGACAGAGCTGGGCCAAGTGCTGATACTGGTACCACCAGCAGATGCCAAAGCTGGCCCGGGAACCACAGGACTCTTCCAATTTCTAATAAGACAAATTAGGCACCACGTTGTGCTTCGGGCGTGGCACGAAGGCTAGACAGGCTGCCAAGCGGTAAAAGTCAGTGAATAACACTGAAACAAAAGAAGACTTATGAAGGCAGATCATTTGCTTTTACTTCTCTCTTTTATTTTTCCTTCCTTCTAGTAGAATCCATTTTGAAGTCTTCCTGAATGCGGTGCTTTTAAGTCCTTCATCTCTAGATGATGCTGTTTCAAATTCAGATTTAGAAGCATAAATTTGGGGAAATTCATCCTCACACATCCACAACCTTTCACAGATTCTCTCCGCCACTACTACATCGCAGTTAGTCAGTTTGCTTCCTGATCTAAACCTTTCACTTCAGGTTTTAAATGTATTATTTACTACAGAAGCATCCTGAATTTAATGCTAGTACTTATTAGCATAGAATTATAATAAATCTGAGGAAAACAATTGAGGGAATTAGAAATATGTTGCATAGTAACTTCAGGAAGTGTATTGGGCAGATGCTGAAAGCCTGTTTGATGTCATATTTTTATTCAGAATTATTTTAAGGATTATCTAAAAGCTATGCTGTGGATTATAAAAAAATGAGTAATTTCGGTTTAATTTAGCCCTGTGAACATGTGAAAGTCTTTCAGACAGGTGAAGTATACTGACGGATGTCTTAAGCCACCACTCCAGGGACTACGAATGAAAAAGAAAAGTCAGTTGCCAAGTAGAGTTGGCATTTTACTAATTCTGGATATAATTGTACTAGAAATCTTGAGGACACTTTGAAGCAGTCTTAAGAGAGGATATTGCCTACTGGAATTCCTCCTTCGTGCAAGTTTCACTGCAATTTATTTTAAATCAAATATACTCACGACACGAGCTTATGCTCTTGCTCCAGATACGTATATTCATTTCACCAGCTGAAATTGTTGGGCGTTAAGTAGACTCGCTTCTGTGCCAGCTGACCTACTTTATGGGTTCATCTCTTGTGACTGGAAAATAGCCCGAAAAGCCAAGCCAACTTTGTATGACAGGCATTCACAGAGCTGTGGGTCTGTTTGAATCTCCTCTCTGCCACCAGCTTATAGCTTTTTGTTATTTCTGTTGGATTCAGTATTGCCTTTCTGTGTTTATCCTTCACTGAACCCGGGCCCAGACCCATTCAAGGCAGTGGAAGTCAGTCCCAGAACCAGCACTGGTCATTCAGGGTGCATATGTGGCCACTGGGGCTTACAGCAAGATGCAGCTGGAACACCTGGAAATCCTATGACTGTTTTAACTTTTCTGCTTTTCATTTTTTTTTTCCCCAGACTTTCTGTTTCTGACCTCTTCTCTTCCTTTCATTAGTCACCAACAAGAGAAACTTCGTTATGAAGTTGCAGTCCCCTTCATCATGTATCCCCTTCTGGCCACCCTGTTGAAAGCTCTGTCACTTAGTTATCAGCATACTTGAGCTGACCAACTATTTTGTCCCATGAGAGCCTATCTGAATCAGGCCTAATGATCCCCTGTTATTGACTGTTGATCCTCCACTGCTGATTCTCTGACAAGTGCAATAATTTCTCCTGATTCCTCTTAAGCTTACATCACACAACATAATCAAGTTGACTCAGAAAATGAAAGTTACAACTTGGAAAAGAACATAGGCAAACATACATCTGAAACAAGTGAATCCTGCCATTCAATTATTCCATGATCTGAGACAGAAGCGGTGCTCTATAACCTGAGAACAGCAAACACAAGACAAGAAAACATTCAGGGTAAGATTTTTCATCAGGCCCCAGTCCTGCAAAGCTTGCAGAACATGTTCTGGAAGGAATAACAGTGATGTTGAGATACACTCATAATCAGCACAGAATACAGCAGTTACTTGCGACTGTATTAAAAAAAGGAACTTGTCTAGAGTGGAAGTGTAGCTCCGCAAAATATTCATCTTGCTTAATATTTCATTCATCATCTGCTCCCATGGAAAGGATGTAAATCACAGCCACTCAATATACTGGGAGACTATGGGATTCTTCTAAGGGAAGCAGAGAAAGACCACTCGAGTCAGCCCTTTACTGAGGGAAAATGGAGAAGGCATAAGTAACAGCAGACTGCATTTTAATTTTGTTCTGCTGTAACGGATATGATCAACAGGACTTCTAATCTCACCGCCTTCTTTCTTATTTCAAGGACAAGGTCTTCTATCTCACCAGTGAGCAGCTGGAGCATGTGCTATGACTTCTGCATGATTATCCTACACAAAGAGTTAGAGGTATTCTCCTTCCCTCACGTGCCAATATTTTTATTACCTCTTAAAAGTACAACAAATTGTCCAGTACAAGAAAGCCAATGAAAGAGCAAGAAAATAAATCCTCATGGTATGATTTTAAAGTGCTGAAGATTTAAGAACCTCCCCTCTCCCAGAATAAGATTTGAGGACCTTATCGTCACAAAGATGAATGCCCATGCATTCCCAAAAAGTGTTTGTAGCTAAGCAGTCTCCAGCTAGAAATGGTATGAAGAAACAGGGTGTGAAGCCTTAAAAGTGACTGCATCTGTAGAGGTTCCTCCCCATGTTAAACACAGGTAGTGACTGACACCCCAGAAGTGATAAGGAGTTAAAGAGCTGATTAAATTCTGTCCCAGGCTTGAGCCATGCCAGGACAGCATCTCTCAGCCTTTCTCCTGCCTGTCTCTCAGTGATGCAAAGCCAGATGCCATCAGTGGAACAGGTTTGTCAGACACTTAGCAGAGGCTGTCTAAGCTTTCCTGTTTATAAATTAAGTATTTGTTAAAGTACAGTATGTAACTATGCACTCCACTTATCTTTGCTTTAGAGAGATTGACATAGTGAATTACGAAGTCAAACCCCAGGCTAGAAGATGCCTATAAAGATTAAGTCATTTCATTCTTTTCCAAACAATTAGCAGCACTAGGCTACTAAGCAGAGATCAATTGTAATTGGGGAACTGAGAGAGGGCAATAAAGAAATTACTAGTGTTTTCTCTGAAGCCTTTTGGTTTACAGACTCACTGTTATTTAATCCAGAAGGTCTGCAGATTGTAAATTATCCATTAGAGTTGTCACAGATCCCTTGAAGAGGATTTACTCTACAATAAAGGTACAAGGAAGGAAATCTACCCACTTGTTTCAGATAAAATAGAATAATCGTAGCTTATTTGTCATCATCACATTCGTACTACCTGCTTTCACATGACCATCAAGAGTTTTAGAGGTTTTACCTGATAACAATTAACATTTTGACATCATCAGCTGAACTGAAAGGCACCCGATCTCCACTCCATCTTCCACCGCCCATTGTGTTTTTTGTTGCCAAAAAGGATGAAAAGAGGCCCCTGGTTAAAAGAAATTTTAGCTTAATATTTTGCATATTATTAATGTCACATTGAATCAGCTTTCACAAAATTGCAGTTCAAGGGCTGTTATAAGGTTTTTATTATATTGCATGTACTCTTAGCAACTAGGGGTTAATGGAAAGATAGCAAATTGCCACTGCAGCAGGAGATGACAGCAACATCTCTGGCAGGGAACAGAGAGAAGCACATGAATTTGATGTTGCTGCATTCATTGATGGTGATACTGGACATGAAGCAGCTGTGGGTTCCCTAAAAAGAAGCGTACCTAGACAAACCTGACATCATTTCAGGCAGTATACCATTCCAGAGCAAGTACTGCAGTGTAATAGAGCTTACTGGCAAAGCAAAAGCACCTGGGGTAGTTTTGCTGCAGACTGAAACTAGCACAGTCCCATAAACTGAACAGAAGACACTGGAACACATCATCCTTTTCTGAAATAACTCCACCTCGAGCATTCTGATATTGTTACATGGTGTAAACCAAAGCTCATTGAGTGGAGATGATTCAAAGACCTGCTAGGGAATCACACTCTTGGTGTGGTATGGCGTAGTAAAGAAAATGCTCCCTGAGAGAAGACCCTTTTCCAATGGGACTGGGCAGTGGTAGGAAAGGCAGGGATGATTTGAGGATAGTAAGCGAACCTGACAAGTAATGCCATGCAGTTGCATACAGCATGGGGCACAGCTCAGACGTGTAGTACTCCCATACCATTAACATCAGAGATTTGTCATCAGAGAGGTTAACTCTGTGAAAGAAGGCAGATTTTGTGCGACCCCATTTCTCTGAGCATTCACAAGTCGTTGAAAGTAACACAGCTGTCTCTGTAGTGTGACATGAGACAGTGAGCAGTGGACTTACATACTCAGCATTGATGTGAGTTTAGAGACTAATTACAGCTAATTACAAAGACAGATGATGTCTTTCCCACAACCAAACCTGAGACTGTAAGAATCTTCCTCCTGGAGACTGTGCCTTGGGAACAGTCAGGGCTGCCTTGCTGTGTGGCCATAGCCCAGACACTGGCTGCAATAGAAAAGGTTAACAGAGATAGAAGGACCTACAATTGAGTCTGCAGAGCTCTCTGTTGCCTCAACTAGGATTTACAAGGTTTAGGTTTTTTTTTTCCTTCAAGTTCTGTTTTTTATTTTTCCATGGAACTTACGTAGCAAAGAGCAGACAGATTTTTTTTTGGCAAGAAAACTAACCATGTGCTAGTATATTAGGATATCTGCATACTGCAATGAAGTCTGAAGTGTAGACATGCACAAAGATTGTTATTTAAATGAAAGAGACCTTATTCTTTGCCTATCCACTATCCCAGTGCAATAGCTACAAAGCAGAGGAATTAATGTTTTTCTTCTCTTCTAAATCCCCTCACTCAAAGGATGAAAGATGTTAAAGAGACTCTTTGTTTTGTTTTCAGCTCTTTTTATTTCACTTGTATATGTTGGCAGCTGATAGAGCCCCAAATCTTGTCAATCCCAGTGTGCTAGGCACAGAAGTATAAAGAACATTACAATTCCCGCTCAGAAGAGCTTAAGGACAAAAATCTAAAGGACAAGACACGGACAAGACAGCAGTATCACCAGTCGCAAAGCTTTTGCACGCAGTCCCAGAAAATAATGAGGAACAGTATAAAACCCATGATATTTAAAACATTGTATATACATTATTGTTTTAGAGTTCATGATTCCAGTTTTTCCAGCAATCACAATGACAAAAAAAAAAAAACACTCTAAAAATACACCGCTACCAAACAGAAAGCAAATAAAATGAAAATAACCCAACACACTGCTCCAAAATCCAGACAACTTCTAAATAAGAGTAGAAATCTTACATCAATGATGAGACTCGTGGGTGGAATCTTAAAGAAAACCCTGATAACAGAAGAGGATTTAGATTATTAAAAAACAAGAAAAAGAAATGCTTAATCAGGAGCTTTGTGTGAGTACTGTACAGAGACCCATGTACTTCCCGAAATGCCACAACACTCAGAAAAGAGCAAAGAGGGCGGAAAGAGAAAAGGGATATTCCAGGGAGTGTAAAGGGAGAAAGCACAAATGTATGTACGTTGCTGATACGTTCCTGGCAGCTGTCAAACTTTTCTTGTTTGAAGAACTTAAAGCGATCCCCAATGACATAGCCGTGGAAAGGGTAGATATATTGGAGAATTAAAATTTGTAGTCAACATTCACCCTTCTGGTTAGCTTGTTCTGTCCTCAGAAGACGTGTGGGTGCGTGGATCATCTTTAACTGGCTCTAAATCTATTTTTCAGTACTGATGCGGAGTGAGGCCTATGAATGTTAGAAGCCAGTGAAGGAAAGATAGCATACATCACAGAAACCAAAACTAGGAAGACATGATCCAGTCCACAGAAAGAAGAATAGATCTGTAGATAAGAATTACAGAATCTCTGAATCAGGGAATCAAGGGGATTAGAAGGGATTTCTGTAGATCATCTAGTCCAGCCCCCTGCTAAAGGAAGCTCCATAGCATAGGCTACACAGGAACACATCCATGTGGATTTTTAATAGCTCTACAGCCCCTCTGTGTTGCCCATTTCAGTGCTCTGCTACCCTCATGTTCAAACAGGACTTCCTGTTTCAAGATTGTGTTTGCTGTCCCTTGTCCTGTCACTGGGCAACACCAAAAAGAGCCTGGACCCATCCTCTTGACTACCATCCATTAGATATTTTTAAGCATTGAGAAGATCTCCCCTCAGTCTTCTCTTCTCATGTTGAACAGTCCCAGATCTCTCAGCCTTTCCTCATGAGGGAGGTGCTCCAGGCCCCTCGTTATCTTTGCTGTCCTCTGCTGGATTTCTCTAGAAGTTCTCCCTCAACCAAAGGGAAGTCAACCTTTCCCCAGACTCTTTCTTACCTCCAGGGTCTGAGATTCCTGAGGGGCAGAGTTAGCAGTAAAGACTGAAGAAAAAAAAACAATTCAGTAACTCCACCTTTCAGTGTCCTCTATTGATACCTCCAAGTAGGTCCTTGAAAAGGTTGAACTTGACTCTCCTGAAGTGCAGGTTTGCAATCCCAACAATCCTACTTGTTGCCTTTTTTTTTTCCATGCAAGATTCTGTATTTCTGTATCTTATGGTTGCTGCATGCAAGGCTGCCTCCTACCTTAACCTCAAAATCCCCAGTCCTTTGCTTACACATGCCTCCTCTGGGAAAAGAAGTTGGAAGAAGATCTTGAGATGTGGCTAGTTTGACCACATATGATAATGGGCAAGAAGGAGTAAGAGCAAAAAATGCATCTCCAACTGTTTGTTTTGAACAGTTTGGGCACTGTTTAACGACAGAGACTATCACTAAAAGTAACCATATTACAAAGATTTAGCAACACTGAACAAGTTAATGCTGCCTTTATTTCAGACCCACCATCCAAATAATATAGGGACATCTGTCTCTTAAATCACACTGTCTATAATCATAATTAGAACCTCATGGCAACACAATCTTTGGTAAAATATGTGTGGTTTGCAGAGAAAAAAAAAATCACTTGACTTTTTCACATATATATGTGGGGTGTGATAACCCATTAATAAACATCTTGTGCCTCCTCTGGAGATGTTTAACTCCTTATCAGGGGATCGTGTGTGTACCATGGGTATGTTCATCAGTAAAATTTCATAAACCATCTATCTATAGGTGTGAGGATACATGCATTCAAAAAATCTTACATTGCTGTTCATCTTAATGAAAAAAATAAATTGACATTAACATATTTGCCATAACAAGGTGTAGCAGCAATTGATAATCATGAGTAGGAACATTACTTTCAATGAAAATAAAGAATGAAATCTTATCCTCTAGCACAATAAATTTCAATCTGAAATAATAAAAGGAGATTCTTCTGAATAAGGAATTCAGGGCTCAGTGTGTTTAAAGTTTTGGCACCTTCTAACTTTAAAATGGTTGCATTTGAGCGTAATTTTTTATTCAAGTGTCAGAGTTTTACTACTGTTTGGCAACTGGTTATTCTTTTTAAAAGTAATACAAACCTGAAAGCATGCTTTTACCTTTTGAAACTGCTTATTGTGATGTTTACCTCAATGAACATTAGGTTTTCATTGTGATCTTTATCTTTACAGTTTTATATTTGTGACTTATACAAAACAAATATGTGCAGCCTGAGTTCTGTAGGCATCCTGGGTATATAAAAACTAATGGAAATTTAGAATTAATCAGAAAATATTCAAATCAAATATATTTCGTGTCATAAGGGTTTTTTTATGTAAGGCCTTGCAATGAAATGGTATGATCTTTCTGCCTTTTAGGTTAAACTTGCCCAAGAAAACTTACATTTTGTTCTGATTCACAATTTCATAGTAGATTGTCACAGAATCTTGTCATTAGGACATTTCTATTTTATTCACTTACATCATTCCACTCTACTCTTTTACTGGAAAAACACCGTGAGTCATCAGAAAGTGTTGGGAAGCCGGAGCCTGATCTAAGGGGAAGGAGTTCTCACACAGAACTGTATTACTCTCATAAGGAAAATATGGAGATTTTAAGATCTTCCACAGGAGAACTAAGCTGGGGAAGATTTCTGTGCTTGGTTTCTGTGCTCTGTGATTAAAAGGACTCTGTATCTTTGACAACTCTTTTTTTTTGTCAATCTTACGACACGTTAAGTTCAGGGTTGTGGCAGTGTGCTCCTTCTGTTCAGGCTACCAATCATAACAGAGAGGGGATAGATGAGAAAAAAGCATCAGGAAATTCCTAGATGATTTTATTAAATTTTGATGAAATACTAAATACTCACATGAGTTCTACAGGGAGATTCTATGGAGACCATAAAATCTACTGCACTTCCGAGAGCTTCTCAAATCCATGTGAGATCTTGAGAAACTCATAAACTGTCAGTGGGGTCCTGTGGATCTTATAAACTTTGAATGGACACTAAACAAAGTCTGCGATTCCCACAACAGTTATGAAGTTACATTCTTGCTATATTAGAACTTCACTGAGAGAAATATGACTAATCTTTCCAAAACCATAATCACGTTTTCTCGCATTATGAAGATAATCATAGGTGCTGAAGACATCAGGAATCCTCAGATTATGTAGCTGTCATCTATGTTTCTTCTGCAAAAGATGGTAAAAGTTTTTAAGAGATTAATGATATTATTATCTTTATTCGATCTCTACAGATCAATTTATCTGTAAATGAAACAACTTGGCAAATCAACTCTTAAAAAACAGCGAGTCTACTGGAAACAAAACATTATCCCTCTGAGAACAAGAAATAAAGACAATAAACCCCCAAAACCAACTCAGTTGTAAATTAATCCATTTGTAGTTGATCAGAAACATAAACAACCCCAAAGGAGTAGTGACCTATTGCATTGGTTGTAAGTCATAGAATCATAGATCACAGAATATCCTAAGCTGGGAAGGACACATAAGGACCACTGAGTGCAGCTCCTGGCTCCACACAGCACAGTCCAAAAATCAAACCATGTGTCTGAGAGTGTTGTTCAAATGTTTAGCAAGCTCAGTGCCATGACCACTGCCCTGGGTAGCCTGCTCCAGTGCCCGACCACCCTGAGTGAGGAATCTCTCCATTCTATCCAGCCTGAACTGCCCGTGACACGATTTCATGTTTCTGGATCTTGTTGATATGAGGTCCTCTAGACATAGATAAAAAATGCTCTCACATCTTCTGCTAAAATAAGTCCTTTATGAAACTTTCAACCCAAGAAAGTTCAAGATTTTCCCATCTTGTAGTCCCTGCTGCTAAGCAACCTATGTATTTCAGTTACCAGACAAAATACTCCTGATGCAACTGATTTCACAGGCTTCTGATGACCTCTGCTAACTCTCAACTCAATTTTCCTCTGACTCCAGAAACAAACAGTCAGAAAATAACCTTAATTGAAAGTAGAAGGACGTGTTAAATAGAAACCTATATTTATATTACTGAAGTGTGAAATATCATCTTTATTTCACTGGTTGAAAGATGAAATCTGGGTGCATGAAAGGTTTTTATCAGAAATGGAATTTCAATTTAAATAAACAGCTTCTATTTTCTTCATATGTTATGCCATACCTTACGTGGACTGCACTTAAAATTACATCTCTTGAAGGATATGTTTTTTGCCTTCATCCTTTTGTATCTCTCAACTGCTGTTCTTCAGAATATCATTTTAGGGAAGAAGAGTTGCTAGTGAGTTTGTAGCTGAATTCTGTGTGTGGAGAGCAGAGCAGCTCTTTGTAAACATCTGCCATTGCTTCTTATGTGGATGAATGCATAATACTTCCAAGTACACAAATCACATTTTAGATTTAGATCTCATTTACATAATACATAAGAATGCAGAAAATGTCCCGGAGGGCAAGTAAACACTTTGAGCATAAAATGGAAAGAAATACTGAGAATCACTTCCTTGTTGGTTTCTTTAGCATGTTTTAAAACAGAGGAGATTGTTATTGCAGAAGACAACATTGCTCTACATCTATCTGCGCACAGGGGATAAAACAGCACATCTGGTCCCACTTTTGTCTGTATTTCCACAGATATGTCCCTCTCACAGGTGAAGAGAACCTCAATTCCTGCTCTGTTAAGCTGAGAACATTGTCTGATACTTGCTGAAGAAGGCCACTTTGCATTTTTCATGACTTCCTACAACTGCGATTGTCTCAACATTTGCATTAAGTATACCGGCACTTGAGCCCACAGCAGAGCTAGTGGTTGCAACAACCTGACAGTCTTTTTGTCATCTGCAGAATGATGGAAGCCAGAAGAAAGAGCATGTTAAGATTAAATTCTCAAGCAAGTAGTGACAAACTCCTTGTCCTTGAGGCTTATACAAATAACTTTCCTGTGTTTTTTTAACCCGCTCTCCCCTCTCCTCAGACACCCCAACAACAAGGCATGTCACTGTGATGGTTCACATCCATCTCCTTTTATTGATGTCCACTTTGGTATCTGCACTGGTCATCAATTTTGCTGCTGGGAAGGCTGGGGCAGTGCTGCAGGATGCAGCGTGCGGGGGGAGACCCAGCTCTCTGTCGGACTCGCTGTTCCAGTCGGATGCCGGTACCGGAGCCTCATAAATCTTGTAGGTGACCCAGGTGAACTCTGAGGCTCAGAGCTCACTGAAAACTGATCAGGCCTCTGTTTAGTTTAACAGGCCCTTTTCAGTGACAAGTGAAAGGTTCGACAAATGCACAAAACAGATATATATTAGTTGAAAAACTAATGGCTTTTAAAAGAATGTTTGACAATTGTTTAGGGCTGTCCGTAGATCCATTATACTGATAAACGACCAACTTGCTCTGTGCCAAACTGGAGATGGCCAGCAAGAAAGCAACCTTGATTTTTATTTTTTTTTTTTTCTTTTTCTCCTCTGCTTGCTCACACACTCGTCTTCTATTTGGTTGGCTTCATAAGAGCCACATGTTCTGTGGTGGTCAGGAAGACTTAAAGAAGGCATTAAAGGGTACCTGTGCAGCTTACATTTAACCTTGCAATCAAACTGGAATTAAGCAACACTGCAGATGCCCTCCGTGACCTGCTATTGACCGCCTGAACTTCTAAGTTAGGGTCAGTGGGGGCCCCGAATAGGAGGTCAAAAGCTGGTCAGTGCTCTTCAGCTCCAGCATGCTGAATAGAAAGACTTTATTGCTGTGATTTATGCAATTTGCACAGACAGGTTAAGGAGACCTTAAAACATGCCACAGTGCTCACTTACACTGGGTACACCATCCACTTGGAAAATAAATTCTGATTGTCTGTATGAAATCTCTTGTGGATACGCCTTGAAGTATTTTACCCTCTGTACTCTGAAGATTCATTCCCACACTCGACCCCTGAACGTGACAAGGTTAGTGTTTCCAGATTTATTTAAACAATACGAATGCACCAAATGAAGCACTTTACAAAGCTGATTAATTGCAAAGGCAGAATAACAATCAGTAATGAATTATTTTTTGGAGGACAGCTCAACTCGTAGAAAAAGTTAAGCTTTGAATCAGCTGCAATGGCAATTAGAACAAAATGGAGAATAATTTTTCACTAACCCCCAGACTTAAAAGTTTGGCGTTTCCTTCTCAATTATTATTTGACTTCTTTCATGTATCTAGAGTTCTAGAGCTGACAGGAAATTATACAGGAGAACTAAAAAAATTAAGAGCTCCTATTACTCCACAATCAAAACCCTTTTCTTTCTTTTTTTTTTCCCCTGGTGAAGTTTAATATGAACAAAGTTAGAGTTATATCTTCCAGCAAATATAGACTCAATTCAACTGTCTGCTCAAGTTCGAGGTCTTCCTTGAGTAGAAACTGCCAATTGTTATGTGGATTTTCTGATGGACTACTCTCAGACCACCAGACTTTTTTCCACTTCTGATCAAAGCAAGAGAGGGAACCCAGGTCGCTGAAGGTGAAAGGGTAGGGCATTTTTAAAACCCTTTTGTACTACCTCTTTTTTCATCACTGGAGTTCATAATTCTATGCTGCATGTTGTTGCAAACCTCACATTACTCTGATTGAATAAGTCTACTTTAAAAAGATATTAGTCCATATTAGGGTATAATTGCCTCTGACATAATGTGTGTGTATGTGCAGTGTAGAACTTGCCAAGCTCTTCCAAAAATAAATAAATAAATAAATAAATAAATAAAATGGCTTTCGTAAATGTATAGCTCATCATTTTCTTAAGTATTTTGGGTATACACGTTTAATAAGCTTACTCAATTCTCAAAATTATATCTACTTGAAGCACAAGTACCACTGAGCATGACCTGCTGTAAGGTTAGATAAGTGCACTACTATTAACAAATATATTTATAACGAGCTATAGAGCAGAGCGGCACTACTGGATGAATGATAATTTGTTTTTAAAACAATGTATACATATTACAGAAAGTGATAGACTAGTCTGTCATAAGCATAATGCATAGATTTCAGGGCTGTCAAAATATGTATTTATCTGAAATACTGGAACAGATCCAAAAGATATTTCTCAAGTCAATAACACACATCACCACCTCCTGCAGAATTATCATTCTCCTGTAATGAAGTATAAGAAAAGCTATCGGCTCCTTCTTCAGTTATTTTAACTCCCAGATAGAGGCATGCTGATCACTGATTTACAAGTAAAAGGGTCCAGAAATGAGCAACAGTAGTAGAATACAATCTTCCACCAATCTGCAGAGTTTGCTCGGACAGTGTGGTCTTGTTTTAGCCTGCCGTGAACACTAACTCTAAAGCATAGTGCCTAAAGTTCAGAAGCATGTTATTTTTTACATAAATTTCCATGGGTTCGCCCTAAACTTGTCTCAGGCTGAAGGATAAAATTTTGCCAATTCGTCACTATTGATCAATTGGCATTATTAAAGGAACGAGCGTGAGCCCACTGATGGTTTTATGTTCTGATTTCTACTGTTTAACAGTGAGTGATCGTTGACTGGTTTCCTGAAAGGTTATAGAGCCACAACAGAATAGAAAGTGGGAATTAGTAAGTTATTCATCAAAAATTCCTTGTATAGTGAAAGCGAAGGTAGTGTAGCACAGAAAATAGTATTTCTCACTATTTCTTTGCAGAAGGGCCCAGAGGACTCTCTGTCAACCCAAACTGCCATTTTTTGTGCGTGCTTCTTTCAGCCTTCTCAGACAGCCAACTGGAAGGAGACTCCATTGTCTATATCTGCTGGTGAAAAGTTACTGCTTTTGGTTTGACATTGCTTTCAGCTGGGCATTTTGTCTCTTCTAAAAGACTGTGCCAGCAACCTAAGAAATCACGACCTACTTTGCCAATTAGGTCTAGATTTGCTTTAGCCATTTAAGTAAACTAAGAAATGTTGAAAGTCAGCATTTATAAGTGCAAAAGATTTTTGGAGGTTCAGTTCAGGAAAAGCCTGAAAGCTAATTTGAAACCTTTCCAAGTTTAATTTCATCTAAAACTTGAGCTAGATTTCTCTCAGGATCATTTGTATTTGACTCCAGACAGAATTGCAAATATGGTAGTAATGCCAGATAATTCTTTGTGCATTGATAGTTATGCAAAGCAGAGAAGTCTCAGAAGGAAAAATAAAAACTTTTTCTGAACACTCCAAAACTATTTCATTTGTGAAACACTCATGTTGTTCCCATCTCTTTGAGCTTTTGAATTTTCTAAATATAAGAATTTCTAGATTAGCACTGAGAATGGTGAGAAGAGAGAATTTCAGAGCAGTAACTGGCAAACTTGGTTCTGTAAATATATAGAATTGAAAAATAAGTAGCACTTTCAAGAGTTCTTACCTAAAACTAACACACTGCTGATGAAAAAAACTACTTTTTTATGCCAGTTGGTTAGTCTTCGATCAACATGCTCCACAAATTATTGAAAAAAAATTTGATTTAAAGTAAAAATCTGGAATATAAACATAACTTCCATAAAGAAGTCTGTTTCTAAACAACTGGAAACAGGATAGCTGAATAGAGCCACAAGTTAGATAAACATTATTTTCTGTTTAGCTTGTATTGAGGTAGCCTTTCCAGGTGCAGTCCATGAATTAGGTTTGTGTTATCACTGTCAGAGCAACAGCTTTTTGACTCTTCTTGTTTGCATCATGGATCAGGACAACCCCAGACAGCCCCGGCTGGTGGGGAATCTGCCTTTATCCTAAGGTGCATTTTGGTGCATATGAGGTCTGACGTTTTGTATCAGAGTGGCTGAAGGAACTAGGATTGTTCAGTCTAGAGAATGGAAGGCTCAGAGGAAAACTTACAGCTCTCCACAGTGACCTGAAAGGACATAGTGTTGGGGGGAGCTCAGCCTCTTCTTCTGGTTAACTAGTTATAGGATGAGAAGGAATGGCCTCAAGTCGCATGAAGGCAGGTTCAGGTTGTATATTAGGAAAAACAGCATCTCCAAAAGAGTGGTCAGGCACTGGAATGGACTGCCCAGAGTGGTGGAGTCACTATCCCTGGAGGTGTTCAAGGAACAGTTAGATGTGGTACCACGGGACATGGTTTAGGGGGTAAATAAGTTGGATGGTTGGACTAGGTGATTGTAGAGGTCTTTTCTTGCCTTAATTATTCTACAATTCTATGGGCTGGTGAAAAGTGAATGAAAAGTAGGACAGATGTCTTGATACCTGTGGATTTTGTATGCAAAACAACATAAAAAGTAGTTATAAACAGGCAGGACTTCAGTGCAAATAGCAAATTTCAGGCCCAGCATAGATTAAGACAAAACAGGTTCCAAAGTAAGAATCAATCTGACTTTTAATAATCTAGCATTAATGTCATACAAACATAGCATAGCTTTCATCTCTGTGTGAATAAAGGGCAAGAGCAAAAGGAATTGGATGCTCAACATTCACCCAAGAGCAATGTATAGAAGAACTGGTGCCTAAAGCTAAAACACAAAACTGTTTGTGAAGTTCCCTTTTTTTTTTTTATTTATTTCAATGTTCTACAAAAAAGACAAAAACACAGCTTGACTTACCGACCTATCTTCTCACCTTTGACATTAGATCATACAGGCTTTTCCTGTAATTCTCTGAAAAACAAATTTTCAACCTGCAAATTCCTAAGCAGTTTGGATCTTTTTTATTTTTTTTATTTTTATTTTTTCCAGGCAGTCAAAACTGTACACACCGAGAAGAAGAATTTAGCATTTCCAGTCAATTCTGTGATCACATTGTGCAGTCCGGCACTGAAATACAGCCATCTTTCCTGTCTTCTACCACAAAATTTGGAAGCTTAGTCTTCATTGTCTTACACAATGAAGGCCATTTATTAAATTTGATTTCCTATATTAATACTTTAAATGTTTCAGCACCATGCTAGGATGAGTGAACTACTCACAATGAAGAGCGCAGAGAAATCCTAAGACTGGTAATGTGAAGCACATTCTTCAGTGGCTTCTAAATAATAAAAGGAGGCTCTAAATAAGTAGATTTGTATCTAGTTATTTTAATGTGAAAGCAGGTGCATTCTTAGTTTTATCTTCTGCCATGGAACAAACACTGACTTTTGGCTTTGTAGGTTGAAAGCAGAGTCATCTCACAGGCCTCTTACTGGAGTGGCACCAGTGATTCTGCCTTTCCTTAAATAAAGAAATTTCTAACCCTAAAGCCAGGTGGGTATTAGTCTGATTTTCATAACACTGATTGTAACCTGTGTTCAAAAGAGACTCAAGAGAAGTCAAGTTAGAAACGAAAATACTATCCTCATTTAAGCAGAGCATGAAACCCCATCTAAGGTCAAAACTGAGGTCATAAAGAGGATAATATGGGTTTAGCCTGCAGTGCAGCTGCTGTATGCTGTATTTAGCCTGTGAATTAAAAAGCAGCTTTTGTTTCTACTGCTGTTACTCCCTGCATCTTTCTAAGTCATTTCTCCCCTCTGACAGCAGTGAAATTTAATGTGTATATACATATGTGTACATACATATGTCGGACAGCTTTTTATGTTAAAATGTCTGATATTACATATTGAAGTAAACAGTTACAAGTTTAATATGATGAATCTCTGTGCAAAAAAAAAAAAAAAAAAAGAAAAAGTAATTTGTGAAGGCACATATCCTTACAGCGGCAAATACATAACTTTTTTTGTGGCATAGATCAGTGAGTCAGTGATTCCCATCATGTGGTGCGATGGCATTAAATAGCACTATATGGGAGGATTCTACAACAAGCCAAGTTCTGACTTACATTAAGAGAGAGGATCTAAGGATACAAGTATAGTCTGTAAACTGCTAAAGAAATCACAGTGGAGAGACAAACAAATAACCCCTGAATGCTGCGTGCTCCTCTGACTTCACAATGACTCAGAGAACAAGGCAGCAACAAGCTCTTTTGTGACGAACACCAGGGAAAAGTTGGAAAAGGAACATTCCAAGACGAACGTGGAGGATTGCTCGGATTTAATCCACTAAACAAAACTACGGAAAAAATCTAATTCCATTATTCAGAGGCTGCCAGTGTATTTTACCTTGGGGAAATGCATTTCTACTCATTTTCAGTAGCTCTATAGTCCATTTCAGACTCTATACTTGAAAATTAACAGCATGTTAACAGGACCATTGCCTGTACTTGTGGAACTGTCTGTTTAGGATTAGGCCATTAACTATTGATGGAGATAATTGTTCCTGCACTTGAACAGCAGAAGGATAGAACTGAAAGTGGTTTAACTGGCATTTGCATTTATGCTTGGTAAACAGAGGTGGATTTGAAAGTGCTGAACATTCAATATTGCCTTCTACACAGTTCACATTCCAAAGCATCACTGATCACAAAGATCAGTTTGATAAAACGTTGTAGCAAAGGTTAAATCAAACAATTTCAGCAGTAATTTATCACCTCTACATAAATAAATGCAGTGGCGATGCATAATAAAATACATCTAATTGTCCTTTGGTAATTATATTTTCTTTTTTGAAGGCTCATCAGTCACAATTTCTCACGATTCCAGCTTTAAGCGTCACCTTTTGAATGCACGCACTTTTCAGATTTTGTTTATCTTGAACAGTGAGATTTTCAAGGCCAGTCGTGCAGCTGAGGAGAGCTGACTTTTCATTTCTTTTATGGTTTTCACTAATTGTACCTTTTAACCCTTGCTTCAGAAAGTTTGTAAATTACTCCTTGCGATAAAAATCAGCCAGCAGGAAACGGCTTGCTCACACCCAGCTCTCAACATACTTGAATTTATCACACAATTAGTCGATGAGATAAAGAGGACTTTATCCTGCAGCTGAAGTAATGCAATCCCGTGCGTTATTTTACTCAGTTATTCTCTATGTAAGCCCAATGCCATCTCCTCACCAACATGCAGAGCAGTGCTCAGGAGGCATTAGGGTGAAAAGACTGTCAGTTGAGCTCAAAAAGGCCATTTAAGTGGAGTGTTCAGTACATGCAGAGGGAAGGCTGTCCTCACAGGGTGACAGACAAGGTGCATTTAGAAAATGAAGGGAATGATCTGTTCACCACAAGCTGCTTTGTGCCCAGTGCTCTCCGTGATTTGTATAGGTGAGTGATGCATAAAATCCAGTTCAGTTCATTAGTGTGAACTGTCTCTGGCTTGATAGGCAACTGCTAAAAACTGTGTGTATCTCTCCATGGGAACTGTGCTTACTTCAAAGTGAGCAAAGTCTCTGAAAGTTGCATCAAATTAAAAAACGTGCTGTGGCTGTTAATGAAGGGCTTCCTGAACTGGCTCTGAATATGATGCCCATATATCAAAGACCTCTGACATTGCCTGCCACTCGATCTGGACGCAGGAAATACAGAATTCCAGGCAGATGAGAGCTGAAACTGAAGCTCCAAAACCCTTCCTTGTGCAAGTGATTAGGCGCAGCTGTTTCGCTTCACGTTTCGGAGCACTTGAACTCTGCAATCTGCCACATTTTTACAGGACTGCATGTGCAGAGGGTAAAAAAAAAATGGTATTGTGCCCTGGCTAGACAGCAGATGTGTGGATAAAGAAATGTCTCCATTAAGAGAAAAATAAATGAAAAAAAAAAGTGGAAAAAAACCCCACAAACTGGGAGGTAAGAGGGAGACTATCAGAAGAAGCAGAAGAAAGCAATCACTTCTTTTCATAAAATAAAAGGGGTTAATTCTGCAAAGATTTACCACAAACGATGCATTTATTCTTAGCAAAATAATCACTGCGCTTCTAAATCCATCCGAAGAAACATAGTTTTACCTCCAGACTAGAAACTCAACTGCTACCCCAAAAATATCCATTTTGTATTACAAAATAACATGCTTTGCGTTATTTCAAGCTGAAGAACACCTTCCGTTCTGATCAATAATACACAAATACTGGGGCTACATAAAAGAAATGGTGTGAAAAAGCCAAACCTAACATCTTCACCAACTCTCTTGGTGCTTTTAATTTTCTTAGCTCCAGGTCTGTACAGTAATAGGATGACAAAATGATGAGGACTTGCACAGAGAAGTCTCTTTAAATTGATGAAAGCTCTTTGTTGCACAGGTTGCTCAAATAGTTATTTGAAGCCTGATTCTACAGCAGAGAAGCCTATGGGACATTTTCGTATTTACTCCAATAAAGCAGGGATCAGTGCTTTCAGTGCTGAGCTCCTACTGAAGAGAAAGGAGAACTGATGGGAGTTAAGCCTCTTTTTAAACAGTGTACTAAAGGAAGAAACCACTGACATGTTTAATAAAGCAACAGAACAGTTTGATGTAAAAATATGTAAAAAATACAGACAAGAAATTACAAGTGCACACAAAAACGTATATTACTGAAAGCTGTATGAGAAATGTAGAGAGAAGTTTACTGTCTGCACTGTCCCTCAGCAGAAAGGTTTATCAAGAGAAAAAAGATGTTTCTGGGTTCTTGCAGTTGGCATTTTGTCATTCAGACTGTTTGTGTTTGATCATTCTCTATGTGATGACCATCAGTCTGTACTGGGGGTCTTCTTACAAGACAAACAAGGAGCATGTCAGAGAGCAGTGTCCCTATTTCCAGGCCAGCAAACTACAACTGAATGGGCCAACTTTCTACACATCCCCTCCGCCACAGAGCTGCAGTGTCCCAGAGGAGAAACCATTTTAATGAGCCTTGCAGTTGTGGAAAAGCTTCATCAGGAATTCATACCTGAAGGGTTTATCTTCACTGCTGCAAGGGTACGGGACATTATTTTCCCTCCAGGATAACAGATGCTATCTATCCCTGTGTGAAACACCAGCAGAGACATGACACTCTTGTTTCATCTGAGGTAGAAATTGTGTGGGGGAGAGGACAGATTTCATCAACCCGCTGTTTAAAAGTTGTGATTACAGAGCCTTCTTTTCACTCCCACATTTTACTCAGTGAAGACAAAGCCCCAGGGGTTTTCCACATCAGAAAGTAAAGCTGACCTCTCTTATATTTCCTAATAACACAAAGGGAAGTATTTTCCTATGCTCCAGTTACAGCGCAGCAGAGTTTCAAAACTGGTTAAAACCTACTGCTGTTGATAGGAGGAAAAAGCAAAAAACAAGAGTAAGAGAGGTGTGAGGAGGGTGAAGTTCCTGCTCTTGCCTTGTGAAGGAAAGGAGGGTTTTATCTCATTTCTCGCAGTTTAAGGCCTCACCTTTTTGGAAAGCAATTCTAAAAAGCTCCATTGCACTTGAATATCTACACACCAGAATAAAATGAGACGAACACATCGTGTACTGAAAAAATAAGCCATAATCACGGCATGTTCATAAGCAACCTCAAATTATGACCCTATGCCATGATATTTGTTATCGACATTCCACATCATAACATCACTGGGAGTTACAGAGTATGTACCCCAGAGGAGTTTCCTTTTCCATTTTCTATTCAGAGGGAAAGATAAAACTGTTAGAAGGTCACAAGATAGCTCTCTTTTCCCTTCCTGCTCATCCCAGCAGTGTGAGTGCTGTCAAGCTCTCTCTCCTTAAGCATTAGAATAAGGTCTTCTGTTTTTGGACACTCTCCCATTTTATTTGTTTTATTAGATCCACTTCCAATTATATTGAATGATATTGTGCTATTTAGCATTCTGATACCTTATTCAGTAAATTAGCTTTCCTCATTCGTTAGTCACGGAACTGGGCTGAAATGGCCCCTAAACCATTGACATCCCAGAAGAAAAAAATAAAAGAAATAGTGGATGTTTGAATATTAAAGTTATACTTTCAGTTCCAAAGCAAACTTGATTTGAAGGGATGACGAGGGGACACAAAAAGGAGAGATCTAACACAGAGAAAGAGGAAGAAGTCGACAGGTAGGACTCAGCGAAAGAAGCACAATTGGGACAATTGTTTTGGCCAAAAGAGCAACTGTACCAATGAGGTCCTGTAAAATTGGTCTCTGTTAACCCGCATACATAAGAAATCATATAACTCATTGAGAAAAACAATCTGAAATTTGTAAGAAAAGTTCACTTCAGACTAAAACACATTAGTAAAACAAAACAGGATCCACAACTAAAACTGGTAAGACATTCCAGCAGTTTCTTGCTCCATCAAAATTTCTCAGACAGTGTGAAGAGAACAAAGCAATTGTCTTTCCATGAGATACACACTGGAATAGGAAAGAGATGACATATTAGTTAAACATAATGTCACAGGAGGTGAAACCTGAACACCCAACAGACAGTAACAAAGAGAAACACAAGGAGGTAAATTTCAGTAGAAAGAAAAGAAGTAGCCCTGAATAGACAACTTTGACATTTAGAAAGATGTGACAAATATGGAAAACACACAAGTGGCTGCAAAGAAATGTGGCCACGGGACACAGGTAGCTTTGAGTCAATTTTCTAAATGATTCTGAGGAATGAGAGTTTCTCTACAGCACATGGATGTGATGGGGAAGCACTAAGGGTCTTTGACTCGTATCTCAAAAATATACAGATAGGACAGGAACACAGCAAAGGCTCCTAAAATGCTTGGAAGAGTACAAAGATGTCTCTCTCCATGTTCCTCTTCACACAATTTTGTGAAATTAGTCATCATCTGAAGTCCAGTGGGGAGAATCTCCATGTCAGATGTGGAGGAAAGCTGCATCTTAAGAAAGAGAGAGAGAAAAAAAGAACCCTTTAAATAGAGAAGCAGAAGATTGTGGAAGCTGTAAAGGAAGTCTGCTCATGGATAAAAGAGTGGTGAGAAGGCAGTAAGCAGGCAGATGAATCATGGACATGAAGTGTTCAGCATACTGGTGTAGGACGCTCAAAAATGGTGACTCAAGCCACCAGCAGAGACACGAAACGAAGAGAAGACTGTCAGCTCCCCAGGGCTTATTTAATCTTTGGATTTATTATAAAATACCACACTGAAGTTTTCTTCTCCCACAGAAGGTCTGCAAATCTCTATGCTGATTAGGAACCGTCATTTTAACACTTCTACCCTTTATAACCGAACTGAAACTTGGAGATACATGAAGTAAGACAAAGAGTAGAAAAGTTTGTGAGCGAGAAGGAAAAGCCTCCCTTCTCCCCAGACCTCTTAGATTCATCTTTCTTTCATCACAGCACTTCCCTTTCCTATCTCTGTGTCATTTCTGTCCTTCCTTTCTCAACTGCTTCTTTCCAACTCTTTGTCTTCATCCTGACAAAAATTGTTTTCTTCCATTTCTCTGCATTTTACACTATCCTGTTCTTACTGCATACTAGTGTCTGAAAAATACATTTCTACCATGCTTTTTTCTACAGTCTTTACCCCTTCCCTACTCCATTTTTTTGTTTGTTTTTACTTTCATTTTCCTTTTCAATATATATATATTTTTTCCACACAAGAACTTTCAGAAAAAAGATCGTAAAGGAAAACCTGGCAACACAAATTAGAGATTTGATGGCAGCCAAGTGTAACCAAATAAAAATGGTTTTGCATCAGCCAGAGCAACTAAGAGTTTTTAATAATTGGTGACTGGTAGTTTTCACTCAGTGAACAGGAGGTTGGGAAACAAGCAGACACAACAGAAAGCAACAGAACAACAGAGAGCAGCACAGCAAGAACTGCATATCCTCTTAAAGTTTGTCTAAAGCAGCACAGCTTTTGTGCTTTTTTTCTTTTAAACTATTATTTCTTAAGTTTAAAGTGACAGATTAAAATACATTTATTCCAGAATCTGGCTTTAGATGCAAGTCACCTGATTTTGCGTACTTCCCTGCCCTGAATAAATCATCTCATTTCACTTTCTGTCACTAAAAGACAGAAGTGAGAATTACATTAACTGATTAGAGAATTAGTACTATTGCATACAGCTTGTTTTAAAAGATGCAATCATCCAGATGTTGCTGCTGTCAGTAGAATTGCAATACTATGCATGTTCACACTTCAGTATGCATTAGGAACATAATTTATGAATGTATGAGATGCATAACTCTGTGTCTGTATGGAAACACTATCCTAACATACATTAAATGTATTAAATAATCTCATTTTATAACTTCTTAATTGACTAGTATTTACTGTTTGGTAATTAAACGGTTGTAATCAGCCATCCATTGAAGTTAATTGTCTGTAGATTGTGCTGGTCATTTTAAGTACTTCTTTTACTATATTCAAGATGTGGCATTTTTCCAGTTTCTTAATGGGCTACATTCAGAAAGCGAACTACGGCAATCCTGTTATCTACACTATGTGTATTACAGAAGAACAACTCATATGACAGCAATCTTTTAAGATACTGTTATGAATAACATTCACCATGGGCCATATCTTAAGCTGTCAGTGTAGTTACTCTGATTTACACCAGCTGAGGATTAGGACACATGTATGATTTCAAAGAGTGGTAACTCCTTTAGATGCATCAAATCTTTCAAGATAAGAGTGTCAGCATGAAGCACAGCTGAGTTAAAAACCAATGTAAAAACAGAGGAATGAAGTAAGAGTAACTGCACTGAAGTTAAGGCTATTTCCTTTACTTTTATCTCTATGCAGGACCCAGTGTTTTCCTATACAAAAGGAGGTCCCGAAGGCATTTCATTAGGGCAAAAATATGAATTGAAAGTGAGAAATCAAAACAAATTGTCAAGTGCTGCTCTCTATGTTCAAAGAACGCAACAGAAAATTAACTTGAAGAAATAAACTTCTCCAATGGTTCTCCCACCTACATTTAATTACTTTTCTCTGCTCGGCCGACATGGCTTACAAACATCAGCCTTTTGACAATGTGCTATGGTCAAATTTCACAGAAATACGGGAGGATAATATACAAGTCTTGCTGGTTCTCTGGGGAGAAGAGACTGGAGATTTTTACACTGGAGATGGCCAGCTATGTGTTCCGACCTGTACGTGTTTTTCACCTTAATGCGGGCAGCCCTGCACCGCATGTTCAGCAGCAGCCTGGTGTTTGACTGGGAGCAGGCAGATGCTGGTCCCACCCTGTGACAGAGCTGAGTTGTTCTCTGGATTCACCTAACCACTCTGAGCACCCTCTGTGCTCCCCTCCCCAGAGGCTGTCTCATACTTATCATTCAGATTTTGGCTTTTTACAAGATTAATCTTTTGATATAGGTTCTGTAGGAACAGGCGGTTCATTCGGAGTTAATGCAGACAGCTGTAATTTCAACTCAAAAAATAGCATCTGGTCATGTAGCTTTAAGGCCTTAACTGTGTAATGAAGATCTTCTCATGGACAATGTCAAGCCTTCACTCACTAGTTTAATCCAACGCTGTAATTTGCAATTCCATACAATAGCTAGAATGTAACTTCACAACAGAAAGCACAACCCCACCAGAGTGCTGGTTAACACATTCAGGCTAGAAAAGTTTCAGATGAATCCTCAAAAAAAGCTAAAATGAATCTGTACAAACAGCAGAACTGTTCTTTGTGGTTTTAAAGAACTCAGACTGAAAACATCTCTTTGCTTTCACATCTGCTTGCTTCTCATGTAGCTGAAGCTTGAATTACATTTAGTCATGCATGATGTCTTGTGATATACTGCTTAGAAATTAATCACCCAATCTCTCAAGCAGGTCTCTGTAAGCTTCCTCCAGGAGTTTGCCGAAGTGCAGGCTCTGTCCAGACACCTCAGAATGTGGAATCAGAAATGAGATGGGAGTAGTGGCTTCACTTGGAGTACGCTGTCACACAGGTCCAGAAATGGACACAAGACCCAAGATAATAGGTATCCAGGTCAGTACTGGTGCTACTCCTTCCTTTTCTGTATTTGAATGTTAGCCACTCAGTACTTAGCATATCAACAACAATAAAACTTACTCTCATCAGCACAGAGAAAAACAGATCTCACTGTGTTTTATGATGAGACTTGACCACTGGAAGAACAGGCCCAGGTTCACACTTCTGTATGCATTAGGAACATAATTTATGAATGTATGAGGTGCATAACTCTGTGTCTGTATGGAAACACTGTCCTAACATACATTAAGGCCCAGACCTTTCAGCAAAATAAGCAGAAATAATACCTGTTCAGAGCAGAAAAAAGAAGACAGGCCAAGGGCATCATGTGCCTTGCCTCCTAAGGCTTGAAGATTTCTATTCATAGTTAAAAAACAGAGTAAGTTTTGGTGTCAAGGAACTATTCCTGCTAATAACTGAGGCATCAGCATAAACAGGTACACTTACAGGTAAGCTTTATCTTAGTTGTACAGGAAGGCAGTCGGAATTGCAGCAACCACAGGCCCTGTCAAAACCACTCTGGAAATATGAGCCTTTTTTTTTCTATGATATACAGGAATCCTCATGCAAATAAACATAAAAAGTGCCAGTTATATGCAGACTCCTGTGTCTGTTCAGAAGCAATGGATTAAAAACATACAAAAAATAAATTTGCAAACAAAATATACTTAAAGATCATTCTAAAGTAGATTCTGTCTGTTCCTCCAGTAGCAAACTTGTGGTACCTATTTTTATACATAGAGTGTTAAAACAATTTTTAATGTAATTGGTAATGGACACAGTGAAGTTGTCCATGCAGATTTTGCTGCTCTTCTATTTATTTATTTATTTTGTATAACAGTAGTTTGTTGTTTCAAATTATTTTGTTGCTTTGCATTGGAATGATTGAAGAGGAAAAGCAAAAAAGGACTGATCTCTGGAGAAACTGTTGGCATTATGGAGAAAGAAGTCTTTTGATAAATATGGAAAAGAGCAAAGGAGACAGATAATCTTCACTAGGCTGGTCTAGTTAAAAGGAAACTCAAGAATGCAAACAAATATCTAACAAAAGAGTACGGAGATCATTCATGGACTGCAGTAATGAATAGGGCTCCACTAACATCTCCATACTTTAGGAAACACTAGCAGGGCTTTCAAGCTGGACATTCTGATCTAGTTCCTAATGTTTCAGACACCAGCTATGTGAAAATAAACATATACAGTCACAACATTTAAAGATCTGAAACAGTGAAGAAATCATTTCTCTCTTTTATTTTTCTTCAACTTAACTGTTCTTCTGCCAAGGAACAGAGGAGTTTAATGCCTTAGGCACAAGTTACATACACTAGAAAGAGCAGTACAAGATTAAGTAGTTCCTTAATGTGAAGTTGCTTGGTTAAAAAAAAAAGAAAAGAATTTTCAGGTCTCAAACTGAATGCCAAAAAATGGCACACAGCTCACACCTTCTTAAGAGAGCCTCCAACCTCCCTGTTTTTGTTTTTTTTTGCTTACAAAATAGATACAGTTATCTCAACAAGTCTCTCTCTACACTTTTAACAGTGAAATCTAAGGCAGAAAAGCTGCTCAAACTGTATACATTCCATCCGTCTACATATCTCGTGCACAACTGTTTCAACAAATGCAAGCCAAGCTGAGAAATGCATCTGTGACTCAGACAAAAAAAGAGGTGTTTGACCTCCGTAATACCTCTTAGAATTATCTGAGGCTGAGCACTGCATGGAGTCATGTTGGTTTTCTTTTTTTCCACAAAGTTTTATCTGTAGTTATGTTATCCTGGTTACATACCTATGTAATATCATTTATCAGAGTGCCCCAATGTTAATGAAATACTGGCTGCATACAAAAGTCTATGAAGCTCTCTGACTCCAATCCTGTGATGGAAGATTTTCCCCAAAGAAAAAGGAGGCCTTGTTTTCAAACTTCAGCAACATAAATGGCCACTTTTCATTGCACAGACAACTCATTTCTCTTGCTCGGAAACACACAGCCTCTTCAGCTGCAGGTGCCTATTGCAACACTGCTGGACCCCCTGTGCAAAGGAATGAAACCTGAATGCCGCCCAGCTCAGATCAGCTACATCAGCTGATACAGGGTCCAGTTACCACAGGTCTAGATTCAAGGCGATCCCTTCTATCTAGGAAGTAGAACTACAGGTTGATGAAGAAATTTTTCCCTCCCTCCCCCCCGCCAGAAAAAAAAAATCTTTAATTATTTACTTCATTTAACCAGTAAAAAAATAGGAGGGCAGATGCACACACACACAGTAATTGACTTAGGCATTTTTGAGGAAAGAGAAAACATTAGCAACGATGCCAGCACTCTAGACCTCTTGTTTTCATTTGATTATACATGAGATAAATCTGATTTATTTCCAGATAAGATGACTGAGGACAAATTGAGCAGTAGCTACCTTTAAGAAAGTTGTTACTTTCCTCTTGAGGGCATGTGCCACAGTACTTACACTGATATTCTCATTTATGCTGAGTCGCCGATATAAACATATCCAAATATAAGACAGAATCATAGAATCACAGAACCACCAAGGTTGGAAAAGATCTCCAAGGTCATCCAGTCCATCTGTCCACCAAAACCAATATTTCTCTACCAAACCATTTCCCTTTCTACTATCCTTCTTGCACTTCTGAATGATGGTTGAAGCTACGTCTAATTTATTCTTTTAATGCTATGCAAGAAGCTAACACTGTTGCATGTAATAGTGTAATAAATCAATGATTATTACATAAGTGTTAACAGCAGTTGTCAAACTAAATTCTCTAATGGTGTCAAAATCTTTTGTCCTTTTCAACAGAACAATCACTGATGGGTATTTTAAATTACTGCTTATTGAACCTCTTTAAGACTACGGCATAGTTTGTTCTTAACAGAAGCCACAAACATTTTTATATGAATGGAAGTCTTAAGATTTTAGAACTGGTGTCTAACACACTCAAGGTATGAGAAGGAAAGTAAAAGAAAGTTAAATTTGTCTACCACTAAGTGTCATACGGCAAGATGATGCAGATTCAAGAAAGCTGGAAGAAATATGAACCATGGAAGTTCAAACAGAGTGCTACAGAGGTATCAGTCTGCACTTGACTGAGCTCAGTAAGTGAAGGCAGGTTCCTGAGAAAAGAGAGAAAAGTTGGCTATTTTCTTTCCGGCATCATTAGATCTGCATTAGTAGGTTCTGCCCAGTTAACTGTTTCAATAATGCTACACTAGTTAAAGGTTTCCCAGCTAGGTTCCTGTAGTTTCCCATCCCATCCCACCCCCCCACAGAATGCATTCACATGTATTGGGAAGGAAGTGTGAGCTGGAATGTGTCCTGCTACCAGCCCTGGGGCTGTGTTATTTCAGGTATATAGGCTATCCGGTCCAGTGCGTGAACATGGGAAATTTCTGGAGAGCCTTTCCTCTTTCAGAGCCAAAAAAATCAAGCCAAATTCTTGACTTCCCCCCACCTCCCCTCCCCCCCCACCCCCCTACTTAACATTAGGACCGCTTCCAAAATAATTACATTATAGATGTGCTCACATGGTGCATACGGGAAAGGAGAAATAACAGCCTGCAAGATTTCTGATTTCAGATGCATAAAAGACAGTGTTTCTGGATGTTGTCAAATAGTAGTGGAGTACTTACCATCCAGGATGTTCACACTTTACAGAAATTATGTTGCAAATGCATCTATCCTATCCTACTGAAAGCGGTACATTCCAACTCCTTTGATTCACGAAGAACAGACAGTATCACGAGGTAGCAATACTACAAACAGTAAAAAGTATGCAGGCCTTTGGCCTCACAAACTAAGCCCTCTGAAGATTTTGGTGCTTGTCCTGCTTTTAATTACAAGCCTGGGAAAAAAAAAAAAAAAAAAAAAAAAGGGTTGTATATCATTCACAGAACTCCAAGGGCAGTTTTGTTGGTTTATTAATTCTAATGTAGTATCAGATCATAAAAGTAATTTGACTGATTTGGTAATGTGATTTGGTAATGTTCTGATTAATGCATTACCATGAACAGAAGAGACAGATTAACCATACCATGAATTGTAACACACTAATCCCTCACTGTAGCTCTAACAACAGAGTCACATGCAGTTTCAATTATTTTACATATTTGGCAGCTATTCTTCCCACTGGAACAATAAGCATTAACAAAATAATCTGAAAGAAGCTTATAAAAACACGGTTGACATAAGTTCTCTCTATTAAGAAATACTTGACATTACCATACCAGTTTTGTTTTAACCACACTAATATATACTACTGAAAGATTTTGATCTGAATGCCTCAAAAATACTTTCAAATTTGTCATGCTCCACTAATATGTCAAGTCATTGATAGTCCAATAAATTAGTGTTATTTCAAGAGAAATTTGTGAAAAATTGTGGGCAGCAGGGGTTAACGTGCTCTGATGAGAACGAGCTCTTCTGAATTAAGCAGTGCTTTAAATTGGAGACACTCAATAAAACAATGATGCTACAACTGCTGCTACTTTAAATAATGCCTCAGCTTCACACAGATATCTTCATCTACAGATTTCAAAACCCTTTAGAAAGGCTGTAGTTTCCACACTCATATTTTACAGGTCCCATAAGGACAAATTAAATCTGAGAAAATGAATCAGTGTTAGGGATAGAATTAAAAGTTCCTGTCTCTTCTGTCCGCACCACGAAATCTAGATTTAAAACATAAAAATTAAAAATTATTGAAGAGTTGAAGAGGCATGCTTTTATTTGTTTCAACCCAAGCTGATCTTCCGTTCCATCCATTATGCTAAACGCTGTCCAAGCTACTAATGAATGCACCTAGATACTGGACAACTTGTTTGACTCCATTACACTGCTTTGGTAAAAAAGCTGCATACAATCAACAGACATGCTGTGCAAGTGAAAGATGTCATGTCCCCCCACCAAAAGGCAGAAATTGGTAGTTCTCCTTGCTCAGCTTCTTGTGAAGAAACTTTCTCCTACAGTGGGACTGCAGCTCCTTGGAAAAAGTAGCCATTTATCACAGCCCTAAATGAAAGCATTCCTTGGACACAAATGTCTTTTTCTTCCTTTGTCTAATTACTGAGGGGAAAAGTGAGAAGGAAATGTCAAAACAGTGAAACAGTGGTGTATAGAGAGCAGTCACTTTGGAGCTCAACCAGCTTTTGTGAAGGCCTGGGCGATTTGTCAAATGGTTGTGGCATAAGTCAAGCCCTGAGGTTGAAAGGTCTTGACCTAAGGAGTGCTGAAATCAGGCTGTATAAGCAAGAGGGCTGCAAGAAGTTTCAGCTGTAGTGGAGATGAACAATGATGGGTGCTGGACACAACAAAACCTCATCTGCATAATTCAGGTAAGGAATTTTATTGAATCTGACAAGTATGTGACAGGCTGAGAAAGAGAAAAGAACATGCTCTTGCTGGGAACCTTTAAAGCTCTTCAGTTAAGGTATGTGGAAATAAATGACAGCTAATCTCTTCACTATAAAACTGTAAACAATGCCATTTTACACAGGGCTCACCCGTGACCTTTTCATAGATCAGGCTATCCACTTTCAGGCCAGGCCACAGAACTTATCACAAACAATTCGTCGAATTCAGGTTGCACAACAAGAGCCTTACTTCTTCTCATCACTGCTTCTCATACAGTTGCTACTTGCTCTGGCAGGTATGCTTCAGCAGGAAGGCCACCACGGCAAACGGAGGCTTTTCAGCAAAAGATTTCTTTTTACAGTTTTGGCTTGGATTGGTCATACTGCAACTACAAATCTTGAGCTGAAAGGTCAGAAGGTGATGGGCAACTCTTCAGCACTGAGACCTATAGATACTGACCTACAATTTTAGAAGACTTCATTATTTTTTAAAGTTTCCTAGATTTTATATTTTTATTTATATTTTAGCTTCAGGCTTCCACCTTAAGTCTTCCCAAGCTAGTCAACAGAATGGGACATTTCAAACACTGCAGTTTAAGAAGACTGGACTTGATGATCTCTAGAGGTCCCTTCCAACCCCTACTATCCTGTGATTCTGTGATTATACTGTTGGTGCTTCCAAAAAGTAAAAAAATCAGAAATATGATGTCCATAGGATTTGAGGGTTACATCTTTGTATGCAAACATAGTTCGTAAGCACTAATAAAAATAAAATCTTAATACATACACAAAATACGGAAGCAATATTGGAAAATAGAATCTGTCCTTTATGTGAAGTTTAAAAAACATACGCAGCCAAGAGTGGTTTGGTGGTTTTTTTTGGTATTTTTTATTTTTGTGAACACCTGAACTCTTAAGAGTTGCTCCTTAATCTTAATGCTGAAATCACATCTAGAGTAGTCCTTGATATCTATACAAAGACGTTTTCTTGCTCGATACAGACTTCTAAGCCTGACAGGAAAACAATTTGTTTTACAGGTTGCTGAATGATTGGAACAAAAGTTCAAAATCTAGAGGTGCATGGCGCAACTGTGGCTTGTAACAGTAGGAGTACAACTCTAAAACACTTAAAGCAAATATGAAAACAAGGGTTAGACCAACTTTGTGACTTGTGAGTCACAAAACACCTGCGGTCTCCCTGGAATACAGGCAGAGTGGTTTCTGCAGTGTACAGCACACATGTATGTTTTTACCAATCTGTGGATCATTCCACCTAATGGGAAGCTTTTAAGTCCTCTGGCCGGATCAACTGTGGATCTCAGTGTTACAAGCAGTCCAATGCATAATTCACAAGGCTTAATGAATATTCCAATTCATGACAGCCAACTGGCTCCATAGGTCACACCTCTCAGTCTCATATAAATAAAGAATGAGATACTGGAAAGCATACCAGCTGAACCCACGCGAGTGCCAAAAACATGCATATTAATGAGACACAATAAAAGATAGACTTGACTCTCAGGAAGTGCCTCTGTTGTTTTCCAGCTTGAAAGAAAGAGAGGAAAAGTTTGCATCGCACCTACAAATACTCCGCAGCAAGCACAAAGTGAAACGGGAGCTGGATTCTAGCAACAGCATTTCAAACCCAGACCCATCAGGTCTACAACATCCTCAGTCACCCTGACTGCAAGAGCAAAATCAGTTCTGAAAATATCCCCGCCCCCTTTTCCCATGTTCCCCTGCAAGTCCCAATTTGGTAACTAAGGAGAGGAAGTGCTTCAGCGGGGCTGTCCTTTTATGTGTTCTGTTTAGACCTTGGAACAGGATGAATGGTAGCTTAGATGAATGCATTTGTGCCATTTTTCTTGGCCCCAGACGATGTTTCCTCACTACCATGACATCTGAACAGAAGGAGAAAACATCTCCCTTTTGTGGCAGGCTAATTTAATTTGTACCTTCCACCTAGGGGTAAATATGTTTGTCTGTCTTTCTAAGCTCTTTTTGCCCACTTTCTTTTCTCACGGGAAACCCTGCTGAGTCAAAAGCAGGATATTGCTTAGCGCTCTAACTTTATTTTAAAGTAATTTAATTTTAAGCATACTCACACCCACCCTGAACTGAAGCAACTGTAGGAGCTCCGCTGAGACGGCCTTAATGACTTTTGCATGTCTCTTGTGTCAGAGACATCAAGGGCTTGTTGTTAGGGAAGTATTTGTCTTTTAAAATAAATGCTTTAAAACAAGACCTTTTTTTTTTTTTTTAATTTTATTTATTTTATTTTTTTTTCCAGTGTCCTCTGCAGAGATGTGTTTCTTTATTAAAATAAAAATAAAAATCCTACAGCTTTGCACATTGACCTACTACCTTTAAAAACCAGCATTACAAACCGTTGACCTTTGCTCTTTGTTGCTCTGGTGTTATATGTGCTTTGACCTTGTTTTGTCTGAAAACTTTGTAAAAGGATTTAAAATAAACAATGAATGTATTTCATTATGAAAAATGTCAGTGAAGTACGACTCAGATGACTCAGAATTTACATCCCCATCTTTTGATTTATGCATGAATTCTTTAAGTTGGCAAATGTATTAAGTTAATGGCATTATTTAATCCAGTACTGAAAAGTTTCTGTAAGTGAAAACACAATGTATAGTAAACAGGAGGAAAATAAAACTGAAATCCAAACTGATGTCATTTAAAGCCCGTTTTACTTATGATAACATCAGAACTCCTTTTATTTAAGCCAATGGTCTCCTGTTAAAGTGGCAGTGACGCACTCAAGAATCTACGTATGCAGTAATTTATTGCAATTTCTTCTCCTTAAAAAATTCCATTTCAGTACTACTATCAGGTAAATACTTTATCATCCTGACAGATTAATAAACAAACAAACAAACAGCAACAAAACACACAGCAAAAAAACAAAACAAAACAAAACAAAAAACAATCAAACAAACCATACAACACTTAAAAAGATAATGCATGTTTCTACTATGTACAGTAATATGTATTGCAGATACTGATTTTACCTATAGTAACCTGATATTTATATAGTATTTATCAGTGCTCTTTCTCAATAATTTGCTCCCTGTGTTCTGGTCAGAAGTGTGTATTTATTATCAGTAAATCATAGACTTACA
This sequence comes from Callipepla californica brunnescens, assembly GCA_023055505.1. Lineage (NCBI taxonomy): Eukaryota > Metazoa > Chordata > Aves > Galliformes > Odontophoridae > Callipepla > Callipepla californica. The sequence goes on from JALIRH010000066.1 coordinate 2,147,888, forward strand.
GGGAAGCAAGTTTTGGAATCAGTCATGACATTCAAAAAGTTAATTATGAAAACATTTCTGCTTCCACCTGAAAAAATCACTTCCTTCCTGTGGCTTCAACTTTTTTTGTTTTGCTTGTGTAACAAGATGCATTGATTGGAAAAAAAGAAGTATCTCTGTCATCCTGACCTGTGTTTTTAGGCTCTTAACGTGCTGTACTGTGACAAGCAAGTAAGGTTGTGAAGAGTGGTGTGGAGTGCAGAGGAAAGGCTGCTGCTTCCCAGGCTGCCCCAGTCTGCTTGGCATCATGTGTGGTACAAAAGTGATGATAAAATGACTTCTTTTATTATTGTAGAGAGCTGTTCTCTCAGAGCTCACTGTTTCCAGGCATGCAGTGTGGTTCTGTATTAGCTTTGAGGACAAATGAGGCGTTTCCAGGTGTGAGATGAACGCTTGAGTGGACATGGCTCAATGAGGGTGCTAGGCCAAAGGACGTGTGGTGAAATGGATTCCTTCCAGGGATGGATAAAGGCTGGATCCTGTCCTTCTGCCTTCCTTTGGTCTTGCTGTCATCCAGAATTTGGATCTTAGGAACAGTGGGCAGACAAACCTCACCCCAATACTCATGGTCCCACTGAATGTGGCTCATGGAGGGGCCAGCTGTCCTGAGACCCAGAAGACACATCTGTAGGGCAGAGGACAGAGAGGACAATAAAAAACAAGCACCTCTGAAGTTCTCTGAGCTTCACCTCCAGGCCTCTTAAATTCACAGTGCTTCAAACAAAGTGCTCCAAGGTCTGTGTCTTCAGTCTTTAAAGCTGACTTCCAGGACCTTACCTCTGACAAGGGTGGAAAAACTTGTTAGCAAAATCTTTAAACATTTGCTTTGTTGCATAGCAAATTCTCTGTCTTTAAGGGGTAGAAAGTGGTCACAAAATGCCTGGTGTTAAGGAGATGGTTATCTTTAGGGCCATAAAAAGGTATTTCCAGCATTATTGCTGAACTCTGTAAATCAAGACCATCCACCCGTCCATTAGAAACTAAGCTCTTAAGGCCTATGTGGACAAAGGACTTGGTTGTTTATGTAGCAACAACATCTGTTTACACTCAGACTCATTGTCAAAGACCTGTTGGTTAAAAGCACAGGATCTCTCTTCTCTCCATTTCATGCTGTATTATGTTTCACACGGGAATATCTAGTCTCTGAGGCCTGACCAGTGCTTTTATCTGGTGGACTTTAAAGACTTCGCTGCTTGGAGTGAGAATCAGATCATCGCCTCCACAGCAGTCTGGAGGGCACGTTTCACTGGACAGTTGAAAAATTTCTTTTGGTCTCCAGACACCTTTCTGCAAAGTATTAGCTTTCCTGTGCTGCTCTGAAGCTAGAACTCCTGTGTAAATAGCTCTCCAGTTCACTCTGAGATAAAATATGGTGTTTGGATCTGAATTCCTCAAATGCTATGTGCGTACAACAAAAAGACTTAATTCCACTCAAGCTGCAAAACTCCAACATGGTCTCCAGATGATATAGTTAGCATTGCTAGCAAACAAGATGTTCCTGAGCTTCGCTTGCTGACACAACATAGCTTTTCTTAGACACATATCACTGCTGCATTCAGAAGTAGTAAAATCGTGTTGCAGTTAGTCAGAGTGTTTTTGAAGAGAAAGCACCTGAAGAGAAGCTCCCTGCAAATTAGCAGTGTTTCATTTTGCAGTTTTTTTTTTCCTATCCACCTGAGTGTGTGCTCAAAGGTAGAAAATGCTTAAAATATGAATTTAAATAGCATTACAGTAAAAGTTCCTGCTCCTAACTGGACGAGGATAGCAGTTTCAGCTCAAAAATTCATTCTGGAATAAACCTAAAATGTATTCAGTACTGATATAAGAGAACTTGCTATATGGGAATGACTGTTTTGCCTTGAGACAGTATGTTAACTGTATTGTACCAATTAATTTTATGGCAGTATTGCAGTGCATGCATTAGGAAAATGATTGTCAAAGCCACAGTCCAATTTTTGTGTCATGCATGAAAATTCAAACAGATCTTGCAGAGAACAGGGGTGTAGAAGTGTAAATCTGACTTATTTATGTATGCTGATGTAACCATGTACCCCCACAGCCTAAAATCTCAGGAGTAAAACTGGAAAGAGAACAGAGGTGCAGAGGAGACTTAGGGCAGGGAGATGAAGTGAGAGCAAAGGAGAAATGATAGCTTGTCAGGCGGGAACCTGAAAGACATTCTAGAGAAAACAATCCAAACTAAAAGTCTTCGAACATGGAACAATTGGTATTTCTGATCCAGACATCTCTTCTGAGTCTTAAGTCCAGCCTCCAAAGGTTGCCCCCATTTGCAATATACAGTGACTTCTTAAAAATAAAGAAGTGCTCTTCAGAATCCTTTTATTGCTTTGTGTTATTTCTCCTGACTTGTGCGTCTGTCCTGCAGCCTTGCCTCTTTGATGGTTAGAAATGTCTTCTCATTTTCAGTGTTAAAGTTCTCAAGTGCTGTGAAAATAAATGCACTTCTTTTTTCTACATTTTGGCTTGAACAGATTTTCTCTCTCACAGATATTTATTTACACATGCAGTTATTTTCAGGGAATGATTCTGGCCCTATTCAGCCCTCCTTCACGGAGGCAAATGGCTACTGAACAGGGCTGCCCTGCTCCTTCCATCTCCCTTCTGTGTTCCTTGACAATTTTAATTCCTCTTTTCTGCAGTTCTGTTTCCTCTGTTTCAAAGGTACAAAAACAGTGTATTTCAGACTCCTCCACATATGCACAAACACACAGGAAACCACTTATTTATGTGCCTAGACTTGTACTTTCTGATACTGCATTTCATCCAATTGTTTTCTAGTTTAGTTCAGAAACACACAAATATTGGCCAGCAAGCAGAAGGAAACAACACCTGGCTGTTTTCTGGAGCACGTGTTGCTTCAGAGAGGCTTTTACACGTGCCAAGTGTTGATAACCTTGTTCTAGGATTTCACCTTGCTGGTTATACTCTCTAATTCCTGTATGCTTTCAGCTTATCTTACATCCTTCATTGTCTGATTCTTTTCTCCTGCAGAATCAGACACAGAAGTGGAGATAACAAAGTACTTTTCCAGTCTTGTCTACCTTGCTGCTTCCACAGACCTCACTTTCAGAGAGATTGGTGCTCTCCTTCCCCATCTGCACAGCAGGCACTTGGAAGCTCTAAGAATTTCAAGTATTCAAAGACTTAATAAAATACCTGTTTAGTTTTGAATGTGGATACGCAAAACGAATCGGCAGCATACCATCTGAAAACGTGCTCCCAGTGCAAAATACTTTCTTGCATAAACTGGTGAAGCATAGCTACAGCTTTTTATAGTTATCATTGCGAAGGTATACAGACATCTGTTTCTGTCTTCATTAGGAGTATCTCCTAGATAAATAAGCAAACCCAATGAAGAGTAGTTGTACCAGGCTAACAGAAAGGTCTGACTTAAGCTCCTGGTATTTCAAGAGTAGATCAGCAAAATGGCAGAGCTGACAAGAAGGTACACTGCCTTCTTATTGAACAAGTGATACAACGTGCCCTTTAGTAAGGGAAATGGTAAGGCTTTACATCATTAATGTACATGTGGGCATTGATGTGAATGTATCGTGGTGTGTCGTTAGTGGCAAGGAATAGCATGTAAGGGTGCAAGACCGAGGAAAGGAACACGAGATTCGTGACGAGGATAAATCTTGGAAGTACTTCTGCAGGGTGCAAAGAATGTGCCTTCCCTCTACTTCCCTCATGTGGATGGGGCAGCTGGTCTGGCTGAACAGGGTGTGGTGGCTTAACCAGAAACATTCCTCCAAAACAGGACCTGAACCTGAAGTTTGTCTCACGAATTCAAGCCCAGTACATTCTTCCTAGCAGTTTATTGCTCCTGTTGAGGTGTCCAGTCATAGTTCCTTCTTTTGTTTTACACCTTTTTTTCTCTCCTGTTCCCGTTTCCACCTATTTTAATGAATAGGTCAAAACTAGAAGCTGAAGATGGAGCAGGTGGCATCCCTGAAGCTTGCTTCTTGGTGGGTAACACAACCAGCCGCGCAGCTCTGCATTTTCCATCCATGATCACACCTCACGCAGTGACGAGTAGATGGCAGTGGTGAAAAGCTGTCTCCCACTACATGCAAAGAACACAGTTGTTTGGACTCTCTCTCTTGACATAGTACAGATGACATTCTCATTACCATCATTACCCCCACCCCCCAGTCTCCTGGGACCACAGTATGACATTGACCTCAATTCCAGAGTCTTTTTTTTTTTTTTAAATCTGTTCAGGACTGAATGTACAGACCAACTTGGTCAGTGCTGCCATTTTCAGTAGTAGCCCAGGATGCTTTTGGTGGGCACTTTTGGGAACATTGCAGACATGTGCTTCTGGCTTGTTCTGTTTGGAAACAGGCATAGAGATACTCACTCCCTTCTTTTATCATTTGCACTAATGAGATTGCTTACCTGTCTCTGGAAATCTTACTCCTAAGAATGAAGAGAAGAAATTGGGTCAGAGTAATGTTTTCCTCCCCAAAAAGTTAGAAGATTTCAGGAATAAATTGCTGAGAGCAGCACAGCATCTCCTTTGTGCCACATAGTACGTAGCAGCTGCAGTTTTATTAAGCTGCAGGACTGTGGATGCAGAGATTTAATACTGTATGTAGACTCAGCTTAATCCAGGTGGCTTTGGTCTTTAGCTGTGTGTTATGTTTTCCCTGTGTTACAGTGTGTGTGTTCTTAAAGTTTACCTTGCTTTCTCAAAAGTAGAAGGGGTTAGAGTTTGGTCATTGTTTCAGTTCTGGGTTTACTAGGAGACTTCCAGTGACATTTCTAGAATCCATCAAGCCTCTTTCCTGCATCACTACGTTCAGTAGAAGTTAGATGTTTGAAAACTGGGGGGGGGGAGATGAAATATGTAAACTATGATGATTAGGATTAAGACATTCAGGAAAATAATTATACCTATTTGAAACAACCCTACATTTAATTGCCAGTAGATCCTTGTTGGTATACAAGAAAATGCTGTCTGTGACGAATTTTTCTTATGACAGAAAATAAACCTTTGATAAAGTGTACTCAAGCCCAGAGACCATTAAAAAGAACATACTTCCAGTGCATTTGGATGTATTGGTCTGAAAGAAGCTGTATCCACCAAAAACCAAACCAAAGTATTCTTTATTTTACTGTTTTACACATTATCTCATTCTCTTATCAGTAACTGTACATTATTTACATTTTAAGATTTTTTTTTCCACATACTCTTTATGTGAAGGGCTTTGTGAAATAAAGGAACAACATAATAATGGATGTTCACCTCTGTCCATACACGGAATGAAGAAATGCGTTACACATGCAGTTCTGTTGAAAAAGATAAATAATTGCTATTGACAGAGATTGAATATTTTATGCAGCTTCCTCGTCAGTGTTTCTTCTGTTCCTCCTTTCAGTACAGCTATTTGTTCTATTTTCTCTTTTTCCCTTGTTCTTTACTTCATCATTGCTTCTCTCAGAGACTGACTGTGGAAAAGCGTTGGATGGTGTGCTTTCATGTCTTTTGTTTGCTGTAGGACCATATTGTGGCCTACCATCTCATCTCCTTTCCCACTTTTGTGATCTCTTTTGCTCAAACTCTCTTTTTGTTATCCTTAACTTTTCTTTGTTAGCCAAACAGTTGATGGTCAAAGACTGAGCCGATCCCTGTAGCCAGCATGGACTAAGTGCAGTCAAAATATTTATCAAAATAACTGAAAGTAAGAGTGCAGGTGACATGAAACATTGCCAAGATTAGTTTCCAAAAGCATTTCTTATCTACAATCCACTTGAGTCACCAGGACCTCTGTTTCATTGAGAACATTCCTTCCTCTGATGCCTTTTACATATTTCAGTCTGAGCTTACGTGACGTGTATTATTCATGGCGTGCTGAGCATAACCTTGTTGACTATTAGAATTCTGGGCAACACGCACTGTTCTCACCTTATCCACCATCGAACAGGCCATCACCATGTTGTGCCCATCTGTGGTATTTCACTGACAGGGAATTGTGCACAACAGAAAAAGAATTAGTGAATACTCAGTCAAGATCCTGGAAATAGTTTGCTCAGATCCTGTCCATCAGGTCTGGGTAAGGAAATGAGCAGAGTCAGGTGAGTTAAAGCTGACCTAAGCTGCTGGGTGACTACTTAGAGATGTGAAGAAACTTCTGGGATGTGGTATGTGCCAAATATCAAACTCAGAGGAAGGTAGAAGACCTTCCACTGATTTTCTACATAAACATATACTAAGAATCCATGCAGTAATTGAACAAGAATCAGCATATTCTCATCTGGATTGGTATAGTCACTTGGAGTATGGCCCAGGACATTTTGGGTTTTTCAAAGTTATACTCTCAGATACGTTTACTGGCAAAAAGTAAGGTGGTAACATCTGTATCACTAACAAAAAAACCCCCAACTTTTATAACAATAAACTGTATTATGTAGTACTTTTTTTTTTTTTTTTTTTTTTTTTGCATTAGTACAAGAAAGAACTATTTTCTCCCATTCAGAACAGAAGACTCCAACCTTGTCTTCCAAGGATGAAATCCAGTTACGACACTTTCAAAACTTTGTGTTTCAAAGAATGTTAAGTTTCAAGACGTCTGCTATGAGTTACAGAACTGTGCTTTCAGGATTTACTCGTTGTGCACATTCATGTGAGCTCTCTGTGAGGGATTTGCAGCCTAGAGCGCTGGTCAACCTGTGCACAGATCAACTTTGTGAAGGACCCTCTCCACTGTTGGGGTCCTGATTGCAGGGTGTGGATGTACACTCTTGTAGTTTGCGTCTTAAATATTTTTAAGTCTTAAATAGGACACTGTTGCATCTTCACCCATGGAAGTGCTTATATGCATATGAATATATACTTTCATTAAAAATAGAGATGCCTCTTGGTCTTTGTGGTTAAGCAAAGCATGCTCAGTAACAGTGACAGTTTTGGGAGCCAGTTATGAAAATCTGGCATGTATTTTAGCGTTGACATGCAGATATTCACATCCATTCTGAACTGTATGACAGCACTGTTTGTTTGTGCAAGGCAAATATCATATATAGCACAAATCACCATGAAATTACTGAGTAGTTACTTGATCATTTAATTATTGTGCAGTTGCATAATAACTCCATGACTATTGAAGCTCTTCAGATTGCATTAATTATACTCAGAGTAATTATTCCCATCCAGTGACATGGATATATGTTATACAGTTTGCTAGACAAGATAAATTTGTCAGAAAATCATGACTGAAGCGAGGGTTTTAAAAATGGGCTGACCAACAGTGCACTTGACAGTATGAATTTATTTCACCTAACATTGTGTAATGTAATTATGTATTCCAATAGGAAATGCTATGAATGGTACTTCATAGCTAATATATCTCTAAGAATGAGATGAAAACATGTAAATAACAATTAAACCAAAACTCAATCACATTCTGCAGTGTTGGTTCTCTGGTCCACAGTGACCTGTTGTGAAGGTCTGGTTTTAGAGTATAGATCTGACTGGTCATTTGTTGTTCTTCAGATGCCTACAGCTGAACTAAGGACCTCTGTGTGCTCTGCATTCCAGTACATCCTCTGACAATGCTTCAGACCCTTCTGCCCCTAATCCCATAGTGTTTGATAGCACCATTCTGCATGTTAATGGGTTTCCCCAGAGCTGAAAAGAGCCTGCACCATCAGACATGACCCACTGCTGCTTTAATGGCGTCATTGCTGGGAGAATGTTGCACACGCAGGCCATCTTTCATCAGTCTGAGCAGGTGGAAGTCATAGGGCACCAAATCCAAACAATACAGTGGGTGTGTTAGGACAGTCCAGCCAGAACTGGCATTGTCCTCTGTGGTCTTCGAAGTACTATGAGGCCTGGAGTTACTGTGTTTAAAGAGGAAGGTTGCCTTCCTCTGTCACAGTTTGAAGAGCTAATCACACAATACCTCTCCCACCTCTTGGGAGAAAGGAGTGGGAAAGGAAGAGGGAAAAACCCAACTGAGACAGGAGAAATTAATTTATTAAAATGTATGTGAGATGATACAGAATAATTGAGAGTAATAAATCTAAAAAATAAAATAAAATAAATATATATATATATATAAAATAAAACCAGAGGAGAGAAAGAGAATCCATCCAAATCCTAATTAATAGGCCTTCCACTTACTTACCTCCTGGAAAAAAGACAAAAAACTAAAGAGCTCTTCCCTCATCACCTGGAATTGGAAATCATATGGAGGCTCCTGGGAAATGCAGTACATCCCAGTGGATCTTCCTCCCCTTGGAAGAGTGAGAACTCAAGGGAGACTGCTGGAAATGAATGGGAAACACAGCTCAAAAGTGTACTATGTTTTCTGCACCCAGCAGCCTGTTGTGTGAATACTGATAAAAAACCAGGACATCCTCTCCGGCATGGTTCTGCAAGTTTGAGTCTTCAGCTTAGTCAGTATTACAGTTCACAGTGGTGACACCATGTCTCATCACCAGTAATGGTGTGATCCAGGAAAACATCACCTTCAGCCTTGTGTTGGTTCAGTATTCAGTCCAGACACATTTGCATGTGGTGTTCATTCCCGTGTGAGTATTTGTGAGACCCACCTCCTGCAAAACCTTTGTGACATTCCAGCAATACCACCATTGTTTCCAGTGCTTTGTAGCTGATATGGAAATGGCATCTGAATTGATGGATCTGACTCTGTTATCACCAGCCATTTTGGCACATCATTTGAGTTACTCAGTGCAGATGGAGATGAAATTTCTTTTTTCTTTTCCTTGTTCTGATGAGGGCTGTCCCACAAATGGGACAGAGAAAGATGTGCAAGAAGGGAAATATTCAAGACAGGAATAAGCAGGATGTTAAGACCTTTAGTAAAGCCCAAATCACTGCGACATTTAAAGCATGCATAGACAGCTTGGCCCTGCAAACTAGAGAGGAAAGCTGATGACTACTCACTGAATGGATTTATTTTAATATCATTTTTATACTTTTTACTTTCAGAAATGTATGAGGAAGTACACTTCTAAACTTGCATCAAAGGAACCCATTGATCTAAGATGTGTTAGATGACATATCTACTGCGTGTCATGTAGCCTTCAACATATAATTGTAGTTAAAATCATATATCCTATGTTCACGTGAAATTTAATTTGTGCCACAGAAACCTTCCCACATCTCTGTTTTCCGCTTTATTCTGCTCACCAGCTGCAGTCTAAACAGGGCGATTTTGTTTTCTGAAATTATTCTTACAGTAAGTGGCAATGTAATGATAATAAAAATGTCTGTTTTATCATTTGGTTTCAGCTCTTGAAAATAAACCCAGCATTAGGGCTGTGCTAACATATTCACCTAATAATTATTGTGCAAAGCTGACTTGATGTGCTTGACACTTTGAACGGGATGCCACTCTGTTTTTCAGTGCCCACAAGGAACAAATGGTGGAAAAGAGTGGTGCATGACTTTTCCCACCCTGAAACAAGAACTGAGTGTAACTTGGAGTCTAGCAAATAAGGACAGGGTGACTGTCTCGGGCTCCACACCAGCAAATAGAGACAGCAGCTCACTCCCTGCATTTCTTTATGACTTGAATTTCTGCTAAAATGATCACAGTGAAGCAGCTCACATTGTTGATACTTAAAATGACCATCATCAATCTTCGAAGTGCATGTCAGCTCAAGCTAAACAGAACAATTTCCAGGTGGCAGTCGGGGGCAAGCTGGCATGCCTCAGTGGTCTTCCTGACTTCCAGTGGCTCCATCCCAAAACCATTCTGGGCTGTGCCCCCACACCGGAGATGTGCTCTGCATAGCAGCTTCCCAGCAGCTGCTTTCTCTTCTGCAGGGCTTGGCTGCATCCAGGACCAACAATGCCCATAGGGTTGCGAGTGGGATTGCTTTTTAATGAAAAACAGCAATTTAATTTTTTTTTTCTTTTTTAGCTTAAAATATCTAATTAACTGCTTCCTGAAGTCAGGCTCGAGGGGTCCTAAAAATGATGTTGTTTCAGCTGTAATAATGTCACAAATTATGTATCTTGAGAAATAGTATCCTGATTCATTAGCGATGTTTTGGGGAAACGGAGAGATGGCAAACTAATCAGAGTATCTGCGTGCATTTAAAGTAGTTTGTTTTCAAGAGTGTTGTACCACATGTAATTGCCTCACTTACCACAGCCTAAGCGTTTAAATATTGTGTTGAAATGTCCAGATCTCACTGAATTCAAGGAGACACTTCTGGAGGTTTCTGAAGGCTACAGAGAAAATAATGGTCAGCATCTGCAGGAATGAGAGAAAAGCATTTGCTTCTGGGTTGTTGGTGCATTACTTGAGTACGTTTTGTCTATGAATTGCCTTCATGATTATGCCTGCCACTATCATTTAGGATTTTTACTGTGTTTCACCATTACCTTTGTCAAGAAGCAATGTCCTGGAACAGAAAACTCAATAGGTCTTTCCCATAAAGTCAGAGAAACCAAACTAATCAACCTGGAAAGTTGCTCTCTGTCCCTGATTACTGGCTTCTCCTTGAATCAAAGTGTTGAGAATTGATATCAAGGTACATAGCTAATAGCTTTATTGAACACGTCTCTGCTGCATAGATATCTATGTAGTCTTGAATAAGCTTGCAAACTGCTGTGCCAGCATAGTCAGGGCTCATTTTAGGACTTACCTTTTTTTTTTTTTTTTTCCAAAGGGCAATCTCCTCAGTGGTTCTGAAGACTGAAAGTCGTGCACCTGGATGAAAACTTTTCAGGCTTTCAACTAGAGTGTTGTGCTCCATTACCAAGCACTTCTCATGCCCTCATCACTGATAGACACCATTGACAGAAAGCTTTAGGCTGTCACAAGAAAGAAAACAGAATAAACGCACGGTGCCCTTTCACCTAGCAGTTTGTAAACAGATTAAATTAACAGCCTGTATTGTCTACACCTATAAACAACTGCTCAGGATGGAGGTGACTTGAAATACGCCTCATCTTCGCCAAGAGGGAAAGCTCAACTCTTCATCCGTCTGCATTTTTGATATATCTTCCCTTGATTGGCTTTGGAGATAAAATCAACACACTCTTCCAGTAAAAAGCTACATTCATTAGCAGTTAGCGTTTTTCAGAAACCACTTGATACTTCTCAGACTAACTAATAAAAGAAGGGAGAATTTGTGCTTAATGAAACCTAGAGGCCTGTAGTATTTACAGGGAAAAGTATTCTTTATAAGATAATTTTTAAAAAGCAGGCAGCAGAGGTACCATTTTTTGCACCGTATTAAACTTGCCTTGTGTTTTTCGTGTCAGTAGAGAAAACAGGAAATTGCTAGTAAGCAATTCATTACACTTGGGCAAAAGCTGTCAGCCTCTGCTCAAGAGATTCAGAAATAAGTCACAACGGAAAATGTAAAATGCCATTGATTTTAAGAAGCACAGCTCCCTCAAAGGTTGAGATAATTGGTCTGTTTATAGTGGGAGACTCAGACAGTGTCTTGATAGCCTGCTGGCTGCTGCCCCTCTTTTAGGCCCCGGATGAACAGAAGACCTCCATCCCCATCTAGGAACAACCAAAAACCTGTTTGTTTGTTTTGTTTTTTTTTTTGTGCTGCCTTTCTTAGTTGAGGTCCAAAGCTGACACCTTGTGTGTTGACGCTGGAAGCGTCTCTAAGCAAATATACAAAGCCTACTTCATAACCACACAGAAATGATGTCCTCAGTCCGTCAGAATTTGGAAGTTGCCAAGTCATGTTGTTCCGTAGGTACAAAAGGTTCTGTAGGTACGGCTGCCAACATCACTTTCAGCCACACGAGAAGGATCAGATTCCTTCCCCCAAATCCACTAAGTGCAGATTCACTTCAGAAATCAAGAAGCAAACGCTGCTGATTTCTTGGCAGCGCTGCGGGCATAGGGCTGCCAAATCGCTCGCTGTACCGCGTGAGGCTGCACCGAGAGGCACGCAGGAGGAGCAGCAGTGCTAGTCACATGCAGCAATTAGCTATGGTAACAGAATTGTTTTTAAACCGGGATTTGGACTTCATTTAAATAAAACTCGCCTCGCATTTACATGTTACAAAGCACTCTGCCTGCAATGGAAGCGCTTAGCGTGCTGAGTCTCAGCGATTAGATTTTAATTTAAGGAAGCCAAGCAGGGTTGGATTTGGGGGTAAAAATACTCCTTGCTTGTAGAAAACGTATTAATTCTTCAGATAAATAAAGATTCACCCTTCCTACCCCTGCCAGAGAATCATTCCACCGTTTCTGAAAAAGCTATATTGTTAAATATTTCTCTTCAGTCTTAAGCTGAAAACCAATATACCTTGATTAAGAAGTGATTAATATTACTTGGTGAGAAGCTAAGCTGTCACATAATAGTCTGGAGAATCCGTAAAAACTCAGAGAGATATTACAACACAGCATGAGCTACTCTCTGATCTTCTAAATACCTGGACTGTATTTGCTTCTACAATTTCTGCCTTATCTAACCTTCTTTATGTTCACCTGTACATTTATATTAAAGCTCCAATCAGTAATATGGCTTCTAACACTGAGGATTTCATACTGTACAGAAATTAGCCATCTCAAGTACATGCATTTGCACTTTAAAATCCTTTCTGCCACTGCAGTGCTTTTTCAAGATAGGAAAGTCCATGCAGTCATGGAGGTGTAGATGTATACATGTGCATGTGTGATTTCTTAAATACAGGTACCGCTGTGTACAAGGGGCTGCCGGTAGTTGGAACTAGATGATGCCTAAGGTTCTCCCAACCTAAGCTGTACTATGATTCTGTGAATGAGACGAAGAACAACAGCAGCAGCAATAGTAATTAGCTACGTTGGAGCAGCACGATGGCCGATGGCTATTCTGACATATTTATACCAGGTGTGGTACGAATATTTTTAATATTGAGCATAATCTGAAACAAGCTATCCTTATAGAACAGATGTCTATAACAGCTATGAAGTTCCTGCAGGAGAAAGATGTAATAATTTAGTTCAAATCCAAAGAAGCAGCAACAGCAGGGCAGACACAGTGCATGGGCAAGTCGTGGCTGCCAAGTGGTGCCCTCCAAGCAGATGGGGGGGATCCCAGTTTGGGAAGGGAGGGGGAGAAGCAGAGCTCGCAGGGTGCTGGCTCCCAATTTCCCAAAATCTTTGGCCAGTCTGTGCTGCTTGTGGTGGTGAAGGAAGTCGATCAGCAAATGTTGACTGTCTGTGTGTCCCTTTGATGTGCTTGGGTGAAGGCAGAGGAGCAGGAGCGATGTTGCAAAGACAGTGTGTTTGAAGAGACTGGAGGGGAGCAGGGCATGCCTCCCAAGGCCAGAGACTCCTGGATCTTGCTGGCTGCTCACCACCCAACAAGGCTTGTGCTGGTTTATGTAAAATCAATTAGCAAGAATAAACTCCTTGTGGCCCATGTGCTGCAAAAAAAAAAAAAAAAAAAAAAGCATCCATCCACCGAGCTGCTGTAGTCCTTCAGCGAGATGCAAGCTCCAAGCTGGCCAAATGAAGTACAGGCTCTTCTGCTGAATCTGCCTGAAACATTTTTTTCTTATGTCCCAGCTGTTACAGCACCCAGTTGACGGAGCTGTGAGATGAGGAACATATGCCTGTAACACTTCATTTCAACAGGCTCACTTAGTGTCTCTGACTTTGATCTTTCACTGTATACTTCCTGTAACTGGAGTTAGTTACAGACTGAAACAAAGCCCAGAGTTACCAAAGAATTTTTTTTTTCTCTAAATATTCCTTTTTGCACCAGACTCTGTTACTGCCTGCATCAGATGGGCCAACTGGTGGACGGTGAGACCTTCTTAAGCTGCCCCTGTGTACTTCCAGGGCAACTCTGGACAAGCTGCAGTTTTTTAAAACTAGGAATGACTTTTGGGTTCCCTTCTCTTCTAGAAACAAGTTGAATGTGGTGTGTAAGGAATCTGTTGGATCCAAGGAGTCAATACCTAGCCATTAGTACTTTACCCTTCATCATCCCTTATAGAAAACAATGAACTGTCAGTACTAAGCTTTGGCCTGTGTCTTTTGTATTAATTATTCAGTAGGACTAAACTATTGTACCAAACAGGAGTTTCTAAGTACTGCAGTGATGTTCTTTTTGTGGGTGGGGTATGATAACTTTGTGAAACGTAAAGTGATCTTTTCCCCAAGAAGTGGCTGAACTGCTGTGAGCTAGTCTTGGCTCCAGAGGACAGGAAATATGACTAAGAGCATATCATTGAACTGCAAGACTGCAGGAACAAGCAGTCTCCCAAAACATATATGTATATAATTTTTTTCCACAGTAATTTATTCAGTTGTTTTTCTAGTATCACCGCTGTAGAGTAATAAGCAGCTCTGTGCTAAGATTATTTTCTAGCCACACCGTATGGGCACACAGCACATCTTTCACTGATGTGTCAAGCCCTGTGATCACAGAGATCTTTGTTAAAGGGGAAGGACTTTTTACATATACGTGAGCAACGTGAATGGAGAAAGCTTTTTAAAAACTAAGTATGTAAATGTGCTGCATAAGCAAGAGGTACATTTCAAACATATGGGGAGTAGAATTTGAACTAGAATTTAGTTATTCTGGATTCTCATTCTTATGCTCATTTTGTGACAGTATGGAATTGCAAAGGGAGCCTTGTCATCTTTGGATTTCAAAGCGTCTCAGACTCCCTAATATGTATGTCAAGTTGCTTGACTTTTCTTATTCTCGTAAGCTGAGGTGACTGTTCTATGTTTTACAACATCATAAATGATCATTTCTATAGAGTACAGAAAAAAGGAAGTCAGTTCTAATGTGTATCCCAAGAATCTAAACTTTGTTTTTTCGTTTTTCAGTGGAGCTCACATGCCGGCACTGAAATAGTGGAGTTTCTCAGCATAAACAGGTAAGCGAAGGAGAATTCCCCAGTAGATATGAAAAACAAACAAACACGTAAAGACATTATTAAAGAACTAAATAGGAAAATAATTTGAGAGCTAGCTAGTGAAAAAAAGAAAATTACTTAGATTTGTTTCAGACCTACAGGACGCTTAAAAGTACATTTGTTTTAATGTACTGGATGTAATATGTGTGTTGTTTGTGAAACTTTTTCAGCACTCTAAGGTTATCATTTGTTTTTCCTTTTGACTGTTAATGACTTCTGTGGAGAAGGTGCTGTGTCCAGGTCTTTTTTACTGCAGTAAACACCAAGAAGGGCGGGCAGGGCAGCAGCCTGAGGCACTCCAAAAGCAAATAGCTGCCTGACCTCTTTGCAAATAGCCCACTGAAGTCTCCTGTACTATTAGTGCCAATAAGGTATCACGTCCTATCTTGCATGGATTGAAAATGACTAAAATGCTGGAAGAAATCTGTGACAGAGTGTGAATACATTCAAGAACAAGTTATAAAACAAGCTTTTCTGGGAGAAAATGAAAATGAGTAGCTCACTTCTAAAATTTACTTGAGATGTTATGAGCAGGGAGATGCGTAGCAGAAAGAGGACTGTGTGCTGTGGGTTAACCCTGGTAGGAAACTAAGTCTCACACAACAGTTTAATAAGTTTATTGATTCATAACATGAATATGTATATGCATAAATAAGATTATGATGTAGAATTTCTTTTAAATTGATTATCAGTTTGAATAATCAGCCTGAAGCTTCTGGAAAGAGCTGTCTTCCCAGAATTCACCTACCCTCTGAAAAAAGACTTGTGGAGAAAAAAACAGTTGAATAAGGAACAAATAAAATAGCTTTGAACAAAAGTGTTAAGCATATGGATTGTTTACATGTCTAATGACTAATTAGATATCTTAAAAAACATAATTTGTGAATTTCATCTATGGAAGACTACTGTTCCATTACTGTGGTGAATGTGTGGATCAAGTCTGCCAGCTCTATGGTAGAAAGCATTTACTTTAAGCATGCTTTGCTTGCTTTAGTGGAAATCATGCACAGCATATTAACAGAGCATTCTGACACAGGAGAGTAAATGGGATTACTGATTTGTTGGTGACTCCCATCATCTGAAGTTGGCTGTACAAGATAACCTCAGCAATTCCACAGTCCTTTACCCTTTGGTTGGCTGCAGGGATGTAGCCTCACCTGAGTCCAGAGGAGATGTCTTTCAGGATTTGAATTTCTACTGTTTGTGCTGCCTGCCCTCTCTCTGCAGGCCTGTGTTGGAAAAACCAGACAGTAGATTCAGAAGTGTAAAGGGAACCAAAACCTCTTTCAATAATGGTGTAACAGGGAAACAACCTGAACAGAGAAGACTTCTTAAAAAGATGTTAATTATATACCATATTGTGGAGTACTTCTAATTCACGTGCCTGTCTTCTGTGATGAACTCAGGTAGTTGAACATGTACAGGAAGGAGAAGATCGTGCTAAGAAACCATGAAGAGTTGTGGCGTGATGTCGTGACCTGGAGAGAGAGGGAAAACATAGAATCATAAAGATTGGAAAAGACCTCTAAGTAATCATCTAGTCCAACCATCCACCCACCACCATTGTCTTACTACCATCTACAGCAGGCTGGGAGGATGAGACATGGACTGGCCGCAAAGAGGGCTATGTTGAGTCCCATGGAGGCAGTTCACACATCATGAGGGTCTCCTTGCAATTTGGTGTTTCAAGACAAGACAAAACCAGCTTCCTTTTCCCTCCTTAGTGAAGGGAACAGAGAAAGAAGTCCTAGGGAAGGCCCAGGTCAATTCTGCAGCCCCATGGTTATGGGAAGCATGTGATTTTGAAAATATTTTTCAAATATAATCATGTTGAGGTAAAACATCTTTTCTGGAATACTGCTCAACAATGAAATGTTTCTATCCTCTTCAAACTGTTAGGCCTGAAATCCTGCCAGCAATACCCTTTGCAGCTGTTTGTATTGGTTCAGTTCCCTTCCTGTTATCCATTTATTTGTTCTGTGCTTGTTAGCATTTTGTGCTATTTCTAATTTCCTCTCCCTATCTAATCTACACCATTGACTCAGTTCAACTGTCAGATTCCTTCTTTTTTGTGTTGTTGTTTTACTTTTTTCATCTCAAGATTCACATACTCTTTTAACTCCTTTCTGACTTACAAAAGGCCTTTAATCTCTGTGTTAAAAACTGGGAAAATAAACTGCATTTACTTGCAAAGCAGTCGATTTTTGCCTTCCTCCTGGTGCACGAAAAGTCTTTGGGATTCTGATTCCCACTGGCGGTAATGGAAATTGCATGTGTAAGCCCCCTGTGTTACCACTAGTCCTCATTTATTTATTTAGTCCCTAGCATAAAAACAAATAACCAGGTTGAACACTCATTGTGTTGCAGATTTTACTACAGAAAATAGTCTGTAACAATTTTACAGTAAAATCTGAGGTCAACATATTTGACATTAAAAACTCATAAACATGTACCTCACATTCTTACTCCGTTCTTAACTCCAGCAGAACTACATGGGAGTTCAGTAAGAGTTCAGCCTGTGATGAATCGTACCAATCTGGTTAAAGAATACACAATTTGTCAACACATTTTTAATACACTTGAATATTACGGAAAATTCCACTGATTCACTGTGACTCCATAATCAATGCTCACATACCCACTAGTTCCCTCAGACAAAAGGGAGCTCTGCACAGAGGGGTTAATTATGCAGAAGTGACATCAGCTCGTCACGCGGTTATCATTCCCTGGCCTGGTTTTGACCACGCTCCCTATTTCCACTCTCCAAGAGCATGATCCAGGGCACACAGAAGTCGTCGTTACCAACCCCAAGGCAGCAAAAATGTAATTTGGAGTTACCACAGAGCTTTGCAGAAGGGCTGCTCCTTCACCAAAGAAGCATGAGCTGTCTTGGACAGTGGAAGCGGCTTGCTAGCAAAGCAGAACAGTCAGTGCTTTGTTTTCCAGGCAAAGTCATTTATAAAAGTGAAGACTGTTGTCAATATTTAACACTTCGGTATGACTGGCTTCATAAATTTAAAAGGAGTCAAAGCAATGAAAGTGTCTCTGTTTCTAAATGGGTGTTGCAGGCCCTCCAACGGGAGTGCTGAGCTTATGTGTTACCTGCGTTTTATTACAAAAGCACAAATACTTGTGATCTTTGAATATCTAGCAATACAAACTTTAAACTGGAATGAAATCTTGGTGGCACCACCATGTCACCCAGTGCCTGAATGCCAAACTACAGGACACGTATGGGTTGCCCAGCAACTTTCTGGAGGTCAGTATCTTCAACCTGCAGACCATGGGCATGGGCCATGCCAGATACACCATCTGTGGGCTCTGCATGAAGACATGGAAAAAGCTGAGGTGCTCAATAAGTGCCTTGCCTCACTCTCCACTGGTGGCCAGGCTCCGTGTGTCTGCCAGGACCCTGATCCTCTAGGTGTGGGTGAGAGGAGCAGGTTCCATCCCTTTGTAACCATGGAACAAGCCTGAGACCTCCCCATTAGTTTATGATAATAATGGCTGTCCTCAGCTGAGTTTTGAATTCCAAAGCAACCCCATTTTTTAAGTTAGCGGATTCCTCTAAAATTTTATCAGTCTCAAGCAAAATTAATCTCCCGCTTACACCAAAACCAACACTATGTGGTAGGTGAAGGCACTGAGAAGGATGCATGTAACCCAAGTGATTGAAAATTAGAGCCCGGGACATTGTTTTTGCAACCCTAGAAGAGCAAAAAGCTGTCAGGCAGTCTGGGAAGTTAGTCAGGAATAAAACCCCAAGAGAAAGCTAGAAGATGTATCTTCCTGGGCACAGAGCCGACTGCAGTGTCATTTGTGGGAGCCGTGGGCTGGGAAAATGCCCTTTGATGCTCATTACAAGTGTGGAAGGAAGACTTCCGGACGTGTTTTGTAAATAAACAGGATAGTACTAAGTAATATACCTGACTCAGAGCATCAATTTTTAATGCTTTGTTTTAATGATTTATTTAGATGGTAATTTCCTGCATTATTCTGCATTCTCTGTTGCCTGTGTTTACTCTGCAGTTAGTGAGCCAGACCAGCAAAGTGAAATGTTTCCTCTCAAGGCTCTCTCAGCAGAGAGTGATCCAAAAGCAACGTTCTGCTGCTTTCTGGAGAGAGCATGCATGCACTCAAGGCTTGTCTCATCTTTTTTTGAAAAGCCAAATTAGATCTCTGGCGAAGAGAATGAAATGTGGCATTAGGATCCAGGCTCGAGTGAGCTCGTACCAAAATGATTGCTCATGGTTCAGCTCACAACGAGAAACACAGAAGCTGGTATCGTTGCTGCAAACGCTAAGGAGCAGCTAGGTCAAAAGTGTGATAGGCAGCTGATGTCAGTTTACCGCTGAAATCGTGTGTGATGTTCTGCACTGTCTTCTCACTGCTTGTGGGAGAGCATGAGAACATATGGCTTCTCTGGAGCAGCCTATGTGGTGAATTAACAGTGTATAATCTTGGAGAGAAATATGCTGCCTTTGTCTGCCTGGGCTCTGAGGAGCCAGGCTGACTGACCACCCCCTGGCCAGCAGTTCTTGTACTCTTTTAGGGTCAGTATAACATTTTTCTTTCCTTTTTATTTTTCCCCCCCTCACAATTTTAACAGATTTGCCAGGAGGAGGGCAGAGGTGTGTGGCTCACAAATACTGGAGCGTGGGGATGCCTGCTCTAGGAGCAGCACAGCCAGGCTGAAATTCTTTGCAGGCACTGAGAGCAGTGTGCCAATAATATCTCACATGTGTCATCAGGCTTCTTTAAACGGGATGCCTTGACAGAGCACTTGTTTCTGGGAAGATCTCACCAGTATATAGAAGATGGAGAAGGAGTGCCTGACGATACAGGCCATTTATTGCATATGTGCTTAGAGGTGTTGATATGTTTCAGCAAGGAAATACATTTGTAATTAGTTTCAGAAGCTGAAGCAAGTTGTCTGGTGAGACAGTGGAAATACCAGAGCAGGGGTTTGTGTTTGTGGGTGCCGCTGCCTGAAGATGGGATGCGTCCCAAAACACAGCTAGGTGTTACCTCATCATCTTGCTCTGTGCCTGCTTGACCCTTGTTGGGGAGAAATACTCACTTCAAAGCCTTATATCAGTTTGACACAAATGGAAATGCATATAAGAGGTTTTATCCCTCTAAGTGAGGATGCTCCAGTGACAGGCTTATCACCTGAATCAGTAACTCCTCTGTGAAACTTGTTTTGTCATCTTTCATTAGAGGAAGTGGCTTGAGGCATAATGAATACAAAGGTCTGAGCACCTTTCTTCAGCTTAATTAAATAGGATTCCTTCTGTTTTCTTAGTCTGTTGAACAGGCAAGGGAATTCTTGAACTAAGTTAATTTGATCTCATTCAAGATCTGAAACTGATTTATTTCTTCACTTGCCTTACAGGTTAACATCAGGTTTCAGAAGTCTTTTTTTTTTTTTCCAACTTTTATTTTTTCTTTAAGTGGCTTTGTGCTATGCTCAGGATCCAGGTCTTTCAGCATTTTAATGGTATGCAGGGACTTTATTTTTTAAAGAAGAAAGTCTTTTCTGGGAAAGGTTCTGAGTTTCAGATGAGCCACAGCACTTCAGTGCATATTCCTAAAAGCAGGCATGACGTCAGTCCCAGGTGTCCCAGGACACATTTGTCATCCATACACTTTGCTTTGGCTCTGGGTTTGTGTCAGTGTTCATCCAAAGAAGACTGACACACATGCTGGTGGTGACCGTCTCCTAGACATACATCATTCTTAGCACTGTGTTCATCATGTATGTGCCTGGAAATGTCAGATGTGAGCCTCAGGCCACACAGGTTTGCTCTGAGATCTTCTCCACCTCTCATTTTTTATGCTTTCCAGGCTTCCTCTGCACAGCCAAAACTGCTGTTGTGCATTTGCTCATATGGGTAATGTGCTGGAGTGGGTATGTATATACACAAGAGCATTCTGCTCTTGACAGTGCAGATTGAAGTGAAGCAGCTTCTGAAGAGGTAGGAAAAAAACCTTCCATCATCCAGAATTACTGTAACCTAGACTCCAGTGCTCACTGCTGTCGCTAATTTATTAGGTGTGCTTCTCCTAATGAGGTTAATGTCCTGCAGAGGCCTTAGCTGGCTGAGGCTGGACCAATAAACGTGCAGAGGGCAAAATACTGAGCATGTGTCTGACTATAAAACAGCTTAGCAAACTGAAATGTATGACCAGTGACTACTGCTATCTTGTCCAGTTACTTGCAGCTTCTGCTGTGCTGAATCTTTAATTCCCTCTCCGTAAGAGCATGCTGTGGTTATAGACATGGTAGGCAGTGCACAAGTACAGAGGGCAGAGAAAGGAACAATCTGAAGAGCTTAACATTTAAGTCGTTCACGTGTACACTCCTAGATGAAGGACTACACAGTTTTCTCTGACAGTACAGGGCCAGTGAACGTGGTGAAACATGAAACGAAACACAGCGCTGAATTTTCTGGTCACATAGAGCTACGCAGGGTGTTTTCAGTCAAGAAGCAGAAGGATGAAATTCACTTTATTTGCATTTCACCTGCAGAAACACAGAACCGGGCTGATCGCAGGCAACGAGCACTACAAATCTTTCCCTTTGAAATCTCCACAAAACATGTGTATCTCTATTCTTCGAGATGCAAGCGCTAATAAATAATGAATAATTTTGATAATAATAATCTAATTTACCCATTTAAGGAAATCCATTATATGTGTAAACAACAGCGCCATTCAGCATTTATGAAGTCTTTGTTTTCTTTTCCTATGGAATTTATTTAACAGACATCACTAGAACCATCCATTATTTATCATATTTTAAAATTTAATGAATATGGATGCGAAAATTGTTAAAAAAGAGTGGAAATACAGAAAATGTCTCATTATCACATTGTTGAATCTGGGCTGCAAGTTCAGATCCACAAATGAAAATGAGTTTGCCGGTCTAGACTACTTGTCTACTAAATAGTTTGAGGAATTAATTCTTCACAGCTCCCAGAGTCAAGGCTGTGAAATGCACTAACTGTATGGAGAAACTTAGTAAAGAAAAATGAGCAAACTTGAGTCTGTGCCTGAAATCTGATTCAAATGATCCGAACCGAGCTAAACAACTTAAGGCACTTCACCTATCCGTCTGTCTGTGCTTCCAAACCACATTTTTAATGTGGACACGATAGGCATTAGCAGTACAAAATCAGCTTTGAAAGGAACCAAACAGCAGCTCTTATTTCTGATGTGTTCAGAAGTGGAATTTTTCAGAGGGGGAACTTTACGGCCTTCTCTTCTAAGATAGGATGCTACATTTCAAGATTTCAAAGAAGTCAGTAACCTTTGGATGAGCAATCAGGCAAGAAGTTTGCCTTTCAAACTAAAATGTGGCAGTGCATTGTGAGGACACTTGATAGAAATAAACTATGTTGAGCAGTTCATTGAAGCGTTTCAAGCCAAATTTAAGATCTAGTGTTCAAATAATTATTTTGCAAGATATGCTTGGAGAGAAACTAATTAAAATATCAGGCTGACCTCTCCCGTAATTGGAGCTGGTGACGAGATATTCTTTTCCTGCAAGAAAACTTCCTGCTTGCTGTGTCTATAAAGATCTGTATTGTTAGGAGAGGATTTTATTTTACTTTTTTTTAATAATGATTCTGCTGAAGTAGCGTTACAAGTTTGGATGTTGTCAGAAAACGAAGCATGCATAGCTACGAAAGGCTCCACTCACTGCATCTAAGTGTAAACAGGCACAGGCAGCTGTGGGGGAATGAAAATCGCTCCAACAAAAAAGTATTGGAAAATAAAAAGGACAGTGCAGTTTGCAGTTCTTGCCAAGAAACCATCTACCAGGAGACTACTACAGAAGTATCATTTCTGGGAGCTTGCCAATGGGACCCGATGATATGCTAAAACAGGTGTCTTAGCATTAGGACAAAAGATAAAAGCTCAGACACTTAAATAACTTTCGTCACTGGAACCTGTGGATCGAGACTTTGCTCCCAAGAGGAGTTCTCCTTCTTTCCCTTGGCGGAATGCACAGGAAGAACAGAAGGACGCAGCACAAATTTTAACCAACATGAAGTCATATCAGAGCAACATTTAAGCCATGAGCCAGTGCGTTTGGAAGGGCTGCCACTGGGATGCTAAAAAATTAATTTTATTGCCTGTGACTCTATATTTATTTGACATATCCCTTCAAATAAGTTAATATTTCATCCAGCAAATCTTGTTTAATTTTTTTTTTTTTTTTTTTTTTTTTGGGTGGGAGGAGGGGGGAATGGGGAAATTAATGTTATTCAGCTTCAAACTTTGGTGAGAGAATTGAGAATGATTACAGATCTATGTTCTAATAGCAGTGGCTGCACCCAGGTTGTCATGTAGTTGCCTTATGCGTCTTGGCCTGGTTTTCCAGCCCAGATCAGCACACCACAGCTCTCCTCTGCTTTGCACATCTGAGTTTCTTTCCTTTGGAAACTTGAACATGTGTCTATGTGGGAAGTGCAGAGGGGACAGAACCCACCTGAATGCTGTCAGCATGTGGGCTGATACATGGCTGTGTGCTGCTGGATTGAGAGGCACTTGTGGCTTCCCCTGTGGGCTGATCTCCATTGCATTAGGTCTCCATTCTTAAAAGTAGACACAAGGCAGATTTAAAGGCTCATCAAATAAATCTTTGTTTGTTTTAGAAATGTAAACTGGAAAAAGCCTTAGCTTGAAGTGAAATAATTTTTCTGTCTGCAGAACAGGTTATATTGCCTGTGTCCACTAAATTCACTGGTCCACTGAAGTGAAGTAATTCACGTAATGAGATAAGTACACCAGGACAAATTCGTATTACAGAACCCTCTGTTCAACTTCCACTGCCAGGTTGGAAGAAGCATCTGTCTACTTGCTCAGAAATAGCATATTACAGCTCTTTTAGTAAGATTACAGGTTTTGATTAATTTGCCAGCCTCTGTGAGTCACATTTCTAACAAGGTAGGGGGCTGTCTACCATATTCACTGTTACAAGGTTAGAATAACGGTGGCATATATCTTTGGTCTCTACCCAAATGCAGCATGTTTTGGTATCGAGACTCCTTAATTAAGAGGCTATTCGGTGACAAGCAAACTAACAGCACTTCACATTAAGCTGAATTATAATACCCAAACACTTTATTGTATTTCTGCCAGTTCCAGTAACTCTGTAATTGCATCCACATTCTGACACGCTTCTGCTGGTATCACAAATGCGTTGTGGCATCTGATCCTGAAGCGCAGCCTGCGTTTTGCTATGCTGAAAACAAAAAAGGTGGCACGTGGAGGAAATAACTGTCTGTAAATGCCAAGGACTTAGACCTGGGGAAGGCATCACTGCACGATGCGACAGAGGTAACCCTCTGCTTCACGTCTCTGCCCTCAGGCCTGCCCCTCCTGCTCTGCCATCCATGGTCTGACTGCCACGACTCTCCTGCCATGCAGGAGATACCAAAAGCACAGCTGTAGGTCAGCAGGGAAGAGAGAGAAAGGCAGGAGGAGGGATGGAAAAAAAGGGAGAAACACCATTAGCAAGTGTGCAGACAATTAGAGGCGAGTGGTGCCTCAGTTTGGCCTGCAGACCAGGTACAGAGAATGCCTTTCTGAGGAAGACAGAGACAGCTACTTGGCAAAACTGCAGGTTGTGAGCCTCCTGTGTTGGGTATAAATGCCCCGCTGCAGGAGAAGACCGCTTATCTTATGCTCAGACCAAGACAGAAATGGCAGCGAGCAGGAACACCTCTTCAGCTTTTACTGTGCGCTGGATCAGCCTCATAAATGCCTAAACTCATATATAAAAATGTTAATGTTTTCCAATTGCTGTTCTGAATTTATATTTATTGCGATACAACGCATCCATTAGCACATCTATCACTGGTAAATTTGTTACTGCCTCAAATATACAGTACATAACGTTGCAGCAATTTCATTTTACAAGCTAATAATACACTGTAATGTAGCTTACAATATCATGTAGATGTATTTGATTAGGGAGGTTCAACAGTCAGTCAGGTTGAATGGGAGAATCAAGTTTTTAACTTATTTACTGTACAAATGAACAGCTTTGGTGCACAATAAATGTGTTAATTTAACAGGTGTGTCGTTTTATTTCCTCAAATATTCACTGAAGAGGAACAAATGGTATTTTGACTCAAACCGAAGCGCAGCAGACTCAGAATGTTTTTTGACACTTGACATGTTTATTCCTTGAAAGAGAGTCATAATCACATTTAATTGTTTTCTGAATTTATTTAACTGCCACATTCCAGTGACTGCAGTAGCTTCCCAGGAGCAAGAGATGTGGCTGAAGTGTTTTCCTGAAACGTTGTGAAACGACAGCAGCAGGCCTTTTTCAAACAAACCAAGGCTTCAAAAATATACTTCCTAGGAAGCTTTTTTATTTTGGAAAAGTTCTACGCTTTCTGATAACAAAGAAATGCTGTTCATCCTATGTGGTATCATCACAAATTC
The DNA here is from genome assembly GCA_023055505.1 of Callipepla californica brunnescens. Classification (NCBI taxonomy): domain Eukaryota; kingdom Metazoa; phylum Chordata; class Aves; order Galliformes; family Odontophoridae; genus Callipepla; species Callipepla californica. The sequence goes on from JALIRH010000066.1 coordinate 2,173,275, forward strand.
TTCCTGCATCCACAGTATCCCCCAGGCAGACCTAAATTGCTCTTGAAGGCAGGCGGGAACCTCAGGATAATATTTGTCTTCCTATGGCACCGGGCACTTTATAGGAGAAGATTTTTAGGGCTGCATTTTAAGAAAGGTGCCTACCAGGATTTCAGAAGTGTGGAAATAGGATAATTTGGAAATCTGCTTTTTTAAAGTGCGCCTTTTTGGAAGGGCATAGGTGCCTTGGGATGAATCTCTAAATCCTCGTTGGGACTAATCTGCAGACCAAAACCCTCTTTTGTTTCTTTTTGCTTGGTTTCCTATGTGTGAAAAAGGGGAAAGAGCACGTTCTCGTGAGATGGAGATGTCTTTTGTTCTTCCTGTCCCACACCAGTGCCATGCTTATCTGAAACTGCATTCATACACAGCGAGATAAATCATGGGAAAATAGATTCATAAAGGTGTGTTTGCAGAACTGCGTCTGGATTTTAAACCTGAAGATGTTGCCTGATCTGTTGATATTATAGCTTAGGTAACCCTGCTTGATTAAGAAACTAAAAGTTGTTAGCCTCAATTAGACGCAGATAAAATTATGTGTTCTGCACTGAGTTTGTACATCATCCTTAAAAATATGAAGCAGCATTTTAGCTCCTTAGTCCATCCCTGCTCCTGGCAGCACATTCCAGTTGAGAAATGGGACACAACAGGAAATAGTTTACACTTTTTCAATGTGAAAAGGGACTATAACTGTCACTTCTGTTTAGCTTATAGTTTCCCGAGCTTTGCCAGCCTTTCAGACCATTCAGATAGGATAGCTTCTAATTTAGCTGTCATCATTCATAAGCTACCCACATGAGTATTGAGGCAGGGAAAAATTACATGAATGACTTCTGGAAACACTGACTTCTTAGGGAGCGTTATGAGAAGTAATATTACATTATATCTGCAGTCGTGTTTGGTGTAGGAGATCAGTGGAGAGCTAAGGAAAAGAGTTTGACACTCAGAGCAGAGTTACAGGGAAGGGAAGCTAACTTATACAGTGTTAATGAAGAGAAGTATTTCCCTTTCTGATAAATTGAAGTGACACATGAGGGTGGCCCTTAACAATCCTGCACTTACTCCCCTAGGGCAAAATCTCTTAATGGTCTGGGTCCAATTTCACTAAAGGCAATAGAGCTTCTTAATTGGCTTCAATAGGGTTTGGATCAAGGCTGTAGAAGTCATATAGATCAAAATATTTTCGGTTATCTAGCTGAACAACAAGGAGTGGCTGTAGCGGTAGCGCTCATGGAAATAGTTTGTGCTCTTACCGTACTATTTCACTGTGGGGAAAAACATGTTTGTTGTTTATACCTCTGTCCAATAGACATCTATAGTTTTCTAATGTCATGCAGAGGACACTAATGCAATACATTATGCATGCTATCTATGTTCTGTTATGTCATTGGCTTTCACCTCGCCTCATTTGTCTACTGAGTCTGGAAGGTGGTTGAGGGGTGATGAGAAGGGAAATACCCTAAATCTGTCAGAATTACTTAGACATGTTGATATGTTTTGAAAAAAATGAGTATTCATTGCTGTGCATTGCATTTCCAAGGGAAATTTGAGAACTAGCACATGCTAAACCCGTTAAACGTGCACAATTGCATTGATCAGCCTCTGCTTTATTATTTTTTCCAGATATTAAATTGATAATATGTTATTAACCAACGTTTACCAAAACGAACACTAACATTCTTAGGAAAAAATACCGCATGTGTCCTGTTTCTGACTTTTAAATTCATGTTTATGTTATTCCATATTCCATCTATCCTGCCTATGCTTTATTAATGCGCTTTTAGCGTGAGATAAAACGAGTACAATAGGAATACACTATGCAGCCCTCTGTGACTACAGAGCACACAGCACTCTGTCTGCTGTGGTGTTGCCACTACCCACACAGTGCCATGTGTCTTTTCCCAAATCGAGAGAAGGCTTTAAATGGAAATACCTCATCTCCTGTGGGTTTTATTCATGCAATTTACTGAATGATATTCTTCAGGCTTTCTTTGTCTTGCTTTATTATTTTTTTTTTTACGTGTTGAAAAATTAAAAGGAAAGGCTTTAATTAGAAATAAATAAATAAATAAATAAGAAGGTGACAGCTTTATTAAGATGCTAAAAAGAAAAGGAGTTTGCTGACTGTTAGGCTGAATGATTAATATCTGGTACAATCTAACTTGAGACAGGGAAACAACATTCTGTGTAGTCCCTGATTGATTAAAGGTGCTGGACCCTTACCATTCAAAGCTTTTTTATTACATCTCACAGCATAGAATAGCGTAAGTTTCATTTTACTATCATACTTCACTGAAAAGAGCTTGTGAACTTTTCCACAAGGAAAGAACTTAATTTTTAGAAGCACAGCCCTATTGATTCGTAAGGCCCCTAGGGCTGTTCGAGTTTGCTAATCAAACAAACAAACAAAAGTCACTACTGAAATAGGCACATGCTGAACATTCCGTCGCAATTTAAGAAGATGAGATGAACTCTGTGCTGTCCTGTCCAATTTGTAATCGGTATCAGCAGGCATTTCAAGTCAATTGTGCACAGCAACTGCTTGGAAACTCTAGCAGCAGTCACTCGTGCTACAAGCCCCGTTCCTCCTGCTTCCAAACTCTTGTAAGTCAATACAACTTTGCCAGAAAAACACAAAGTGAAAATAAACTCTCCGTATCCTCTGGTCTGAAATAAGGATATAAAACAATTAATTAAATTAGGGTTCAAAATAAAATCCGAAATGTGTCCTCTATGAACTTGCTCAAAGGATAAAGCATGGAAAAGCACGGAATGCAACGGAGACGTCATCCTCCCCCCTCCTTGTGCATCTTTTGTTTCCTCTTTATGCAAAAACAAATGATGAACTTTGGATGTACTCCGACCTGTTTGTATTTTTTCAGACTCCCATCATATCCCTTGCTTCCTGTGAAACGAACAGGGTCCTGCAGACTGTCCTGATCCAGACCAACTGATCCTCTGGAGGAGGACTGAAAAGCAGGCAGAAACAGACCAGCACGATCACATCGCGTGCAGGTAAGTATGTAGCAGCATGGATAGTGAGTTCTCTCTCTTTCCACAGTTCTCTTTCATACACACACGCAGACACCCACACACACATCTACGCACTTGATTTATTTGTGAAATGGTTTCCTCTAAACATAGAGCTCTGCATTGCAGAAAGGCAATTAGACAAAGCAGCTTGAAATGGCCAATCACTCCAACTACCAACAAAAGCACCTACTATCAAAGCAAATAGTGTCAATGTGCAGGAAAACACATTTCATCAAAGCAAATAATGTAAACATGTGAGTAAAAAATAAGCTTGTTTCTCAGCTGTCATGGGAAAGCGTTCATTTTTTAGCCCTTGTCCCTCAGGATATGTCTTTTTTTATTTAATTGCATTAATTTGCCCCCATATTTGACACGCAGTGTAAAGAATTAAAACAGAAGTTAGTTTTCCACATGCTTTTTTTTTTTTTCTCCTGTTGGAGAAGCACACCACTGTTATTTCAGGTTGGTTCTTTTATTTTTTTGGCTTCTGGTGTACAAAGAAATTGACAGTCACAGCTTATCATCACTTAAAGATGCATGTGCATGCTGGAGTTTACTGAAACATGATTGGCTGCTACATAAATCAATCTGATAGAGATCGGTCCCGTGAAAAAAAGATAAATCATTACCCTGTGCTTTTGGAATGTAATTCATTTTAGATAGTGATTATTGATGATTTCATTCCAACGGTACATGTACATGTCTAGACCATGTTTTTGCACAAAATGGTAAAACAGTGGAATGTATTCATTTCAGGAAAGATCGTGAAGAAAGCATGATTAAAACCTGGTTATTACAACCCTCCGGACACACAATTTTCATGCAGAAAAGGTGTTTTTTTTTTTTCTTTTCTTTAGAAAAGCCAAATTCATTTATTCTTACTCCAGTTCAACTCTCTCCTTTGCATGCAGCTCTTTCTTGTGCATTGCCCTATATTTTTCTCCATGAGCGTGCAAGTCCTTGGCAAGCACATTTTGTTTTGGGCTGATCGTGGTGGCTCTTGATCTCGCTGCTGTGCTGCCTATTGGCCTGTGCCCTTCACTCAAGCATCCACAAATGCTGCTGGTTAACCCAAACCAGCTTTGGGTTAACCCTTGTTACCAAAAGGGATTTTCTTTGCTCTTGCAATCGTTAGCTTTCGTATTAGCTAGCAGCTAAGTATGTAATTGTTTTCTTCTGCAACATTAGTCATGATGATGGTAGCAAAACAGACTTTTAAACCATCTTAAATGGCCACCTAATGGTTCCTTACAGCACTGTGGTAAAGGAGATGAGCACTGTAATGCTGCTTTGCAGACATGGAGCACGAGCCATAGAACAGCAGTGATTTATCTAGAACTCGGTGCAAGGGTATGGAGCTCACGGAAGGGTATTTTTGAAACATAACCCTCATCTCTTGCTTCCTTTCTGCATGTTTTAAATAATCACGTGCACGTTCTGTGTCAGATGAAACTCAGCCCCTCAGCAAGGAAAACGATATGTTCTTATATTTTTAGGCAGTTTTAACTTGATTTCAGCTTCCTTTCTCCACTGTACTTCCTTTTCAAATTGAACAAAACTGCATTCCTTCTCAATCTCTTCTAAAATAAGCCAGCTCTGACGTTATCTAAGCTCCTCTAACTCCCCACCCCCCACTCCTTCCCCTTACCCCCCGCAATTCCAAAAAAGAAAAAAGAAAAAGAAAGTAGTATCTGGAAAAACATCTTAAAATATGAAAAAATCTTATTACATGCGTGGCTAATTCACAATCCACCAAGCAGAGTCTTACCAAACTTTCCAGAATAATTTACCTTCAGGCTGGAAACAAGCAAGGAAAATTCAGGGCAGTTCTTCAAATGTTTGTTCTCACTGATCTCACCTCCCTGTGGAAGCATGGGAGGGGGGCAATGAAAGATAGATGAGCGCTGCTCTCCCGGGGAGGAGATCTCAGTCTCTTGAAAAATGCTTGCAGCTGAGATACCGGGAAGGTCTGAGTTGAGTAAAACACCCAAGCTTGCTGCAGAACTAGGCTGCTCCAAAAGTAATGCCTCCTATTCGTTTCCACGGAATCTACAGCAGACAGAAAGTGCACAACTATGTGCCATGTTATATTGTGTATAACATATGTGTTAGAGAATATTCTCAGCTACAAAACACTTTTTTTTTTTTTTTTTTTTCCCAAGACTGCCATCACCATTAGATGTGCATTTTCACCAACGAGAGCCTGCATGCTGTGCTGGTAGGAATCTGCACCAGCGGAGGTGACCCACTGTTGCTGTCACTACTGTTGAAAGACACCTGCCACCACCTCACTGTGCTCACACCCACTGTTTGGTCTTCAGAAGCGTTCAAAAGGTGTCCAGGAATGTCAGTGGGTGCCACTTTTTCTGCTTGGAGGTATTTAGTGGCATGCCTTTGCTCCATATGCACTTCTGTGTCATGTGCCATTCTGTCAGACTGCCCCTCTGCTGCCATCTGTCAGAGAGCAAGAAAATATAACGGGGTATTGGTGGGAGGGTTCAACTTCTGTCGCCATTCCACCAACATCCGCCTCTGATGTCACAGGTCAACATAATCAAATAGAAAGCATTACTTTCAGAGCACAACTGTACTGCTCCCTACAGATTCTATCAATTTTGACATTTACAACTTATTTATACCCAAAGATTCTGTGGAGACGCTTTGTGAATGTGTACGCCTGTCTCTCTGTGCCTGCTCATCTCTATCCAGCTGCTCTGAGAAGGCAGTTTTACTTTCCAGTCACCTGGCTGCTGCTGGAAGGTTTTTCTACTGTGACCTCGTCTGTGGCACGCAGAAGGCCCATAAAGAAAGCTCTCACACTGCGGTGTTTTGGCTCGCTCATGAACATCCTCCAGTTCTGCTGCAGATGTTTTTCGGCTGCTTCTTTGCATCCCCAATTTCTGCTTATTCTGCAGATCTCCACTGGGTTCCAGTGAGCTGGGGGGGGGGGGGGGGGGTGTTGGAGTGAAGAAGAGGGGAAAGGCAAGGGAATAGACAAGGCCAGGCAAGGTAGAGCGAGGAAATTGCAGAGGGAGAATCTGCAATTTTCTACAGTCCTCAACAGGCACTAACAGCAGTGTCATTTTTTTTCATGGCCTTGGGGACACTTGCATTTGAGCAATCACCTTCTTCTTGAAAATCTTCTGAGACAGGTTGTTTAAATTGGCTTGTTTTAAATGGGTATAAATTTAACATCACTTACAAAGAGTCTGGGTATTAGCCCAAGGACACCTTGCTTTTGTATCATTGGTTCTGTCATTTTCTGACTTTCCAAAGATTACAGGATTGTTTGCTATTTTGACAGAAAGCCGACGCAACATACATTCTCAGTGAAAAAGAAATAAATACGGCTCTGCTGCAGTTCTGTAACAATAAGGTTATTCTAGGAACTAATTGATCATACAGAATGTCTGATTCCATTATATATAAATACGGCGGCGCTGAAAAAGATTACACTAACCAGCAGTAAGATGTTTGTTAGCATGTTTAAACACCAAGCGGTGCTCCTGGAAAGCTTGCTTTTGTGGGTATCTTTTGCAGGGGCAGGGTGAAAATCAAACTCAATTGTTCTGAGTCCTGCAATCAGAATTAAGTCCCTCTTTCCTGGGCACTGTGTTTGTGGAAGTCTTTAAATGTTGCAAACTTTTTCCAACTGATGTTTTACAGAATTGCTTTTAAAAACCCCAGAGGGTAAATAGTATTCTCAGAATAAACAGAAAAATGCTGACCTTGTCAGATTTGGCTGCTGAAAGCCAAGCTGTTTTAAGACTTGGAGGATCAAGGGTCACGGTTATAAACAACACAGATAAAAAGAAAGAAAGGAAGGAAAAAGAAAGAAATCTAGAAGTGAAAGGGAACTACGCGGTGAATATAAGTAATAAATGCGTTGACCTTCACAAGAAGGGAATGAGATATTTATGCAAAAGGGCTGGGAGGGGGGGAAGAGACAAAAAGGAGAGGAAGAAGAGAAAGTGCACAAACTGTACTTGGAAAAAGAAAATAAAAATGTTTCTTAGAGCTTGTTTAAAGCCGGAAATGAGTCACTTTAGCTTCATATGTTTTTGGTTTCAAAAGAGGAGAAAGGTCAAAGCTTCTTTGTTTTAAATAAGCTGGTCACTACTTCTGAAGTGTAACACGATAGGGTTCAAGAGCCTTAATGAAACTGGTATTTCCCCAACACCCCGGGCTGTGGCACCTCGGAGGTTGCGTGGTCATGTATTGAAAGTCCGGGGAGCTTTATAAACAAAGGCATGGCAGAGCGTGACTTTGCTCGTGACCTTCATACTCGGGTGCTCCTGTGGCAGCCATATGGGCAGAGTGATGGCTAAATTTGCCACCACTTAGAGACTTTCACAAATTGCAGCTGCACACATGGCCCTCCACCGCTGTGCTCGGAGACATGAGCTGGAGCTATTAGCCACAACCCTTTTCAGAACTCCTCTCCAACACGATTGTAATTGGGTGAAAAGTTTCACAGGAAACAAAATCACTTGAAATGACACCATAAATTAAAATGATCTCTGCAAGGAAACGTTGCAGACCAAACAAACCCAGAAGAGCAGAGTAAGTTTGAACCAGGCTCTCCGTGGAAGCTTGATGAAGATCAGCATTTACCATAAACACCACTCCTGATCTACCAAGAGAAACTGAATGATGGTTTGTTTTTATCTTCCCACTTCTGCATCTACAGTACTCCAGTACATCCGGCTCCAACTGAGAGCCCAGGGAGAACTGCAGCAGGAAGAGGAGTGACAGCAAAAGGTCTGGTGGCTGATTTTAACAACACCTTCAGCACTGTCCTGCAACACAGGGCGTGATGTTCAAGGATTACCTTTGGACTGGCAAAAGAGAGAAGGGGAACTGAAAGAATGTCCTGCATTGATTTAGAAGTCAACAGAAAACCCATGAGGCATGAGAGAACAGACTCCTCAGAGAAGAAATATAATAATCTCTTCTTTTCCTCTTGTTCATATCACACTTCTTACTACTTAAACTCTCACTTCCACGCACTTCTGCACAAACGCCACATTTATTAACCTTCCTTGTCTCAGCCCTTACTCCATCACTCTCTTCTTGATGTTGTTTGGTGCCATGATTTTGGCAACATCCCTCTTCCAAATGCCATCTTCCTCCTCATTTTCTCCCCTTTCCTGCTGCTCCTTGTCCTTAATGCAAGATATCAAGCTCTATCTATCTGTTGTATGTAAATCCATAGCTTTTTTATTTTTTTAATTTATTTTATTTTTTATTGCTTTCCAAGCTTCACCTCTTGGATAATACCCTAATGTCCATATAGAATAATATCCATCTAAAAGTTCTTTCCTGATATTGGCCCTGTAATTATTTTAGTATTAGACTAAATGTTCTTTCAGAGAGTCATTTCTTCTCCTGGTGTTCATAATGTATCTGCTGTAAAAGGCCATCTGTTCCCAGAACACTAGGAACAACAGTGGAAGAGCACACTCACACAATAACACAGGGATATGTATCACTGGCAGCGAAATTGAAAGGCAATTACGGTAATGAAAATTGTGAACTTTGAAAATGACCAGCTTTATTATCCTTTGTGGCATCAATCCCCAACTGGGGCAATTATTCGTTTTACAGTAAAACTAAATAAAAGGTGACTCACTGGACATCAGCTCTTTCAGAGCTAGCTTGTTGTTTGCTGTTCAAAGCAGCACTTGAAATGGTGTATGATGCAGAAACACCTCAAGAGCCTGGGTTTCCTGCACTGACCTTGCTTCAACATGCATATCTGCACTGTGCCTTCTCCTTCCTCCAGGCCTTGAATCAATTTGCTATTCATTCAGATGGCCAATAATCGGAGGGAGCCCATTCTTTCAGTGTGTACCTGATTGCCTTTTCCCCTTACCTTTCTCTCTGCTCGTGTCCAGCCTACATGTCTGCCCCACATGTCTGCCTATAGCTACCTCCCTTGTGCCTGGAAGAGATCAGCCTTCCTATGGCTGCCGCAATGCTGAGACATCTGAATCTGCAATGAATTCACACTGATTGTGCAAATGCCATACAGGTGAAACCAAGTCATTTACCAGTGAGCAGACCAATGGTACAACTCGCTAGTCCTACAAAGACAAGCTGTGCCAACAGTTTTCCAGAACTGAGGGGATAATTTCAGCCTGTTTTTTGAGAATGGGTCAGACACTCCTCCAGCAGCTCTGCACTGCATCCAGGCTGCTGATCTCAAGCCACATCTATGTCACTGTGCTAGTGGTACAAGGAGGAGTGCTGGTCTTTATTCTGTGCAATGAGCTGGGCTGAAACACCGCTTTCTTATCTTGAAACACTTTATGATTGTCTTCAAATAAATTGATGTTGACAAAGCATCACTAAGTCATGTTATCCTACTTATCTACTTGTTGGAAACAAAATTGAACAAAATGAAAAAATATTCGGCCCTAAGACAAGCGTTGCCAGACACTGAAAGCGGATGAGTATTAATCTGCAGTCCTTCATTTTTTCTTTTTTTTTTTTTTTTTTCTGCAGAGAGATGCAATATAAAATATAAGCTTATGTTTTTCTAAAAACAACACACTTCTTGGTGGTTCCGAAAACCTTCAAATATATCATTGATCTCTGCGAATTTCTAAACGTTTTGAGAGATTCTTTCTTATTGAAAAGTCATCAGACTAAGACCTAAATTGAAGAAGGATGTTCCTGTGAGTTAAAGCATTGGTCTGGGCCTTAGAGACTCACATTTCAAGCCCTGGATCTGCTATAGACTTATTTTGTGATTTTGGTTGCGATCCAGCAATGCACTTAAATTGGTGTTTAATTTAAAACTCTGGAGTAGTCCCATGAAAGTTAAGCACAGACTTAAGTCTTTGCTGAATGGGAGATTTAGTCTGCCTGAGCTCATTTCTCTAGCTGTAAAACCGGGGTGATAGCTGCATTCTGCCATAGTTTATTTTTACAAAAAAATATTCCAATGCAAAAACTTTCTTCTAGTCTGTACAACACAGAGACCAACTGGTGTCAGCTGCAGCCTGCAAAAATGTCTGTGCTGCAAAAAAAAGTTATAGTCTGTGAATAAGCTTCTTCTCATCCTCAGGATTCAACTCTGAAACTACCATTTGTAGGAGACCACGTGGAAATGCCCCTCTCTGCCTGGATGCTGTCCTACCACTGCAAGCTGCTGGCTGGGAGAGGAGCCGAGCTCCAAGCAGGAAGGGAGCTGAATGAATCTGCAATCTTCTTTATTATTTGTTAACATTTTACAGTTTCTTCTGATAATTCTCTTTTCCCTTTCTTCTGTCTTGCATGGAACCTCCTGCTGCCTCATTTATTGTTTGTCAGGTCTGCCTATGCGTGCTCCAGACAGTGGATTGGAAGGTTGCTGTACTTTTCTAAACGTGGTTAAAGTTTTGGGTTCTTTTTTTTCATGTGAGAAAAAGCACTCAAATGTAAAAAGCACCAAGAGCACGTAAGCAATGTGAATAGTCAGTATTTTACTTAAGTTTGAGGCTTAATCGAATCTTTAAAGATCCTTTGAACGCATTCCTGGGACAAACTGCACTTCACTTTGCACTAGGAGCGGCGTAAGTAAGAGTACTCATTTTCTCCCCTTAAGATTCCTCACATCATCACAGAAATAAGTGCACCTCGTGCCTGTGTGAGGCAGGCTACCTGAACCCTCTCAGACAGCCAAAGGCCCGCAGCCTCCCCCTTGTTCTCCTCATTCGTCACAGCACCCACAGTCTGGCTTCCACACTGGGATGACAGGCAGGAGATTGCCAATTGTCTTGGAACTGTAAAATAAACACTTTTTCTACATATGTTAATGCCATTGTTTATTGACTACTTACTCAGCTTGGATGTAATTGGGGTCATTAGGGAAACATAAGCAGCTCAGTGCCTGTCAATACCTGACCTTTAAAATATTCAGTACATTCAGTGTTACATGATGTTTAACAAGCTGGCCTTTTCATCTGAATGCAGCTGTTGTTGCCATGCAAACAGGAATGAAGGTACCCTTCCTCCTCAAAAACTTTTGGAACAGCTTTTTCTTCACCTCCGATGTTGAAATAACCTGGAAAAAAAAAATAATAATCTCATCAAAAAAAATTATTGTTGGATTTGCATCACTGGAAAAAGTGAAAACCAGTTTCATCTGAAAGGAAAAAAGAGAAACCAAGCCCAAGACCGACGTCATCCAGACGCAACCTCAACCCAAAGAAGCAGGATTGAAAAGAGTAGGGATGAGACGGTTCAACCGAGAGCATCTTCGAGCACCACGACATTCAGCAGATGTAAATCGAGCCACTTCCAGGATGTCACGAGCAACATTTCCAGCAGCGGTTCTGATGACTGAGGGACTGCTGAAGAATCTGTCATCAGCAGACCATAAAGAATAAAGCAAAAGCTATCGCTAACGTGCAGATGTTATCAGGATGTGACTTCAGCGCAGCTACGCATCCCGGTGGAGAGACAAAACTGCAGATGTTTAAGGCGTTATCGTGGAAACTAACTGCACACTATTCTACTTTAATTATTTAAATTTTACACGGAAGGGATATTCCACGTCTTCTGCCTCAATTGCCAGAGTGCAGGCTAACATTTCCTGTAAATAAAAGCAAACAGCTTTTATTTTTTCCGCAGGCTAATTGAAGCCGTTAATATTTCTGAACAGGCCCATGGATAAATGTCTCCTTTTCAAATTGCTCCTTGAAACAAACAAACAAAAATAAACTGCCCGGACATCCTGCATTCAAGGAAGGGAATCAACAGCACCATTCTATCTGAACAGGGAAGTAAGGAGAACCAGAGCACGTTCAGATAATGAGGGGCACATTTTCACAAGGTAGATCAGGTAGGAAAAGGAAAGATGAGTGACAGGATGAGTATGGGAGATGAAAGTTGAGTCAAGCTATTTGGAATCGACGTTATTGTGAAATAATACAGGGGCAAACACAGAAAGAAACCGTATGTGCAATGTAGAGCCCACGTGAGCAGTTTTACTTAGTGAGCATGGATTGTTGGCTCTTCACACAGTTTTCGTCCATTTCAGAAACTCCTGAGCCAGGGGAAGCGAGTAAACTTGTTAGGCAAAGGCTGTAAGCACAAGGCAAAATATGGGGGCTGCAAATTCTCTATAGGATGTGTAAATTCCCACCACTGTTATCCAACATTTTGCCACCGTGGCTTTTATTCAGCACCTTTAAAAAAGCTGGAAGTCAGAAACCCCTTACTGGCACTCCTGCACCTGAAGGTCTCTTCTTTAATAAGCGAAGTAAAAATTTGAACCAAACAAGATGGAAGAAAATGAAGCGAAATGGGAGAAATTAAATGGAATACCTCTGGAGCTCTAGCCTCGTGAAGCCGTGCTATTGCCTTCGATACTCAATCAATCGTCCTGTTCTGTAAGCAGCTCAGACGTGAGCCGTGGCTGCAATAGGTCAGTTTACTAGTGCCCTCTTCTGCTTTACACTGGTCTCTGCTGCCCTCCTCTAACCTCTGCTCTCCCTCCAGCAGTTTCTGTTCTTTCACTCACGGATCCAGCAGGACCTTGGCCCTCTCAGGTCCCTCATGTCAAACATGCAGGCGTCTACTGCATTACACGGCCTGAAGGTGACTGCACAGGGAGAGGCGGGGGGGGGGGAGAGGAGGGAGAAGGAGAGTCCTTGGAAAAGCAGGATGGCATCCCTGAGCAAAAATACATCAATCACACCAGTCCAGCTATCTCAATTAACCCTTAGTTAAGCTGGGACCTCCTGGAGAAGCTGAAAAGAGTTTGAGGGAATAAGAGATGCTATCTGCCACAAGGATTACCACTCTACATGTGGATCAAAGACAATTCCACATTTTACCCTAGTGATTAGCTGTAATTAAATAAAGTAAGTCTGTTTAAACTTCATTAGCAGCAAGACGTTTGCTACAGCAGAGTGGGCACAAATCATCCATTCTTAATTAAAAGATAATCCACAGGATGACCATAATCTTCTTCTAAAAATACACCATTTCCCCCTGAAAGATTTCTTCATCAAATAAGGATAAATAACAGTTTCTCAGTGTTCAGACGATGAAGGAATGGATGCTCCTTCCCGTTTGCTTGAGTGAGTGCTGAATGTGCCTGATAACATCACTTTGGCATGCTATTATCTAAAATGGTAGAATACCTCACTTCAGCAAAGTCTGACATAAATCTTTGAAAACAAAGACATTGCATATGTATGAGCTGAAATAGATATGACAGTGTTGGCACATTAATATTCCTGTCACTGGGGGGGTTTCAAACTTTTATGGAGATGATATCAATGAATTTGAGCTGTAGCTGGTGGAAGAGGGCAATGTACTGTAGGACAATTATTAATTAGGTACAGACAAACATATTGAAAAGCGTATAATAATGTCCAGAGAAGTGCGGCACGGACCTTCCAGAACAATTAAGAGGGAGAGAAATCAAGAGCCCTCTGAATTGCACTGCTGCTCAGTTCTGGGAGGATCGGTCCTAATCGGCAGCCAAAGGACATCTCCCTCTGCTCCTGCAGTCACTTTGCTGCTGCATGGACAGCATATGTTTTCAATTATCCCGTAACAACCCTCATTAAAAGTAACTGCATAAAGCCTAACCGAACACTTCTCTGCCTACTTGCATGTGGTCTGAAAGTAGTCCTAGTGCAGCACATTACAGATATTCAGTTGGATTTATTTGTTTTTAATTGCTTGGTCTGATAAGCGTACACTATTTGCAGGCAAGTGAAGGTAGAAAGAAAAAACAGCAGCATATCAGTTTCTGTGTGGTAACAACACAAAAGTACACCAAATTCAACCTGAGAAGCAAGAAAAAAAAATAGAGCAAAACCACTTTATGCCCTTCTTGGCTTTTATATACATGGCTCTGTAAGCTCTGCCCCTTGTGACGGGACGACTTGGACGCTAGACTTGGACAAGCTCCTGTAGGCAGAGATGGCGGGCATGAAGCTTTTGCTTGCATGGTCTGTGGCACAGAGGCTGCTCGTTCAATAAAGTGCGTAGCATGACTCTTGATCTATAAAAGTAAATGAGAAACATGAAAGCCTCTTAATCAGAGGACAGAAATTCATCCTGGAATCAAACCCAGGATCAAAATTCGTGCTTGAATCCGAATGTAGTCCTACCAATGGTTCTTTTCGTTTTTCATTTTAGTTCAACACAAAAAGACTTGCAGGCAGTGACCACATCCCCTCCCAGCCTGCAGTAGTCCAGTTATGTGCTGACCTTCAGATATAGGATAGCAGGGCTGCTTAAAAGCTTTTCCCTGCACAGCTTTTGCTTTTTGTCTCTCTAGCTGTTTCACTTTCTTTCTTTCCTTCTTTCTTTTTTTTTTCCTTTCCCTTTTTTTTTTTTTTTTTTTTGTTCCCACCATTTTGCATTTCTGGCAGGCTGGTCTGAGCCCTGACATTCAATAACCTCTCAGCAGTCATGGACAAAGGCCTAAAAAAATTCCTCTATCACAAACAGGCATGAAACTAGCTCTAGATAAAGGCATCTCAAACACACTTGATGACAAGTCAGCTCTTTTAGGCTATTACAAGAGAGCACTGCTCACCTCCAAATATTTTTAGACTTTACTAATAAAATCCTGCAGAGGTGCTTAGGTCAGTGCTTTCAAAACAACTAGAAATACATCTGTGCTTTGGTTTTGATTTAACTCTTTTATTACACTAATGCTATCTGTCATTTCCTGCGTGTGTCAGCATTGCTTCTGAATGGCAAAAACGTCACGGATACACCATGCAAAAAAGAAAGAATCTTGTACCCTGCTATGATAAGAAACACTGCTTTGAAAAGAGAAGAAAAAATTACATGTTGATAGATTATCTGGCAACTGCAAGGTATTATACTTGCCATGGTTTCACACCAAGGCAGTGGAAGTCGACAGCATGAGTGGCATTGCTTATATAGCTCCCACCCGTCCCTCCAGTGCGTTCCTCTTCCCTCTGCAGCTCTAGAACCTGCTTTTGAAATAAAGTTAAGATTAATGTTGGAAATTACTGAGTGAATCCTGTGCATCAGTGGACCGTATTATGCCATTTTCCTTCATGTGAAGTGGCATTTTATGTTCTCAGGAATAAGCAGAGGCACATACGCTGACTCATCAAAATCTGTGGGACTACAGCTCAGGCTTAGCATCGTGTACCTGCAAGTGTACCTTGTTGAATTGGGGCTTTATGTATTAATCAACAAGAGGAGGGCTGACACCTTATGGCTTTGTGATCAGCACAGTGACTCGGCCAAAAGATATTTTTCCAAATAACTTTAATACTCCACGATTTAAGAAAAAGAGCAATGGAAAATTCTGATGAGACTTCAAGAGCTACCCTTAAAGAACGACGGATTTTAAAACAGAGGAGCCAAAACCCTCTACTTGTTTACTATCAGCAAAAGACAGATGAGAAAAAAAAAAAAAAGCCCCAAACCAGTTTTCTCTTTGACCAAAAATCAACCCATTGTTTATCAAAGAATTAATTTCACATTAACTAGGCAAAACATCCCTGGTATGGAACCCTTGATATTCAGCGAGTAAAGAAAATGAAGTCACTGGATCCTTTAAAATGTATTCTTTCATGTCAATTCATTGCAAAAAATAATGAATTACAGCCTCTTCTTCTTCTTCCCAGTGCATTTTTAGGATAGTTTACATGGCTCTGGAATGGCTGAAATACTTCACCGCCCACTGTAGAATGCTCTCGTGAAAACACACACACACATACACAAAAAAAAAGACATTGACTTTCACATTTTGACTGCATAGATTACGTAGTACTGTTCAGGATGAAGAAAAATGCAACACTGTGTTTAAAGAAAATCAATAATACTCCAGAACACGTTTATATAATAAAAGAGGTACATGGAAAATAGCTAATCAGATAAAAAGAAAAAGCCAGCCCGTATATGGCTTTAGTGCAGTATGATGATTCTGCAAAGCCTCTGATAAAAACAAACTAATAAAGTTGGCTTGTAAAGTGAACTACAGATAAGGATGCATCTGTTTTCCTTGTGAACGCTACTTCTGATGGTATTCACCTGTAGAAATAATACCTAAATATCCAGTTCAAAGAGCTGGTACGACTAGCACAGACTTTCAGTGACTATATGTGCTTTGGATTTCCTTCTGTCAAGGAAGTCATATCTTTTCCCTTTTTGATTTATGAAGCAGGATTTTTTATAATTTCTTTCTTCTATTTTTTTTTTTTTGGGGGGGGGGGGGGTGGGTGGGGAAGTGGAGATTAATTACACGATATCACAATTTACAGAATCTAATGTCTGGACCTCCCCTCTATTTGTGTTTATAATGTTTCTGGGCCTGTGATACATTCCGTTGTTTCTATTTTTTAAATGCATTTTAAGGTATATTACTTACTTAAAAATAATACAAGAATTTCTGGAGTAGCAACTGCTGCTCTCTGTTTGATTTTCATAAGCTTATGTGCCTACGTTGTTTATTTTATTTGATCATTAAGGCCTAGATCTTACCGTGTAAATAAATCTGTTGGGCCTCTGCAGAATATTGTTGAAGTCATTAGGGTTTCACATATGGATAGAACTTTATCTGTGCCAATCATACAGTAAAACTAGGCAAGATTCTGCAATAATTTTCTTAATCAGATACTTCTTATACAAATTAAAACAATATGAGTATGGGTATGTTTTCAGACATTTTGTAGGTTATATCTCTGTCTTGTAAATAGATGAATAATCCTAAATGTTTGGAAAATCATCCATGCATACAGGAGATGCAAAAAGAGGAATGTAAATAGAGATGAGTGTATTTAATCCCACGTGACAGTAAATAATTAAACATAACTGCGATAACACTTAAACACCACGTCTTCTTGAAAATACGTTCTCTCATTTTATTGATGAAAGCCAAAGAAACATGGATTTTTATTATTACTAAGGAAAGAAGCACTAAATGCATTCACCTGAATAGAGTAACATCTGTCTGTGTTTCAAAAGAGTTTTTTTAAAAAGTTCTGTCTGGCTTAAAATAGTCTTGAAAGATGACTTGCCTAGATCAACCAATTCTGACAATCTTAAATTCTGATTTGCAATGCAGCTTTTTTTACTTTTTTTTTTAAGTTGTTATACTGCAATATCTTCATGCTCCTAGGAGACAGTTCAGAGTGTCTCAGCTGCCACCAAAGTTGCAATGATTCTTTATAGTAAAAAGTAATACCGCATATATAAAAGTGTAATGTACAATGTAGAGTCACAAGTAACTATCACAGCGAATGAGTTTTTCATTTTAGCATTTGGTGGTATTTATCAGCTTACTGTCTGCAGACAAATTGTTTTCAGTGGAACTATGAAGATTAGGAAGACTTCTACTAACTTCAGTCATTTCCAGTTTCAATAGACCATCAATAGCAAAAAAAAAAAAAAAAGAAATTGGACATATACTGCTTCTTCTCACTCCCAATCCAATTTATTTAAGATCCCAATATCTCTAATTAAAATCATTCTCTTGTAGTAGTCTGGAAAAGAGTTGAAGAAACTGAAAATCAAGGTCATGGACTTAGTAGGAGCAGTGTTAGGAAAAATGTTGAAGAACTTCGATATGGTTGTGAAGGATAAGTAAAATAAACAGGACAAACTGGTAAGTTAAAAGCAGCCATTTTCTAGGAAATCTACGGGAAATCATCTGGTCCGAGGAAAAGTATTTCCTTCCCTATATCTTTTGTCTTTATATAGATAAGGAGTGAACTGAAATTCGTAATTCTGTTGGATGACAAGGAAACAATATCTATGGATTGAAGACTTACTGTCTTTATGACAGCTTAAAAATTTCCTCCACACATTAGGGCCTTGTTTTTCCTTTTCTGACCAAGAGAGGACTTTCTCCTCTGCTTCCTCAGCACCACAGATATCAGTGCTCTTCTCATGCACAGTTAGAATAATTGGTATATATCTAACTTATTTCTGAGCAATCGCTCTCAGGTGGTATTCAGCTTTGAAAGCTGCAGTTTCTACAGATCTAAAGAAAGGCGGAGAGCCCCAGACTTGTTTGAATTTCCAGCTTTATAAATTCATCTATTAATTCATGTTACTTCTACCTAGAAGCATTGTCTTCTCTTAGGAAATGTGAGCTTTGTTAGCATGCCAAGGTTTAGCACAAATACTCATTCCTAGAGGCTGGCTCATACCTCTGTTGACTCCAGGGCTACCTGCCTGTCTAAATGAGACTCTAACATGTCAATCAGGCTTTGAATCAGGAGTTGCATAAGGCGCTGTAGATCTCTAGAGATGAGCTATCTGAGTGTGGCTTAGGTGTCGGTGTTTGGGAGCAACAGAGCTGTTCGCTCTGTCGTTTAATAACTGAAATATGGTGCGGTTTAGAATGGCTGTGGAGCACTCAAAGCAGCATTTTCACAGAATGACCCAGGTCTTTGTTCCGTGTTGCTCATGGGGTATGACAAAGCAAGAGGATGGATAGAACTGGCCAGCATATGTGATAGTGTGCAAGCACTCCTGTGCACACCAGCACTTCCAGCACCAAAGAGCTTACCTCTTGCATGCTACAGCTGGCAAGTGTCTGTTTGCTCCTCTTGGTAGCTTGCTACAGGCCAAAGGAAGAGTATGGGCAAAAGGAAGAGTAAAAGCACGAAGTCAAGCACTAAACACGCAGACTGTTACCAGAGAGGAACCTGAAAAAACACAGAGCAAGAGAACTGGTTTGAACTCCGGAAGTCATGCAGGGCAATGAGACCCAACAGAGTGCAGTGAGACAGAGGTAAAAGTCACAGCCCTAGGGCCCACTGTGCGGAAGAAATATTGACCCTTGAAAGTCAGCAAAAACTTTTTATTAATTCATAAAGAAAACTGAAACAGCGAGGACAGAGGCTAGAGGCAAGAGTGGAAGCATATGGGAGGAAAGAGGCGTGAGAAATCTGTCCGTGTTTACATGGGCTGCAGTTGCAAAGTCTTCTGGATGCTTTTTTTAGTGGAGAATTGTTTTGTTTTGTTTCATTTTTTAGCTGAAGGATGTGAAACATAAAACACTGAGCTTACAAAAGCAATTGGGCTCTATTTCTGGTTGTTCTCATTGTGTGTATCTGTGCGCGTGCACAGTCTGTATGTGGAAATTAATTAATAGCTTTGGACTTGTCTCCTCTGGTTACGGCATAGCCATGCACACTGCATTTTACTGAATGCACAGAGTCGTCTTTTCCACCCCTCAAGCACTCAGAATATTTCCCATTAAATCACCAGATTTGCAAAGTATGGTAGGAAGTGCGGATCTCCAAAAAGAATTTGGAGGGGGGGATGGTTTTTGCAGCCCCCTCAGTGAGATTGGGGTGGGAAGGATGGCTGTCACCAAAAGATGCTAACTGGAAGAACGGAAGGCAAAGCACTCTGAGCCGATGCCAGGTAAGTAGAAAAATGACTTATAAATGGTAAAAAAGAGGGTAGGGAGTGGAGCTCACGCAAGAGAGTAGTGCAGAAAAAGAAATCCGCGCGGATCGCTGACTGAAATAGGGATGGGAATCTGTATCCTACCATATCTGTCTGTCTTTGAAACATCTCAATTACTTATGAGGGAAAAGATGAATCTTCCATTTCCACTGCTAACCTTTCCACTTCTTTCTCATTACAGTGAGTAAACAACATTAAATGGCAAATCCTACAGTTCGCAGGGTATCGCACACTGCTGAGCTGTCTTTAAGAAAATACAGTACAAGTGTATTAACCAGCAAATATCCCCAGGAGTGCCTAGAATTTCTCTCTCTTATGAAATTCTCGGCGTTGTGAAGTATATTGGCAGGTCTCAGTCAACAAGAAAGACTGCAGAAGTCTTCTTTTTCCCAATACTGAGCTTTTAGTCTAATTGCTTATTTGCAGTCTCAGCAAGCCGGAGAGAAGAATTTTATCCTCTTTGGCTTGTTTCTGAATACTAACTAGCCAGCCCAGTCAAGGCTCTCTAAAGAGTGAAACTGCATGAGAGACACACTGCATTTGACACAGTCAGGAGGCAAAAGAAAGAGCAAAACAAAAGTCTATTCAGGGCTGAATCCTCTGATATACTCCCCCATCCCCCACCTCCTTTAAAAATAAAGAGAAAGGGGAAAACTCATGAATCCATGGCTGAATGCCTGAGGTTGTCAGAAGAAAGGACAATGAATGACAGCTGACTGTCAGCACAGTTCTCAGCGCCTGAGTTATCACTTTTTTGGCATTGTTCAAATGGGAGAAAAAGCGTGCGTGCTTAAAAGGGAAATACCGAAGGAGAGCTTTATGAGGGGCTGCGCTCAGGCACGCCAAAGCAGGCAAGAAAGCTGGTAGATCCGCACGGATTTGTCCCTTGCAAGTAGAGTGCTCTACGAAATCTTCCCAACTGAACTCATTAAAAACTTTTCTAAGCACGCTGGCATTACATGATGCCTTAAGACAACCGGGGTCAGAAAACTGTTTTCCTTTAAGGAAATCAGATACCTAAAGCTAAGAAAACATATACGCGTCACACTGTTATCTACCTGTTGGGTATAGTGAAAAAACGACCCAGGAAGACCAATCTTTAAACATTTCTTGCATGTTCAACTTGTTTAGGATCACCTTGCAAGCTGATTTTTTCTCCCGCAGATTTGCCTGCACTTTCATCTTCACTGACTGCCTTAATCCTCCAGTCTTTGTTGTTCCAATGCACAATCAGCTTGTTTTTAAGTCACATCTACCCACATTTGTTAGTGCTGAAACACTACTTTAGGCTTTTACATCTCCATAAATCCATACAAATGATGCACAGGTTTTCCTGGGAAAGGTTGAGAAAGCTAAAGCAGAGAAGATTTTAAGGTTATTTAAATAATACGTTTTAAGTTGGCAGACACTTAACTGCCTGGTTTGTGTAGAAAGAAGCACTACCTGAACTGAGCGACAGCTCACGACAAGGAGACCCTGGAATGGCAGGGGTTTTAGTAATTAAAGTAGATCTGGCCTGTGCTCAAAGCATTAGCTCACTTAAGCCTGTTGACCATCTGTACTAGAGAGAAAATGATTTATCCCCAGCTCTGCAGGACTCCCAGGTTCCACAACTACTGAAAATAGTGCTGACTTCCGAGGTCTTTCCCCAGTGGGCATTAGGGCTACTCTGAAGTGCTGCTGTCCCTGGGAGGGAAGAGGTAACTGCAAGAGGGGCCAAGATGCTCATCTGTGCTGACCTGAACATCAGCAGAGCCATTATGGGAGAGCTTGCACTACGGTTACTGCCCCAGCAGGTGTTACTGTGTGCTACGAATCTTCAGAGAGAAATGAGGAAATGAGGTGGGAGGCAGCACAAGTGAAATACACCAAGAAAAACAGGAGGAAGGTAATTTGCAGGCTCCCTTTTTTTTACTTCTTATTTTTAAGTAAAAGGAAGAGGGCTCTGTATCTGACAAGATGTTTAGAAATTCCAGATAGAGGCTTTGCCAGTAATTAGGAGAACACCTACAAACACAGGATGTTTGTAGATAAGGTATGAGAGATTACTTTCATAATCTATGAGGTCTGCTCTGAAAGGAATGCTTCCTATGTTATTAAGTTGGCCCATGATGCTGGGGGTGGATGTAGGTATATGACAGTAAAGGTTGAACCTTCCCATAAATATCCCGTAAAATGTTGTTGCCATGTGACAGATCATAGAATAATAGAATCACCAAGAATGGAAAAGACCTAAGATGATCCAGTCCTGCCATCCACCTACCACCAACAGTCCTCACTAAACCATGTTCCTCAACACAGCATGTAAAAATGTTCCTTGAACATCAGGGTTGGTGACTTCGCCACCTCCCTGGGCAGCCCATTCCAGTGCCTGAACACTCTTTTGGAGAAGTATTTCCTAACGTCCAGTCTGAATCTCCCCTGGTGCAACAAGGAAAAATTAATTCCCCACTCCTGCCAGCAACACTATTTCTGATACAGACCAGGATGCCGTTGGCCTTCTTGGCCACCTGGGCACACCGATGCCTCATGTTCAGCCAATCTTCAACCAACACATGCAGCTCTATTTCTGCTACATAGTCTTTCAGCCACTCTACCCCAAGTCCATAGCGTTGCCTGGGGTTGTTGTGGCCAAAGTGCAGGATCCAGCACTTGGTCTTGTTGAACCTCATCTCATTGGCTTCAGCCCAGCTCTCCAGCCTGTCCAGATGCAGTTCCTCTCTACCCCCAGGCAGATTGACACTTCCAGCCAGCTTGGTGTCATCTGCAAACTGACTGAGGGTGCACTCAGTGCCCTTGTCCGGATCATCCATAAAGATACTGAAGAGGTCAGGCCCCCGTACTGACCCCTGGGGAACACCACTCCCACAGTATGATGTCATGAGGTCATGGAAGTGTGCATGAAGCAAAGATGTGGCATTGATTTCCTCCACTGATGTTCATCGATGCTTGTAGAATGTTTATGGAAACCAAGGAGTGTCTGTGGGCACAGTGAGGCAGTGGGTTGTGTGTTTCAGCAGTGGTGACAGTGACAGTGGGTCACCTTTGCTGGTGTAGATTGTTACAAGTGTGGCATGCAGGTTCTGATTCATCAGTGGTAAAAATGCACAGCTCGTGGTGGTGACTGTGTAGAAACAAAGTGCTTTGTAGGAGAAAATTTGTTCTATCACGTAGCATTATTGTACCTTTTATATCTGTTGTAGTTTTCATGTAAATAAATAGTATGTGTTTATTTAATTGTGACCAATATATTCGCACTTTTGGAAAGCAAGGTAGTGTTTTCAGAAAAGGAATATTTCCTGTGAGAACTTAGCTTTGTCGCTCCAAGTAGCATGGACCTGTTGTAGAATGTTGCAGCTTTCCTTCAGTGTCTGTGCAGATGCCTTCATATTTCTGTGGAGGTGTAATTGCTAAGAGAATAAATTCTAACTTATTGTGAACACAATCTTTAAACAACAAAACAAAACAACCCAACCCACAATATATTTTTGTAAACAGTGACCAATCTTGCTAGATAGGTGCAATGGTTTGCAGATATTTTTGAGGGTTAAAAGGCATGGGAATGGGACCTTCCTACAGCTGGGCTTGTAGGGTTTACAAAATACTCACAAGCAAGTTCTGTCAGGCTGGTTGGGTTGTTATTCACAACTAGAAGGTGCATTCTCTAGATTTAATGTATGAAAGTTCCAGAGACTAAAGAAAGAAATGAACCAAGATTTCCAATTTGAATTTTAAAAACTTTAAATTCTCTTTACATTTATGTTTTTTTTTTTCTTCCCAGGCTGTTTAATAACGATATAGGAACATCTAAGTTAAGAGCTGTTGCTGTGGTCTTCCATTTTCAGGACTTATCTTCCTTTTGTGGTAGATTTTGTAATAACAGAATGTCTGCTAAATGTAGCAACCATTACGAATTTCTGGAGGAAGAAATAAATATATGAAGGAAACATAAATGTGAATGAACTCAATCTCTGTTGATAACCACATGGATAGAAATGGAGTGGCAGCATTAGCAGATAAAAAAAAGGGCAACTGAGGTCATCTACCTGTACTTATGCAAGTTACCCAGTCAAGCCTGGGCCCCCCAGCAGTGGAACATATTGCCCAAACAATCTGTGGATGCCCCATACCTGGAGGTGTTCAAGGCCATGTTAGATGGGGCCCTGGGCAGCCTGATCTGTCAGGTGGCAACCATGCCCATGGCAGGGCAGTTCAGACACAAAGATCTTCAAGGTCCCTTCTAACCCAAGCCATTCTATGAACCTGTGATTCTGTATGTTACCAGATGCCAAAAAATGATGTTTTTTGACTTATTAGTCTACCTTGCAATTTAGGCATGCAAGTTAAGGTAGTTTAGTAGGTTTCATCTCCTATCCTTTCTGCAAGCGATTTACGGAGGTTCTGAACTCTGAACAGTTGAAACTAACTGATATTGTTTACTTTCAAATCAAAGTCCTTATAACCTCTGTTACAGTAGTATACATATATTCTTTTCAGACCTGCCAGCAAGACTATACATTATGTTCTTGAAATTTTATCCCTTTACGTGAACACTCTAATGATAAACCTGCAGTCTTAAGAGATTTCTACTGAAGTATCTTAATCCTATGGGATTCATTGATTATTTTCTTTTTAGTTTCTTTTTTTTTTCCTCAGGAGTGATAGGAAATGCATGGGAAAGAAGAGAAGTTCAGAGAATCAACAGAGACACTTCATCAGGCTTGCCTCGTACTTTATAACTTTTGTCTGCACTTTCTGGTGAGTTGAAAGGATATTAACAGCTCAAGGACTTGGCTATTTCACTGCTGGAATGAGAATGCATCCTGACACTATGCAAGCTGATTTAAGGCATGCAGGACAAATTTGAAAATATATTATTCTGAGAATTAGAAAACAGATAGATCTCCTGAGATCCTGTCTGGGGAGAAAGTCTGAGAAAAGTCTCTGGATATAAGTGTGTTTCTTTCCTTTGCCTTTGCCTTGGGAATACAGTTGGTAATCAAGATGTATTTCCTGTTTTGGCATGGCTTCCTGATTGCTGTAGGCACATTCATCATCTATACCAAACCAGTTCCCCCCTTTCTTCAAGACTTACTATCAAATAACCTTCAGAACAGGATTAGTGCTTCCTAGGCTGCAAGAAGCTTTAACATACTTCTGCTGAGTGGAGTATTTTACAAGTTATGCTTAATCTCTGGAGAGTTAAAGAAATACCCAGTCAGTCTTTGAAACATCTGTTTCCAGGATCTACGGAGCATGGCTATGTAGTCTCACATCTCTAGGACTAGACCAGTCCCTCCTGTCTATAAAAACTCTGTATCCCAGGGAACAGAGACATAGGTTCTGATGTGTAAAGATAAGCAGGGGGGAAGTAGGATCACAAATACAGCTGTGGAACCACTGTTAATAATTGTATTATATATATGATTCCTTAGATTCTAAACTGTGTGCTACTATATTCCCTGAGTGCCTTACTGTGTGTAACAGGTCATTCCCATGCTTGTGTCTATGTACAGTGGCTGAAGGAAAACCAAAAGTCAGAGTAATAGAAGACTGTTGGACCTTGGGATGTTGGAGGGAGAGAACGATGTCTGGACACGGAGCTGATATAGATTTCCTATTGGACTTGGGAGTACAACTCAAGATGTGCAGAATTCTCTCTTTTTTACTGAACGTAACTGAACGTGAATGCCTATATATCTCATGAGCAATTCAAGTCCTCATAGAATTAACCCAACATAGGAATATTGCTCTGATATATATATATTTTTATCCTAGTACCAATTCTTCAACAGCTCCGAAACAATACAAAACAAAACAAAACAACCACCACCAACAAAAAAGCTTGGATAAAGATAGAGGAAACTGAGGAGGAGATTACATCTGGAAAAACAAACAAACAAACAAACAAGCTTTTTAATATAGATGCATTTTCATTGTTTGGTAGGGAAATGACAGCTTGAGAGCTTTTGTGTTTTAATGGCCTAAATGAGGATAAGCCACTGATAAGCCACTGTGATCATAATTATAGTTTCTAAAGAGGAAGAGCAGATGAAGATATACACAAGTTTTGAATACCTTTCTGTAAAATTAATTCCTGATTGTAAGATACATGTACAAATATTATTTACAGGCATCATCAAAAGAGAAACCTGATTTTGCTGTAACAGCATCACGCTGGTTTCAGTCTGTGCTTCTAAAAAAGAATAAAGTGCTGAATATCTTTTACAGCATCTAATACCTTGGTTGAAAGTAGTGGTAACATAGCTCTATTAAACTCACAGAGGCCTGTGCTTACATTCTAGTTTGACAGGAAGATTCTCAATTACCTCTGTTACTTTGATGTAACAAGAAATATGTCAGAAGGTTTTTCTTCTTTTTTTTTTTTTTCCTTCAAATCATTGAAACCTGTAAAACAGCTATTAAACGTGATCTTCCAATAGAAAGGAATTTTTCTACCTTATACTATTATAGTGGGAGATAAATGGCTGGCTAATATTTGTTAACAGCACAAGTAAGAAATATTTGTCTGTTTCACTACTTGCTGAGTAAGTTGAACTGATCCAAAAATATAACATTAAGTGTCTTTGCATCAATAAACACAAGTCCAGGAAGCAGAAATTGATAGGAGAGTATTCCTAGAGGTTTGGCCCATATTACTCATAGTACTAAGCTGAGGTTACTCTCATTTGTATGCGCAGTTAAACAAGTAACAACATTGGTTCTCATGTCAAACAAGATAATTTGTCCCATTTTCTAATTAATTAGGTTTTAATTTCCCATTGTTTCCATTATTATTATTATTATTAGTAGTAGTAATATGATATTATTGAAAATGTAAGTTATTTTTATTTAAGTTTGAGGACCAAGTTCAGGATTAGATTTAAGCAGTCTTCCTATCTTGATCAATGGTGTTGAAGAACACCAAGCCAATCTTTTCCAGGAAGAGGAAATTATTGCATGTCAGTGTGTCCAAACAGTGGAGCAGACTCAGGCCACCAAGCTCATCATGTTCAGCAGCAGCTAAACAGCTGTTAGATGGTAGCACCTTTTCAACAGACTACTTCAAACCAAAGTAGAAATGGCAGCCTAGATGTGGAAGACGTGGATCTTGTCAGCAATCACCAGCAAGATCTACCCCTGCAATTTTGCTTCCCACAGGGTCTTGGCAGTGTTCTTTTGGTCACTATCTTGTTCCTACAGTAAAGAATAAAGACAAAAATAAGCTTGAAAGTGTGAGGAAACTGTTTCCTTCTGGTATGATGACTATCTGGCAATCAGTGTGTAATGGAGGGAACATGCTGACAGTCAGATACAGTTCTCCTTGATACACATTTGAACACTGGGACATATTCAGTTCATAATTTTCTTTTGTTTGGGGTAAGAAAAAAATAATTAGTTTTCCCCCTGGGAGTCTTATATCATATTTTGGTATCATTTTCCTTTTTTTGTTTTCCATGTGAATAGCCAGTAGAATGCCATTAGGGACCCAGACTCATCAGATGGGCAATAACAACAATAAAGTTTATGTATCTTGGCTGCCATCTACTCCAAAACCTGTGGAGTTCTCTGTTGGAATAAAGAACCTGCAAAAGCAAATAGAATAATTAACTTTTAAAGACTTGCCTGGTGAAGAGTTTGTGAAACACTTGTTTTTTAAAGGCAGCAGGAAGGAGGGGGAATAAGAAACAGTCTACCTGGACTGCATAGAATATTGTTCACAAAATCTGATGTTCCAGAAAAGGGCGTTCTAAAATCCAAGCCATTTGGTTTTCACGAGGAAAATAAAATAAAATGAAACAAACAAGCAAAGCAAAAAACAAAATCATGATGATCCATTTTCTTTTGTTAGGTCTCTACATGTTATTGGCATGACAGTACTGTCCTTTCTCACTACTACTAGAAATGAATGGGCTGAATTCTCTTCAGATAGTATTTTTCAGGAAGCAACCAAATATTTCAGTGGCTATTTATCATTTTAAATGGTCTTTTTTAACCTATACTTTACATTCTGTGTCAAAGGTCAAGGGAAGATGGATTGGGCTTTTTTGAACTCAAAAAGAAAAGTTAATGTATCTTACTTAATGCTCCTGTGTAAACCATCATAACAATATACTCGTTCACAGTGTGTGCCGTCCCAGATGTGTTATGCCACTTCAACCTTGCCTTCCGTCTACAATGACACGCTAACATGCACGCGTGCATGCTTAAATCTATATTACATCTCTATTACCATATATTTACCCTATACTTTCTTATTTTCAAAAATGTGTTATTGTTTTTAAATATGTGTAAATGACTATGTGGAAGATCTGGTCAGTTATTCAAGGGAAGATGGAAAGCAACATAGAGAAGACAGAAACTAAATTCAAAACAATAGGAGTGACTAAATTAAAAGACTATTTACCTACAGATTCCTTCCCTTTCAATTTAACGTCAGTGGAGGCACATAAAAACTGTCCTGACTGAGGTGCTGAGTAAGTAGTATGAACTGCTTTGGTTCCTTGCTGGTTTACAATCCTAGCTTTTCAATGCAGAGCTGCTATTCAGACTTCAGTACTTGTGTGAAGAGCTTTGTGTTGTCTTTGGGTGTTTAATACTTATAACAAGGCACTTTCATTAAGTACAGCCTGATTTTAAACATTCTGTCCATTTATCCGAGCCCTCTGTAAATGTCTGAAGGGGACCAGCTGACTGCTCCTACTGACTCACCTACCTAACATTTCTTAATTTTCTTCTGCTTCTCATCAGCTTCAGACTCTGTAAACAAGCTCCCTTTCACAAAGCCTCAAAAGGGTGGATGTTTAGCAAAGCCTACCTCACAAAAACATTTCAAAGATTTATTCTGTCCCCTGTTTAAAGCGGGATACACACTGTCCCTTAAAACACTGGCACTCTTCAATTTGCTGTGAAAGTATTCTGTGGTTCATTGTCAATCAGTGCTGACATCTTTTTATTTTTTATTTTTTCCCAGAAGATCTCATGGCCCATTTCAGAAGCATTATCCAGACTGAATTTAAAAATCTTTTAACTTGTACTGGAAAGCCTGAATCATAAAAATTCTCAAACAGTCCTTAGTTCTGAAACCTCCCACTCAAAGATTCAAAGTTTTCCTTCCTTATTATTTTCCCAAGGAATGATTGCATGACGGATGTTTGTTTTCACCTCTTCAGAAGGAGGGGAAGAAGAAGAAATTATTCTTAGTACTTTCAAACAATGTCTGTTATTAAAAAGTGGATATTCTCCAAAATGTGCATCTTGAACAAACTTAAGTATGTGTTTGTTTGAAGGATTTACTTGCTTTATCTTTGCTCTTTGAGTATCTCGTTATCTGCCTGACCACACACAATGCTACAGAATAAGCATTAAATGAAGGAATAATCTTGGAAAGATATGATGCTCAGCTATGATGCATACGAGTGGTAAGAATTTCTTGTTTAGAGACAATGACTCTAGTAAATGCAGAAAAGCAATGACCTACTTCAAGTACAAAAAGATATGCACTTGATAAAGTCCCTTTTTGGAAATCCAGGGCTTTATTTCACATATGTGAAGCTGTGAGGTAAAAAAAAAAAAAAAAAAAAAAAAAAAAGCTATTGAATGTCCTGCAGAACAAACTATTTTTTTTTTCATTTCTACTTTTCCTTTCTATTTCTGACTGGACTTGAAGTAACAAAGGACCAGCTTCTTTCCAAGGTATTTATTCTTCAAACTTAACTCACAGCAAAGTAATATAGGCCTAAAAAATTTAAGAACAATGAAGTGCACCTTAAAATAAACATTTCAGACATTTTGAACAGATAATTTCTGCAAGTCATAAGGAAAAAAGGAACTTATTTTTCTATAGCCACTCTCACAATCCTTTTCCTTTCCTTGGTTTAAATCCTTCATGCCTGACATCTCTTACAATCAAACTGAGGTTTTGAAGAATGGCTTAGGACAAATAAGATACCAAAAAAGCTTTATCCACTTGTGCTAACTGCTCTGATTATTTGTACTGGAATTCATTTCTGCTGCTGAGTGGAAAGGAAAGCATTGCACCATGAATGCTCACTTTCTCAACACAGTAAATAAGCTAGGTATACTTAATACTGAGTTTTCCACTAACTCTTAGGCCCAGTAGTATTTCTTCACCTGTATTGAGGTTTAGGAATCGTTATAAAACTTGTTTTACATCTAGTCCAACATTATAATTGCCCATTTAAATTAAACTTTATAGAGGTGGATAAGTGGGACATAGATCCAATTCCATTCAGGAATACTGAATTTATTGTATCATGTTCTAAAATAGAAGTCAGTGTATAGAAAATCATCCTCAAATATTCATTGGTATGTGAAGAAAGCAAATAACTGGTCATCTTCAATTTTTTGCCTGAATTTTCATTATTCCATTACCTCATTTTGTAGCCTGTTTAACCTTCATAAAGGAGTTCTGGCTTAGAGTGAAGGTATCAGAGCTACTGTTGTCCCTGCATCCAGTCCTGGGAAGCTCAGAAGTTTTTCTTATTAACTTGAGCAACTGCTGAGCCTTTTATGTAAGGGAAACTGAGAATGACAAAATTAGGACTCTCTTGCAGTCTAGAGATTCATCCTTCCAGGCAAGGCAAGAAGATATCTTCCAGATTTCTGGCCCAGGCCGTACCCCTTCTGGGTATGAACAGAGATTTCCTAGGAAGGTTCCCTCCACATCAGGGCACAGTATATGGGGAGATGAGGGAGTGTTGTTAAAGCTTACTTAGCCTCAGTTTTGTGGTTGGTTATTAAAGTTTCTTGTGAACCTAAAATGTCCAATCAAATTTTTCACTTTGCAAATACGAGTAAAATTTCTCCCTTTCTGTTTTTGCCCTCAAACGCTATTCAAAAATTTTAGTTAATTTCCAATCCAGGTGAAGGGCCAGTGTGGAAAGACACTGCAGCCCAAATAAAATATGTGGTTATACAGGTGCATCATGTAGCTGCTCATATGCCCAAAAGTCAGGCTACTGAAGAACAACAAAATAACCATCAGGTAGATAGAGCTGCCAAGATTGAGGCTGCTCAAATAGACTTGGACTGGCAAAACAAGGGTGAATTATTTCTAGCTCTGTAATCACCGACCCTGGAGGTATTTATGAATGTTTATAAGTTGTACTGAGGAACATTGTTTAGTGGGGAAATATTGGTGCAGGAGGATGGTTGGACTGGATGATCTTGGAGGTCTTTTCCAACCTTGGTGATTCTATGATTCTAATGCATGTTAACTTTTTTATTTTTTGTTTGTATATATATATACATATATATGAATATATGAATATAACTGATATAGTGATGTGGAATAAGGGGTGGAACATCACGGTTTTATGATTTTTGTTATTGGTATTCCATATTATAACATGTAAGGCACTGGGAGTTAAAGAATTAATGCTCCAGTTCCATGGACCACTGAATTTCTCACGTTTCTGTAGAGAGAAACCCAAAACTAGAACAGCACAATGCGTGGTCATTATTAATGACCCACACCTCTCAGAATGTTGTTTCAAAACATCAAAATGATGTTTCCTCCAGGTCATACCTCAGGATTGGTGTCCCTCCTGTTAGAAGGAGACAGATCCAAACTGATGTATAGTCCCCTGCATATCTGAGATCCCAGTGCATGGTTATTGCAGGTGTGTATAAATCCAGTTCTGCAAATTTTAATGCATACTTTTTTCTCATGGGCCTCCTCATTTAGGAGATCAAGCAATGAAAACCACATCAGATTGG
Organism: Callipepla californica brunnescens; assembly: GCA_023055505.1. Taxonomy (NCBI): domain Eukaryota; kingdom Metazoa; phylum Chordata; class Aves; order Galliformes; family Odontophoridae; genus Callipepla; species Callipepla californica. The sequence continues at coordinate 2,204,505 of JALIRH010000066.1, forward strand.
AGACAGCCCTTTATTACAATGCTGAGCAATAGCGCATTGCTCTCAGAAGCTGCTGAGCAGAAGCTGTTGAGATAAAGCTGTCTGTATGGAGTACCTTGGTCTTTTCCAGGTCTCTTCTCACCAAGATCTCTTGACCCATTAAGCAGTGAGTCCACATTTTCCTTAGCTTTCCCTTAGATGGCCTGATCACAGCTAAATGCCCTGCTTGTTGCCTTTCAGAGTCTTCATTTCTTTCAGCTCCAGCTGAACTCTCGCCTCCCTTTTCTGATCACCATCACTCCATGCCTGGGTAATTGTTCTGTACATCTTCTAGGCCACCCAGATGTCCTTCTATGCAAGCTCTTGGCTGACTTCCACCCATTTGAAAGCAAAGCTCTGTGTTTCAGCCACTCACATTGCCTACACTCCAATCCCAACTCCCTTCACTGCCGATTAGTCTTGTCCAAAAATCTGTATCCAACTACTGCCATGTTCTATTTGTATCAGAATCTTTAGCAGGGTCTCAGACTCAATGTCAGGGTCTATGTTGATAGAACAAGGGGAAATGGCTTCAAGCTCAGGGAGGGTAGATTTAGGTTAGATATAAGAGAAAAATATTTTACAGAAAGAGTAGTGAGGCACTGGGACAAGATACCTAGTGTTGTGGTTGATGCCCTGCCCCTGTAGACTTTGAAAGTGAGGATGGACAGGGCCCTGGGCAACCTGACCTAGCTGTGGTGTCCCTGTTCATTGCAGGGGAGTTGGACTAGATGGCCCTCAGAAGTCCCTTCCAACTCTAAGGATTCTACAATTCTATGAGTCACCTCATTATTTACCTGTAACATGAACAAAAATAGTTGCGCACTCTACGTTAGCACCTCTGTTTTTTATGGTGTGTGAATTTGTGTACACACACAGCATTCAATCCCAAGTCTTGCTGGTTTCATAATGTGATGAGCAAGAATTTCCACCATAATTTTGTGCCTGGATTACTTCCTTACTGCTCCACATTTGTTCACTTTTCTTGAGGTTTTGGTAATCCTCCTCTGATGTGCCTTGCTTAACTTCTCTTCATTTTAGAAAAATTGGTGATACACAGAAGGAACTCAGTGCATGCCTGAAGAAATGGATGAACAACTGCAAAAGGTAATCAAGTATCCTGGAGTCAATCTTAAACTTTTGTTCTTAAAACTTAGTTTGGATTTCAGCTCAAAATAAATCAGCATAATTGGAATGCATAGATCAAATTTAAAGGAGGACTGCCATGATATACTCCTGACTTCTGTTTAAAATTGATCCCAAAATAAAGATATATGGTTAAGGAGTGTAACTTGCACCAGAGTGACTTTCAACAAGAAAGTAAAATGAGTATAATTTAAGCATCAAACCTGTGACTGTGGTCCAGGTTCCTTTTGTGTAGTCTGCCTTGTAGCCTGCCTGCAGGGGAAATTTGGAGCCAGTTCCTTTCTAAAAACGGCAGAGGTATAATTTTATATTTGGCTTTTTTATTTTACTTTATTGTTAAAGGATCCTGGCTATAGTTGGCTCTGTAAGTACTGCTAGTGATTTTTCAAAATCAGTTTAAAACAGAAAACTCAGATAACTTAGGGTAAGGAGCAGTAGAAAATTACATTCCTTGTCTGAAGAACAATTATTTCTGTATAGTGACCCCAGTCTTTCTTAGTAAAATGTAGCTAAGTAGCATCTTTAATTTTATGAACTCTTTTTTGTGCACATGGTATAATGAACAAAACTCTGTGCCCTAATAATTCACACATAAGTGATCATGGAATTATAGAAAAATGTTCATGGAAAAGGCTTTGGAGAGGCTACATCACATGTCAGAACTGGTCAAAAATAATCACGTTTGAAACACCACCCAAATTAAGTCAGGAATACTCCAAATGATTCCCATTTCTCTACTGGTGTAAAGAGATCTGCAGACAATCAAGAGATCGAGTCACAGATCTCCTCAACAGTAGAATTCATCCTCAAAGGTTTAGTATTTATAATCCTATTATTTTCTAATCCTATTATTGTAATGTTTGGATGAATTGGATGTATTTCCTCCCTAATCTCTGTGTGATCTCACATATTTCCCGTCAATGATGACTTCTGGCTGACCCTACAAATACTTTGTCCTTCAGTGCTTAAAAATAAATCACTGGAATAGTTAGGAACACTGTATTTTCTGCAGATGCACCTTGCTGTTAGATAATGTCTCCTGACAAAGCTAATACTTACGGAGTACCAGAGAGGTGTTTGATTCTCACCTGATCTCAATTCAAATCATGTATTTTTTGTTTTTCTACTTGCTCGGTAAGTGGCCACTGCGATGCACTGTTTGTTTTGAAGTCACATTTCTGGCTGTGCATGAGGAATATCTACAGTGTTGTTATATATAGCACACAGGAAAGAAAAAAAAAAATGATATGCAACTTTGAATTGCTTGGATTTAATGCTATTTAAGGGTTTAGCAGTGACATCATAAATCACAAGAAGGTATGAATTAATTTACATTTTACCATAAGCCTAAAATAACATTACAGCCTCAGTTTTGAAAGTTGATTATTTTTTCATTTCCTTTGCAGTTATGCTTTCATTTACTATGCCACCCTCTAACTTGCTTGCATATTTTACCCTTTTGTCCTTTTTCTGTCATCTCCTAATTCTACTTTTCTGTTCTATTATATTCCAAATTGTCCTTCTTGAATGAGGGTTACAAATTTCCCATATAAGCGGGTGTATTTTCTGCACACCACTCTACATCAGAGGGAAAAGGAGATGTAAGGGCTTTGAAAACAGAAGGATCAGGCCTCGTGGCCTGAATATCCTTGAACTTCACAAGAAAAATATGGTGTACAGGTGACAAGTTGAATATAAATGATGAGATTTCCTTGTACTTTTCAGCAGTGTGTTTAATTTGTACTATCAACATAAGATTAGCACAGCATTTCCCTCGTGATGGCTATGTTAACTCCCTTATGATGCCCTGAAAACAGTTTGGGCTTTGATTCCTCTATAAGATATAAATTAATAGAAGATAAACTTTTTTTTTCTGTCATCCATCTACTTAGAAGAAGGATAAGGACAGTAAGAATTATATTTTACTTGTAAGACTGTTAGATTTGGCATACATTTAGTTCGCCAAATTTACTTTTTCTTTGCTTTTATTAATAACAGCGTATATTTGCTCAATGAGTTCTGTAAAATTCAACATTTCGCATCAATTTACTTACAAAACATTGTCTTCTTGAAAAAAAGAACTGTGTGAGCAAATTATTATGTTAAATCTGTCTTAAAATAAACTGGGACAAGAGGCAGTGTGCACTAATTAGAACAAATGAATTTCTATCTAAACACTTTAATACTGTGACAGTGGTCAGACTCTATACCTGGTTGTGGAGTCTCCATCCTTGGAGGTATTCAAAGCCTGATTGCATATTGCCCTTGGGGTCCTGCTGTAGATAGTTCTTCTGGAGCCAGAGGTTGGACCCAGAGATTCCTTCCCACTTCAGCTGTTCTGTCATTTAGTGATTTATAAAAAAGGCCTGGGTTGCTGACCTCCCAACTCTGGTAATCTTGTTTATTGTAGTTTTGCTTGAAGAAGATTGCTCAGCTCATAATTTAACGTAGCATAAATTTATCTTTTTCTGCTCACAGTCTATTTGTATAATTTACAACAACAACAACAAAAAAGGCTGATCCCTTCTGTTGTATTTTCTTTTTGCAGCATACTGAGTTGGTGTCTAGCCATTACACTTCCAGAGTTTGTTCTACATGTACTCAGCAATAAAATTAAAGTGTTGAAAGTTAATCGCAGGACTTTTTAGGCTTTGTTTCAAATCATTATTGATACTCCATCTCAACCCCATTTCTACAGCAGTATTTTCTAACCATAAATGAAGAAATATGCGACTACTATCAAAAGTTGTCCTTGCCTCATAAAAAAAGTCAATCTTGACTCATACTTAACAGCTGATATCTTGATGGGATAGAGAATGTACTGCTTTCTTAGGGCAGCAGAGGTATGATCTTTGGAGCTTCCCAGCAGGCAGACACAGAGTTCTTAGATGACTTTGTATAGCCCCAGGTAATTTTGTCATAGGTATATCTACAGAAGTGGAAGACTAAGATTCCCTAAACAGTGAGGTCACACAAGCTTAAGTTTTTGAATCAGCTTTTCACATATACAATATTGTAAGGTAAATGTTTATTTTTGCCAGCTTCTAACAGAAAACAAGCTCTTAGGAGCTCCCACACAGTGGTAGGGAAATCATCTCAGCTGAAGGAAATCAGTGAGAGAGCTGAAACATGGCTAGTACTAAAGAGCAGTTGTCCTGCAGGAGTGCATGCAGATGAAAACTTAAATATTTGATGTTTTGAGATAGAAAGGGGAAGCTGCTTGAAGAACAGGTTCAGAAAGAACTGCTAGAGAAATAAGGATGATGTTGCTGTGGATGTGGGATGAGAGAAAAATCTGCTGCTAAGGAGAAATGAGAACCTCAGGTTAGGGTAGAAATTTTAAACATCACTGTGAATGAGCTTGTTTGACCTCCTAGTTTCTCAGTCTTCTTTTCCTCATCCAAAGTTTTCTGTATAGAAATGTTCAGAATTATCATGTTACTTAAAAAAAAAAGGATAAAAAATAATGCAATTTTCAATGGGAAATGAGCAAGAGAGTGGCACAGAGTTAGGGAAAATACCATCTTATAGGAGTTACAAAAATTATGCTAATTATACCCTCAAAAAACTCATATCTGCACTTTGCAGATGTCTGTGTAGAAGGTGGCGGCCCCTGCCAGATCCATCATCCAAACTACAATCTCACAGGAAGTCTGCTCAGAACGAATTCTGAAACAGCTCCAGACATTATTATCTGTTTATTTGCTTATTTCTTATTAAATAGCTAATTAATATTGATTATGAAACAGCTGCAGAATTATTTCAGAATTACCAGAGCTTCTGCAGTGAAATCCAATGCCAGCAGTAGAAATGTCCAAAAATCTCTTACAAAACATTTGAATGAATGAGTAAGTACAAATACGCCACATGTTTGCACTCAAAACACCACAAGATGAAAAGCTGGCTTCAAAGAGTTCCGCTGAAAACATAATGTGGTGGTTTCGATTTTTCCTTACTCAGGAACAAATTCAGCGTTCAGAATGTCTTCTGATTTCCCTCACAATGTGCCACATGTGGACCAAACTCTTACCCACAGTCCTGACAAGGAGTTGGCTTTATCCCACTGACAGAGGCTGCATCTTCTTTATGGTTAGTAAACACCTGGGGTAAACCAAACTTTTATTCAGATTACAAGCTGCCTGGTGCTCCTTTACCTGAAAATGAGTGCATTGCTGTATTGCAATGCTTTCCAAATTGTACGTGGACTGAAAGACCGCTGAAGCAGTGCTTTTTTTTTTGTAGCTAGCATCAAGTTGAATGGTGACTTCACTTTTTAACTGGGGCTTTTAAGAGCTGCAGTTACATCAGTAGGGAATGACACAGCTTCAGTGACATCCTATTCAGCGTGCCAGTCTCCACCCCAAAACATCCCTGTGTACAGATGGTACAGAGGTTCATTCTCTCATTGATCTTCCCTTTTAAGTTTTTCAGTAACATTAATTACTTAGGAAAAATGTTTAGAGAATTAGAGTACTGAAGAAATGCAAGAATGAATATATGGTGCGAGAAGTATTTTTAAGCTTCCATGTCAGGGACTGTGTGAGGAGGTATTATTAACACTTCTAAAAAAACTGTTGTAACCAAGCTAAAGAGAAAAAGCAATTTGTCCAGAGGCCACAGGAGTAATTTTCAGAGCTGGGACTGTAGCTCTGGAAATGCTGGCCTCTGAGGATCACACTTCACCTGACTTCCCAGCCAGAAAATGGACAGACTAAATAGCAAAAACCCACTGTTTTTTTGTACCTGAGGTGCTGGGACTCCATCTCATCCGAGATCCTGTCAGTTTTTCTTCTCACTGTGTGCTTGCCACAGGCATGTCAATGAGCTTCCTGAGCCAGTTGGGAAGGTGTCAGGACAGGAACAGTGCAGAGCAGTAATTAAGAAGTAAGGGCTCTTGAGGGGACACTTCATCATGAGCTTTTCTCCCCATAAAGCTTCTTTCTTTTTCTCAGAGTCCGGCACCTGTAAATGCTGTATCACCTTCACAGCACTCCCAGATGTTGCTCTTGAAATAACAGGAATTCTGTGAAAATCTGTACCCGTCCCACCCCTACCAGAAGTATGCAGCATTTACAACCCGTCCAAGTAGCCGTGCCTCTTTACTGCTTAAATATTGTAAAGGCTCGTAATTCCCCAAGTTATGCTAAAAGCCACACAGTTAAATCAGCAGCAGCCTTTATTAAATACCAGGACTTGATCTATTTGGAGTCAACAGCTGAATGGCAGGCACATCAAAATCTGAGCAGCAATGACCTCAGAGCTGCGTATATTTATCATGTGCTGGATTTCCTGGCACACTGAAGGCAATCGGGAAGAAACTCTGTTCCCATCCAACACTGTGGTTAATACTCAAATCACCGGGTTTAAAAAACTTTTAAATCTGTGGCTGAAAGTTGGAAAGGATTTCACAACTTTCCTGCCTGAAGAATGTTAATGAGTTCAGGGTAGGAGCCACAAGTAAAGTGGAAGCAGGAAATTCTTGTTTGTATTTTTATAGGGGCATGGGGAAGCAGCTGCTGCATATGGGAAATATATGCTTGAGGAATGCTAAAGAGAAAGCATCTGAAAAGGGGCAACACACCAGTCAAATGATGACTTCATAACTACAGCGTTGCTCCCCAGCATCTTGGTAGCCCCACTGTTCGCTGAGGTTCACACTGCACAGGGAGAAAGATCTGGCTGCTGGAGATTTGACTGCCATAAACCAAACTAATATCTGGATGTAGAGGATCTTTTGTGGTGGTAGGCAACTCTAGGCTGAGAGCAGGAGCAATTCTGAATCTCACACAGGTTTTTTTTTTTTCCAATATGGTCTCAAAAACCAAACTACAGCAAAATGTGCACCGATTCCTCCAGATATATGAGAGGTTAGAGAATGCATGACAGTGCTTTTGAAGGGGAAAGGTCTTTCAAGGAGAGCAATGATGATGATGTGTGCCACGTTACTTGTCTGAAGGAGAGCAATAAAGAAAGAAAGCTCAATCTTCTTCTCCTTACAGTCATAAACATGGAAAAAAAACCTGCTTCTTTTTATTTACTTATTTTTAACCCTTCTTTCCAGTATTCTCACAACATATTCATGACTTTGTTGTCCATGATTTAGGCCACAGTATCACCAAAACCCAGCAACTGACAGTGACAAACATCACAGTGATGTTCCTGAGACAAACTGTAGTTCTTGTTTGACACTGGTGATGTTGGGCTTTGCAAGGGTACATTTAATTTCTCCAAATCCTGCACATTACCTCTGAGTCAAAGAAAGAAAATGTACACTTCCAACATGGGATCTGCCCAGGTAATTGTCCTGAGTGTTTACAAACATAGTGAACTATTTCTGCATCTGCTAAATACCCCCAACCTCTCATTTATTTTTTTCTTTACATTTTTCATGGATATAATGAGATAGGCATGGAGGATACTGATTTTCTGTTTGCCACCACAAGTACTTAGGCTTTGATGTTGCTACTGCAGAAGTGACACCTCTCTATACTTAACTTTGGTTGGACTCAAGTGATGGCTTATCTTGATTTTCTCCTTGTTAGCCAAGAGAAGGCTGTGAGATGAAGTTGATCTGCACCATGAGGCAGTTCAATATCTAGAACTTGCCTTCCAGCTTCTGAAAGAGTGTGCTTTGAGCAGTGTAGCTATTCCAGTCTGGGACATATGGTTCTGTGTTCCTGGTCCCAACAACCAAGGGAGAATCAAAAAGGAAGACGGGTTACTCTCTTCCCCAGTCTGCTCTTAAAGAGAAAATACTGGGTTAGAGTTCCTTCCCCATTTTGCAAGTTAAACAAATGAAAACAGCAGAGCTGTATCCACAGCAGAGTGGACAGAAGAGCATGTGTTCAAGGACAAACTGAATTCTTTGAGGGTTGGGGAAGAGACATGGGAAATACGCTGCTTCAGTGCTGCAGTATCATTTCTTTTTCCCTGCAGGTACCTCAGGGCCCTGTGCAGAGATAGCTCTGCCCCAGACTGCTGCTCACAGAAACTCTCTGGGCCCTGTAGCCTCCATATGTCGAGGAGGCCAAAGATCTGCACTAACCCTGCAGGAGGCTGGTCAGCTTCCTCTGCCCACCAGCAACACCTGGCTACCCACCTCATCCCTCCTTGAACAAGCAAAACTCCTGATCTGAAAGTGTGTGGAGCATTCCTCTAATGCCTTCGGTAGGTGGGCTCGTGCTGGGTGACCAGAACAACTGTTGGCTGGGGTCAGCCAGCCAGGAAAACAATAATGTCTTCAGCCTCCTGAGTGCTGTAACTCTAACATCAGGATTAAGGCTGCTGCACTGTACTCGGGATGTTACATCTCTTGCAGCTGACCTCAATCAGCAGCCATGTAGACCACCCGGGGGAGAGGAGTGGAAGGGGTACAAAAGGTTTTATTAAACCCAAAAGAACAAAAGCAAGAGAGCCTTGAACCCTCCAACAAAAGGAGGAAAATTCTCTTATGGCAGGAAGCCAGGTGATATTTTTTTTTAAACAGCTTTTTCTCCTCCTTTGTACTTCAGCTGCTAAAACCTGTCTCATATCTGCAGCTGCATGGGGGAGATCCTCCAACCTAACTCCACTGACTTAAAAAAAAATATTAATCTTGCAGCTGTTAATAGAGAGAAAAAGGAGAGGATAGTTTTGCTGAACGAAGCACAGGATGTAGGAGGAATTAGCTTGACCTAATTGCTCGTACACACTGATATTTTCATGCCACCAAAAACATTCATGGCAAGACCACTGTCGTCACAGAGTCCAAGCAGAACACCCAGAATTTGGGAAGTATGAGTAGCAGTGCTGTTTGTGTCTGTGTGTAGCAGTTTTGTGGCTCGGAACAAATAAGACAACTGACCTTCTTTGGTTCTGTGGTCTGGACAAGACCTGCAATGGAAGGAGCCAGAGTAGGTAAGCACCTAATAGAGTCATCAGTGTTCATCAAAATTCAGCTGCAAATCATATGATTTTTATATTTCTAAGGGATTCTTCACAGGGGATGCATCCCAGAAATCACTGCACAAGTTAGCTTCTGCTCTAGGCAAAACTGATTACATTGGAACTTGTGAAAATATCATTAAAAGTTTCTCAAATTTTAGTAACTCAGTTTTTCTGAGCAAAAGTAACTATTAGGTGAACCTATTGTTGATGCTAATTGCCATCATGGTGATAACTAAACTTCATATCCTAGCTACGCCAGGTGTTAGATGGGAGGAGGAAAAAAACTGAAGTTGTTTTGCAGAAAAAAATTAAGGCACAAAAATCAAGATTAATTGTGGTTAATCATAGATATGTAACAGAGGGGCTTTATTAGAATTGCAGTTGTCATCATCTTCCCAGCTAGTCACTGGAGAAAGTCACATCAAAGGGCAAATAAACCCATATTTTAAATCTCAATTGCCTCTCAGAAGTCTGTCTCTCTCCACTGATGAGCAAGAGGACCTAAAGCAATTAAGACCTTAATTAGATGCTCCTGTAATATCCCTTAAGTTAGGTTAGGATAAATTGGACCAAAGAAACTAAATGACTGCACAGTGTGGCCAGGTGAAAGGCCCAGTCCATTGCTTGATTATAGGTAACTGCTTTTCACATACATCTGTTTAAAGTGTGCTGCTGAATCACAGAGTCTTCACTCATAAGGGTGTCAGGAAACAGTTAAACTGAAAATGAAATACATTTAATATATTTTTATTATTATTATTATTTGAAGTGCTTTTGCCTTTATTACAGAATTAAATCTAGAAGAACTGTGAATTTTCTCATGGTGCCGGGCATCACCAGGAAGAATAGAAAGAAAACCAGTCAAACAACTATAAGAATGATTCCTCTGTAAGGTAACAATTATAAAATAAATGATCAGGAATTGTACCTATTCGGTTTTCACCTTGTTCATTTCTAGTGGGACAGGAAAGTATAAAACCTGAATAGAAAAGGATAACATTGAGATTATTAGTAACACTGAACTGGTGAGAAAAAGCTCTCATAGAAAGTTTATATCTTGCAGCATAATGTCCAGTAATACAAAAAGCAGTGATTTTTTTCTTTCCTTGCAAGAGCTGCTGGGTCAGCCAAAGCAGGGTGTACTCGTAATTGTCTGATGCCTGGACCCAGCAAAAAAAAGATCTTTGAAACCTTGAAACTAGTGGAATACTTTTCCCAGAGTCTGATGAAAACTGCCTGTTATCCTTACCCCTAAATGCAGCGTGTTATGAAAAGACAAGATTGCACCGTTCAATGAGAGAAATAAGCTCCTCTTTGAAAATGAGTATGGAGTAGAGCTGGTTGACCTTAGTCTCTCCCGTTAACCACTTCTGATGGGTGATGTTTAAGTTAATAGCAAACTGGAATGGGGATCAAAGCTCGATCTCTGTAGAGGAGAGTTCCTGCATGAGCCCCCCTGCTTCTTGTTCTGGCCTCATTCTGCTACACAGATGAGCGAAGGGGGCTCAAAGTAACATTGGTTAAATCCTCCTTAAAAATTGCAGATCGTTGGTGGAAAGGAATCTTCTAAGCATCCTTTCACAAGCTCTTGCGTAAGAGTGACATAAAAGGGGGAAGGTCATATGAATCCTTGTGGGGCACAAGTGGTCCCAGTCGGCCTCAGAGAACTGCAGTACCACCATTTAATACATGAGGTGCCCTACAAGCTCTGCAGCACCTCAAGGCTGGGAGACAAGTGTGAGCTCTGAGTCAAGCACTGAAAAATTTCTCAAATCTGTGATATCATCTGCTGGACAAACAATACCGTGTCATAGCAGCCATCCAGGATGGCAGTTCCATGCAGATGTTTACAATAGGGTGCTGCTACCTGAACATGCTGTTCACATGCAAGCAAAAACTGGATAGGGATGTGCTAATTAATAGTAACTTTTGTTGCAAGGACTGCAAGTATGGCCTGGCTCATGATCCTGAGGGGAGTGAGAAGGACAAGGAGAGCACACCTGCATACCTTAATCATCTTTAGACCCCCAGAAAAGTAAAAGTTGTAAATATGAGAATGTCCAGTAGACTATGACCAAGCTAGTCAGAGGACTGGAGCATGTACCTCACGAGGACGGATTAATAGATGTGGGCTTGTTTAGCCCAGGAAAAGAAAGCCTGAAAAGAAAGTTATTATCCTTCCTTCCAATAACAATTGTGACTGTGCAATAAAAAATATATACAGATATGAATGAAGAAAAAATTGTAGTGATTCAAATGGAAAAGAATCCTCTCTTTAATTATGATTTGGTAGGCTCTGAGCCCAACATTATCTATCTCGCAGGAGTCAGATCTTCGTGACATATTCTCAAAGAATGCTAGGGAACACTAAGGAAGCTGTACCTTTAGGTGGGCTCAGCAGGGACTGAACAAATTTATAAAAGAAGAATCTGTTGAGGGTTATGAAGAATTTATACAGCATTTGCATAAAAATGTCAAACTCAAAGCATGTAAAGTCTGGGAGTGTACCAGGTGAGCTAACACATATACAAGCTCTGTTCTTACTCTCCCTTGGACTACTGTTGTGGTCAATACTCCTTGCTCATCTCCAGTATGGTCATGAAATGTGTATCAATTAAAGTGGTATCATCATCTTTTGGTATTACTGTCAATGAATGAGGTGTTCTTCAGGAGAGTATGGCTACTCACATAAAAACATAGGTAATGACAAATTGTGTATGGCTTTGAAGGGAAGTATAAAGGCATAGTCAGAAGTTGCTTCTGCATGTCTTTTGAAATGATTTGTAGGAAGGAATTATGTTATAGTTGCACTCAAGGTCTCTATCCAGGCAACAGCATAAGCAATTAATAACTATAGTAAAGCAGATTGCTTGAATTATATATTCCCCTATTTTGAGACCAGGTGTTTGTGAATGCATTACTCTGTCATTTGGAAAATATATTTTTTCCTGACAGTAATTGTGAAAATGTGAGGAGAGACTTGTTATCTTCGTTTAGCTAGTTCTGCCTTATAATAAACACTGTGAACTCCCTATGGAACCTGAATTCAGAGTACTCCTTCTCCAGAAAAGCTCAGAAAATATCAACCTTTCCTACAGTTCCCTAATTAGAAATGTATGTTTCCTTAACAGTTCATCATTCTAGTTATGAAACAGTATTGCAGCAAAGAATTAAAAAGATAGGTGAATAATTTTACTTCTTTACTAAGTTTATAACCCTTCAAATTAATATAATTGTAACTTATATACATATAAATCCACACATCTATCTGTCAAAGCTTTTCCTTGAATGCCAGTACAAAATTATGGAATCAAATCCTAGAAATCAAGCTCGAGGACCTTTGCAAATTCCACCAGCCTGGTCTTCCAGGGCAAGTTGCATCCCATCAAATTGGCTTTCCAGTACAAATGCAATAGCAGATGTTAAAGAACAACATTAACCCAAACTATACCAAACCAAAACCTACTTTGCGTGCTCATTTCTAGAATGAGGAGGATAGATGAGATAGAAAATCGACCACAAATAATATTTACATTGCCTTAAGCACTGACTGAAGTTGAAAAAAACACACAGCTGAATAATGCAGAAAAATGTTGAAAAAAAACCATGAAGAATCAAGCTGTTGTGTAAGATTAGATCCAGTATGAACACCAGACTAAAAGCAGTTCCCAAACTTCTGTATAATTTTTACTTTGCATGTGCATAGATGTGTATTATGCAGTCACTAGCATGCAGCAGTCATAAATGATGACATTTATCTAATATTTTACATCACATTGTATGTATAGGGCCACACATCATATTATTTATCGTGTAGCTAAAATACACGTACAAATGCATATGTATTTTAAATTAAGTTAGCAAGGGTTTTACGTTTCCATTTATCTAAAACAACAAGCTTCTAGGATGACTTCTGAACTTGCTCTCCTGCGCTGTATTTATTTATTTATTTAAGCACAAATAGAGCAGATTGCAGATGATTCCTACCCGACTTGTTGCAATCTTTGTCTCTTTAATCTTGTGTCACGGCTGAAGGTTAGGCTGACCCATGTGATTTGCAGTAAAACAAGTGGTGGTGGGAAAGAGCAAAGGAGATTCTTGTGATAAACCGTGTTTAATTCTGTTTCAGAGAAAACAGTCATCTCTCTCAGTAAGATGATGGCTGAAAACTGCAAAAGCTCACACAAATATACAGCGCTGTATCATTCTTGGTTTAATAAAAACAATTTATATGCAGGGTAGTGAACGTGGGGAAAGTTATGGAAAACATTTCTCACCCAAAGACAGACCACCAGATGTGCTAAGACTTATGGGAACAATCAGAGGTGGCCAAGGCTCTGCTGTGGGCCTTATTAAGTTAGACTGTGATCCAGCACCTTCAACTTATTAAGCTGTCGGGAGTTCCAGTGATTAAAACCAAAGAAAGGTCAGTCACAGACCTTCAGCATTTTCCCTGGACTGGTATTTTCTTTTAGGCCTTAGACCCTAATGAAGACACTTCACTCAATACGTGGATTTTTTTAAATTGGTCTTTTGAGCTGGATTTGTCCATAGCTTGAGAAAATCTTCAATAGATTTTGCTTCCTCAGAACTCTGCATACAGTTATCAAAAATCCTAACCAATAGCAAGAGATGAGGCCTTATAGGATGGCTTTGCATATCATCACTGCGGAGATCAAAGGAACAGGTTAATGGGGATCTGGAGAAGTTTAATTATGTCCTAGGTGAGGAATGAGGGTTAGTGGCTGTAGGTGGGGCTGTTATAAATAAGCTTTCAAAGCTCTGATAGTGGAAGTCTAATGTTTGTAAAAGGTATAATAAAACTAGTATTTCTCATGGATTTAAGGTTGCCAAAATCAACCCCGTTATTCCTAAAAAGCCACACAGCAGGAACAGCCATGATGTGCTCCACACAAGTGATGTCAGTGCTATTTTCTGAGCTGGTCTCAGGTGGGTTAAAGGTTATTGTTTCATCTACGGGGACACATATCACTGCTTAAAAATTCTTAATTATCATACTACCATGAAGTGTTGCTCTTTTTCTTCATCTTTGGGTATCTGACAGGGTTAAATAGTTAACAAGTGTGCAGAAGTCTCCTCATCATCTGAGTTATATTTTTCTTTGATGTTACCCATATTGATTATGATGGTGTACTTAGAGTGGACTAGTACTTTTCAAAGCCCTTTGTCTTCACAAGCCACTGCAATAACACTCTCCAGGAGCTTGGCACAAGGCAGCAGGAACCCAGAGGAACCTTCCTTGTGTTTATGGCACAGTATTAACGTGTTAAAATCGGGTAGGCTGTTTTCATGTTACGAAACGCAAGGATTGCACACTTTACAATTCTTACAAGCAAAAATTACTGTTACAAAGCAGAACACGATCATTCTGCCTTGTCATGATTCATACCCTCTCTCATTTTTACTATTATATTATTGAGCATGAAGTGTTTAGTTACATTAGGACACCGTGGCAATCACTTTGAATATATTTTTTATGTGGTTATAACAATATTCATATTCATACAGTGGATCAATAGGGGACTGAAAAAGAAGTTTGCAACGTAGTTTTTAACATTCAATACCAGAAACTATGAAGTGCTTGAGGAGTCTTGAGGGCTGGCAGACGAACCCACTGAAGAAGCAGTCACATTATCTTTCACCAATCTCCCTTTCATCTCATCAAACAGCCTTTGGAGAGATAAAAGTAGATATATGGCTGGGTGCAACTATGTCCGGGCTGGAAATCTCACTGGTAACACTGGATTGTGTTTTGTTCTCCTTTATTCAGTTGTTTACTAACTGTAGAGGACTACAAGGACAAATATCTCAGGTGTTTTTAAACTGAGCCTATTTTACCTCATACTGAGTATAGCTAGGAAAAACACTGTAGCCTGTGGTATAGGTTGGGAGTCAGAAGGCTGAGTTTGCTTCCATAAGGACTGAGAGAACAGTGTGCTAGTTCAACACAATCTCTATCTGTCCAGCTGATTTCATCCAGTGTTGGCTACCAAATTTCAGTAACATTTGCAGCCTTTGACAGAACCACAATGTGCTCTGTAAAATTTGGCTGATTACACTAAGGTTGACAGGAGAGAAAAGCAAAGGAGATGGACGGAGAAACATGGATACCTTCCTGAGACTGGAAAGACCTTGGTTCATGGCATTCTATATTAATCTAATAGACCAGGAAACTTCTCAGTTGAATAAATGCAATGCTTTATAAGTGAATGGACACCTAAATATTTACAGTACCAGCCTACCAAGCCAGAATGTGTCCTTTGGATCTATTCTACTGTAGATCATTATGTATATGTGATTTTTTCAGTGCTGTAGTAGTCTGTTAATATGTATTTTTTATTTTCTAAGGAACATTCTGGGTCACTTTTTAAAACCTACCTTTTCAGGCAAATTAATAACAAGCAATATTTCTTTAAAAACAGGCATTTCTTGAACAAGGAATGAGTTTTCTTTTTGACAGTGAAGTTTACAATGGGTGGATACCCATCAATCTGTAAAAAGATCGGGACAATTCAAGAAATAGTTTTTGAGGAAAGAAGGGAAGAGCTGCAGACTTCAGGGAATTGAACTCTAGTTTTCGGTATGTAAAATTGTATTTCTACAGCTGAGGTTTTAACAGAGAGCCTTCTTTTTAAGAAACCTCACTGCTGTATCTGTAAGCCTCGAGTTTTTGAAACAAACAGGCAGGCACAAGAAAGTCAACATAAAGTTTGACATTCCACTTCAGTATTAAGTCATAGTCTACTGACTTTTTAATGTGACAGGAAACCTATTATTAATAGTTCTCACTTGCCAGAGAATCCCACTGAGATCCCTTTGTGATAAGTAAATGAAGTTGAACTGAAATGTCATGGCAATGGCCTGAAGAACGGCTAGAGAAAGATATCACCGAGATATATAACAAAAAGGGAGAAAATACCTTCCAGAATGACTGCAGTGTCTTCTCATGTAATCACGATGGACTTAGAGACATTGGACTTAAGGGTCATCTGGGAAAGGACAAAAGATCTCTGCTTATGTGCAGCAACGAGCAAACACTTCTCTTGCTCTGGTTGATCTGATTATTATTGTTTTGTTTTTTTCCAGTGGCTATCACTTCATAAGTGATTCAGAGTAGCACTGCAAATATAGTGATGCATGCAGAAAGAGTTCATTTTTCTCAACTGCTTGCAATGTGAAACGTGTGTTAGGTTTTGCCTAGGGAAGGGGGTAGTGTGCAGCATACACAGCCTTTGGAGGAAGAGTGCGACAGCATTCTAAAATACTTGGTACTTTCATCTGAAATGATTTGCTACCTCATTGTAAAGGAAAGCATACGTAGTACTGTCTAATAACCAGCTTCAACATGCAGTCAGAAAGCTACTCACTTTTTATATGCCCACATTGTTCGCTTTTTCTTTGCTTTTTCATTCATTCCTTTTTGCTAATGCAGCAAAAAGTCATGTGTCTGACATTAAGTATATATTTTTTTAACCAAACACCTGTCTGAAGACCCAAACAATTCAAGTGTTACTAGAAATGTTAAAATGGATATTCTTTTAGCTTTGATACAAGATCAAGCAGCCGTGTATCAAACAGCAGCTTGTAATACAGGCTTATGAGGGGGTTAGAGTCGATACCACTCATACTTTAATTAACTCAAATTCTAACAGAGTAAGTACAGGATATTTTCTACACAGGTTCAGTTCTAGTTTAGATTGTTGTCCACTGAATTCTGTTAACCAGTAACCATGGTGGCATATGAGGCTCCTATTTTTCTCTTTTGTAAATATTACGTTTAATGTGGTGTTCAGCAATCATAGGAAATACCTGAGATATGAGCTGCAGATCACCATTGCTCCTTAGCTGGGGTGGGGAATAGTGGTTCTGTGTATTTGTTGTTTTTAATGAGAAATTGATGCCTCAATAACTTGGTATTGTGTTCTGATGCCCCGTGTAACCACGTGAAAGAGAGAATAATTTTGGGGTGGCAGACAGAAAAAAGGTCTCAAATCAATTGAAAATCATTATCTTCTTTTCAAAATCATATTCTTTTCTAAAGGCAAGCCAATATGAGTCAAATGATGATGCTCACAGCTGTTTCCTACCTCACCTCTGTAGTAAATTTTCTTTAGCATGGGGGAGTGATTTATGAAAGGTTTATAAACATGCTTAACTGATGGATAAAATCATACTATCTCAAAATCTTGATTAGATACTCTACCCAAAACCACCGTCACAAAGTGTGTCTTATATGAATTTTCAGGAGTCTCACTGAACTGCAGGGATATGACTTTTGTCTGATGTGTCCTTAGACCTTCATAACTAACACCTTTGATCTTTCTACATAAATCTGAAAGCAGTGCCTTATACAAAGAGCACAATAACACGATCTGATAGAGCACATTCTCAGCTACAATATTCTCTTTTTCAACACAGAATTGTGTTGAATTTTCACTATGAATTTTCACCAGCAATGAACAAGAGCCTGCATGTTGTGCTTACAAAAATCTCCGCCAGCAGAAGTGACTGAATGTTTCACACTATGACAGCACTGTTGGTAGGAATATGTTGCCCACACAGTCCATCTTCCATTGGTTCAAACAGATGGAAGTCAGAAGGCACCAAATCTGGACTATACAATGGATGTGATAGGACAGTCCAGCCAAGACTGGCAACATGCTTCACAGTCTTCAGATTGGTTTGGGACCAAATGTTATCTTGTTTCAAGACAAAAGTTGTTTTCTTTTCTGGTCCGGCTCTAGAAGTTCAAGCCTTCAGCTTAATGAGTGCCATGATGTAGTGGTCAGAGCTGATGGTTTGTCCTGGCTCCTGTCCTGGATCCAGGAGGATCAGCTCTTTCTTATCTCAAAGTGCACATTGCTTTGCCTGTTGAGTGCTGCAACCTGAACATTTTCTTTGATGGGGAATGCATATGTTGCCTGCCACTCAACAGACTTTAGACTGCCATTTTCACTCTGGTGTGTAATGGTGACACCACATCTTGTCATCTGTCATGATGAGATCCAGGAAACCATCACCTTCAGCCTTGTATTTGTTCAGTAGGTCCTGATGAACTTGCACGTGGTGTTCTTTCTGTTCATGTATGAGCATTTGTAGGACCCACCTGATGCAAACGCTGCGATATTTCAACACTGCCACCATCATTTCCAACAAACAGAAGTCAATATTTAGCTCTGTTTGCAGTTCCACCAATTTGAATGGATAAGCTGATTGAGACACTCTATTTTGACTTGTGACAGCTGAGCATGTGCTCATATTTACTGTTTGGTCTTCATAAATGTTCAGCAATCATCAGTGAACACCTGTGAGTTCTGCTTTTTCTGCATGGAGAAAATTCAGTGACACACCTTTGCTCCACCTGCACTTCCATGTCAGACACCATTCTGTCAGATTGTCCCCCTGCTACAGCAACAAAATGTAATGGGATGCTGGAAGGAAGGTTCAACCTCTACTGCTGCCAATAGTCATCTCTGATGCCATGGGTCAGCATCGTAAAACAGGAGGCATTACTTTTGGAATAGCCATACTTTTTTTAATGACAATTTTCTAGGTTTTCAGCTATTTTTCCACAAATTATCTCTGAGCATTTCCACTGGCAGCTGTAGAAATGCAGTTTTATATATGGAAACTTACAGTTCAATTCCCTGGAATCTTCAGCTTTGTCTTTCCTCCCTCAAAAACTACTTCTTAAATTGTTCTGATCTTTTTACAGACCAGTGGATATTCCTCCCTCGCCATTTTTGCCAGGTCTGACCAATGCGTGATGGGCATTTGACAGCATAGGAAGATGGCTCTGGCTTTTTTTTTTTTTTTGCAAGAGTACATGAAATTTCTAAACCCAAATTACAATGAGTATAGTATTTTCTCTATATTTAACACTTGCAGCAAGTGATATCTTCCCAGCTCAGTTAGTTTGCATTTGTCACTGTAGAATATAGCCTAAATTAAATATATATATGTATATTAAAGGAAGATGTGATTTCTCTTGGAAAGAAGGCTGACTGCTTGTGTACCGCTCTGTTTAGTATGCAGTGTGGGCATGGTGCCACACTGACTTTTAACCCTAATGGAGAAAACACACAAGTTGACTGTTGGCCTCCAGGGAATGCAGGGCTTTAATGGGAATTTGAGTGTAAAATCTGGTCTCTGGAAGAAAGGTCACCACATCTGCATAACCCCCTTGAGTCAGGCTTAGAGCCCTGTCTGCCTTCAACTAAAGAGGCATTTTCCTGTGTCTGGAGGCTGCTTTAGTGCGAGGTACAGGGAGCACATGACAGAATCAGGGGAACTGAATGATGTTTGTGCGTGTTTGTCTGCACTCTGCATCCTAAGAGAAGACTTTTGAGGAGACCAATCAATACTACAACCACGTTCTGTGCAGCCGTGGCCTTGTTTCTCACTGTTAGGATAATGGAAAGTCTTTTACACTCATGAATATCAGCCAATTGTGTCTGACCACCAGTTTCTCCATGTCCTTCAGACCTTCGACAAAACGTTTCTCTGTTCAGAAGGGAAAAAGGACAAGAACCTTATATAACCTACTCACTTCACACTGACAAATGAATTTTAAATACCCATCATCAGCCTTTTAATTTCTGTGTGTCTTCCAAGGCAAAGCTGGTGGCATCAAGTTCTTCAGCATGATTTCTGCCTTGTTAGGGAGGATCCAGCGTTGAACTCTCCATCTGTTTCAGCTGCCATAGAAAAAGCCCTCCAGCTTGTCAGCCTGTGGAAAAGTTAAATGTTGCCTGTGGAAAACAAAGAGAACAAAGGAAAACAGCTGTCAATTCAGACTGTCCCTTTCCCCACGCATCTTTGCAGATCTCATCTTCCTCAGCACCATCTCTTCTTTCTCTTCCTGCCTCCCACCCAGACACGTCCCTTCTGTGGAAATAGGATGGGGAACATTCAGGATGCTTTACTCTTGATTCTGTCCCCAGTCTGGGAGCAAACTGACATTTATTTCAGCTCACCTTTGCCTAGACCGCATCACCCCATGGTCTCATCTAACTTCTTCTACTGGGCAGCTTGATATAGTGATACAGAAACCATGCCCACAGCAGGAAATTTTACTGAACGGTCTTTAATGTTCCTTTCAGCACAAGCCATTCTGTGATTCTATGAAATCATTCCTCCTGACAGACTGACCAATTTTAGGGCTTAAACAGGCTTTCAGCATCAGTCCCTAAAAAGGGGCTCCTCTCTGTATAGATCTGCCCTAGCATAAAGCTGAAGGCATGTTATGAAGGAAAAAGAAGACTTCCTAATTTAGAGTGGGGAAACTAAGGCAGAAGTTTATGCATTGATTTGTGAAATGATCCAGTAATCACCAGGGCAAAGGGAAGATATAATACTTGGCCAAATTCACAGGATCATTTTCATCTTTTATTTTCATTATTCAAATACAGTTCTCACTGCCCTCACCAGTTATTTTTCCAGAGAGGAGACACTATAAAACCAAGAATCTAGGGGTTCCAATTTCCTTTTAAAACCACAAGGCAACCTAAAAAGGAAGAAGAAGAAAGAAAAAGAGAGCGAGAAAGAAGAAGACAAAACTCCCTGGTTAAGATGTTCTGTTTTGTCAGCGTCGGTATAACCAAACTTTGCTTTTATAACAAAAATATTGTCACATCCAATTCCACTTTCTACCTCCATCTAACTCTGAAGTGTTTTGAAGCAGCAGAGAGCTGCAGAGCAAGGCAATCTGCAGAATATCAGCAGTGTTTTCAAACATGTGGTAATGCTTTTCCACACACATAAAAGTGACCCAACCCTAAGAAGGAACTAGGCATCTTCAGAAATAATGTTAGCTTTGACAACTCCTGTAGCTGTTTTGTACCATGTTTCTCCCAAGGTTACTACATTTCCATGAAACTTTTTAAGAGCACCGTTCTTGTCCTCACCCTAGCTGAGAGAAACAAGTGTCTGTTGCAACAGGACAAACTGGGGTTTTGATCCACATGCCTAAATCCCCTGTATTCCTATGAATTAACACCCAGAAAATGTTTGTGATTGATACAAATCCTTTTTTTACGATATGTCATTTACAGGGCTTTACTCCTTTTACTGTGGGTTATTAAATGCAGGCACGAGGGCCCAGTTCCACCCTGACCAACATCAATGGCAAATTCCCATTGATTTTTTTCAGGAACAGGACTGGCCTTTCATTGTCAAAGATTCATTTTGGGAGCTGACATTTGCATTGAATCCTTCCTCCCTGCAAAACATTTTTCATTACAAAATGCTGTGAATATGTCTAAAAAGCATAGAAATCTTTTCAAACTCAGTGAGGTTTTTTTTTTTTGAGGGGGAGGCAATTTATTATAATTAATACTTAAAAAATACCTGTGGGAGGCACGCAGGACCAAACAGGAGAGCCAGAGAAATATAGTTTACCTTGTCTCTGAAATTATCCGTATTGTTTTCTTTTGCCTGTTACTAATCTAAGACAAAATACATTCCATTTGATTAATTAATGATGGGAAGTACGAGAAAGCCAGGAAAAAAAAAAAATTAAGCTGTGCTTTGAAATGACAAATATTTGTCTTTTTGATATTTCTCTGTACAAGTATGAAACAGAATTTACTGAAGTTCAGCAGCTGTAGAAAAATGTTCCATAGCTAGAACACAGAAATGATTTAATAAGTTCTATGAAAAGTCAATTTGCATGAGATCAGCACCTAGCATATAATGGGTGGTAATGGATTGTTGGCTTGATTTTATACCACTTGACATCAGATTACAATACACTGAATAAATGTTAACCTATAATCCCCTCAGTAAAAGCTGGCATTGTTTGTCTTCTCTTGTAGAGACCACATTGATTTTCTTTTATTGGATGCTCAAGCGCTGCACCTCAGATTGATTACTTTGAATTAAATGTGCAGAGAACATTTTTATTATTCTAAAACAGAAGTCTTAACATTAAAGCGGTGCCTTCCACTCCTCTCTGCCCCCCCTCCCCCCCTGCTAAAAGTATACTCCACCATTTAATTTGGATTTCTTTCATTTCCCATTTCTTTTCAGGGCTGCTGTGATGCTGACCCCTGCTCTGCCCCTATGCCCCTTGACCCTGACACATCTGACCAGTGAAGACTCTGGGGGTGGCAAATTAATAGAAGCATTGCTTGTTAATTGCATAAGAGGAAAGCCAAGAATTCATCACCTCAGTCATGGCCATTGCTTCCCTTTGACCCTCTTCTCCCACAAGGCTTTTTCTGGTGGTCACATCTGTGGTTTTTCTATATCCTACGTATTTGCCATATAATTATTCAGCATCAAACCTTATTAATCAAATCGATGCTGTGTTTTAAATGGAAATTGCTGGATTAATACAAGCATTCATTTCATCCTGAAAATCTTGATGGCTTTAGCACATGGAATCCAATTGGAATATAAAAGAAGGGAAGTAGAGACCTGATTGAATTAGGAGAGGCATGCTACACATTAAATTACATATGCCAGCAGGGGTCCATGCTTTTATAGTAAAATACTACTGTAGAGTAGATACATCTTACACCTCCTGTGATTTCCTTACACTGGTCAGTGCTTTTGTGCTAGATAGAACTTCGGTTGCAATTTATATCTCAAAATGTGTACTTTCAAGTGGGCTCTTGTATTTTTTTAAGCACTTGTTTAATTTCCTCAAATACTTCTTTAAATTATTTCTTCAGATAGTCCGTGTTAATGAAATAACAAATGATGAGCTGCTGTTTTTTACTGCTTATTCATGGAGATGAGTCCTTCTTTCTTTCTGATATACCTGTATTTATGGTATTTATCGTGCCCTAAGCACACTAAACATCCTCAGCATGTTGCTGCTTGCTCAGTTTGGTGATTTCTGACATCCTCTCCCATCTTGGGGAGATTTGCAGCTTCTTTGCAGTGAAACTTCTCTGCAAAGGGCAGGGAGGGAAGTTAGAAAGTGAACTGTAAAAAAAAAACAACACACACAGCCCACTGACTCTACACACAGGCTCTGCAAGCAGCATGCATTGCTTCTTTAGACCTAGATATGCACTTGCAAAAATGGGTCTTAAACAAATGCTCCTGTTGCAATCCATATTCTTCAGGTCAGGATTTTCTGTGCCCTGCAGACTGGGAACTTATTTTTAATAGTTTGATTACAGGATGTTTCTTCTTTTTTCTTAATCGAATTAAGACCAGACAACTCTCAAAGTCACCTCTTCCTTTTCCTTAGTGGCACATTGGATCCCTGAAAAGTGCTGAAGGACACCAAAATGTTTTGAATACCTTCACCTTCCATTGCCATATTGAGACTGAATTACTAGGGTTTTCATAAATATTTCTGTGCTGCCTATTTTGAATTGTGATCCTCCCTCCCCCATTTTCTCCCTTGCTTTGTTTTCATCCAATTAGAGAAAATCCAGCCCTAAAAGAAATGAACACAGTGTTGTTTAGTTTTTTTGCTCTCAAGTAAATGAAATTCTGCTCACACTGTTTTCAGAAGACTAGGTCATCAGTTGCCCTACACCAACAGTCATTCTGCAGGAAAACAGAGATTGTCCTAAATGCAGATTGGAAAACAGCTATTGCTTAGCAAAGGAAACTGGAGCAGATCTCTACTCTGCTTCTGCTGGAGCTCTGCCCCTTTCCAGCATCACAGCACAGAGCAAAAGGGTGGGTGATGCATTCCATGGATGGGAGTCATCCATAAAGATTTCTGTTTGTCCCCAGCCTCTATGTGGCAAGATAATTCAGGAGAGATTTATATGCAAAATCCTCAGAAAACACATTCTATAAGTAACAAAACCATGTCTTATCATGCAAATCCAGTCTTAATACAAGATTGAAATTACTCAAAAGATATTTACACCAATGTAGTAATGCAACTGCATTTGGCATCACAAAAACAAGTTACTTCGGTATATTTTATGACATAAATTATTTCATTTTAATATCTCTCCTGTCAAATTAGATGAATTTACTTACCAAACTTTATACATAGTTCATGATTCGTTGTAAAAGAAGATTAGTTATAAAATAAGTCAGCTTAACATCCAGACATAGGATTTTAATAACAACTTGATATACAAAGACTGTCAGGTGCTGTCTGCTAGTGAGAAATAAATAATACTCCAGACCCTTCACTGTAATTACCATCATTCACTGTATGAGCAGGATCTGCAGCGTGGCTCATGCTGCACTGACTCAGAATTGCTTAAAGTCCCTTGCCTGGCTTGTGGCAAAAAATACGAGGTAGGACAGGGAAAATGGGGGTTGATGAAAGATGCCCATCTGGCTGGCACCCATAGCAGTTTCCCAAGCAGGTTCAAGTAATGTTTGTAAGCCAGTAGAAGCCACTTAAAACACAGCAGGTATTCAACTGCGAAAAAGAAGATTTCATTTTTCATTATATTTTTTTTTGTTTCCCGATTAGAGGACCTACGGGCGCTGCAGTCACACTCTCCTTCCACTGTGTGTTCAGGGAGGCAGATAGTGACCATTCTCTTCAAAATCATTTTTGATGTACATTCTCTCCAGTTTGACTTTTTCTGAACTTACGAGGAAGGGGAGAGTCAATATCCACCTTTTAACACATGTGGACCTCAAAAACCTTGGGTTGACATCTGGGCCAATCCTATCAGAGCCGTTTGTGTCACACAGGCAGATTTATGAAGAACACACCATAAGCACATGATTATAATCGTGGTGCCTAACCATGTTCTTCAGCAGATTTGCAAAAGAAGAATGAACAGTGGAATTGAAACCTTAATTGTATGCTGTATGTTCTGTTTTTTTTTTTGTTTTGTTTTTCTCCTTCCCTATATCACAGTGTAGGTGTTGTTTCCGAGCACATTATTTTTCTATGTATGTCAGTGAACAAAAGACACCGTCTTAACTTTTTGGAGGCCCCTTTCCACAGAGGAGTTGTATTCCTTGCGATGAACAAACCTCACGAGGGTTAGAGATGATAACAGGACGAGTGCTCTGTGCAGTAGTCTGCAAATTACATGTTGTGATGTAACAGAATCCAGCTGAATAAATAACATTCAAAGGACGAGCTCTCCATTCTCCTCGCCGTACAGTACAAAGATAACGGAAAGCATGTTCTAAGAATATAGCCATGCAGATAACAAGCCATAAAACATGCAATGATCCAGTGAAATCTTTCTGAAACACATAACTGATAACAGCTAAACATTTTTCAAAGAAAACATTTTTAAAGTGCTGATGCTTTATGTTTTGCTATTTAGAGAAAGAAAAAGCAAAGGAGCAAAACCCACTAAATGACAGATTTGTGCAAAGTGTTGCTCAGTCCCGACTGACTGCATCATGCAGAGGTAGGAAGGGCACGAGTTTACGCTCACGCTTTCCTTTAAAAAGGACCTACAGACCAAACTCCTGTATTTCTTTGTGTGGTACATGCATCTCTTTCACAAGGTTTCTAACACGCTGATGTCCTGGGGGACGGCGTCTGAAATAATCACACGGTAATTTCCTACAAGTTGAGCATAGAAGCATACACAGACCACTCTTCGGTATAAGCCCAGATTTTTAAGGCGCACATTGTGGGTTTTAAATGACAGAACAAAGCAGCAGGCTGGAGGTGTAGCCCAGCCCGATATCCCTCCTCACACCAGCTTCTCAGATAGCCCAGGACATCTCAACAAACACTTGAAATGCTACCAAACCCTAGCCGCCACTTCACATGATTTATGATGTCATTAATGTCAAGCTATCAGTGGACAAGAGTAAAAGAGACAACAGCAAAGCTGACTAAAAACAAATAGTTTTGATTAAACTCAAGGACGTTCGGTACAGCTTTCAGCAAAAAGGCATTCATCATTTCCGAAGCTGACCTTGTTTTTTTTTTTTTCCATCCCAAATGCAAACATAATACGTGTAGGGATTTCAACAAAATCTTTGAAGTAGACTGTGGCTAAATTCCCTTTTTTAGGCAAAAGTGATTAAAGGCAGCACCAGCACTTCTTTTCTGTCAGTTCGGTTTTGTTGATAATTGCCAAGCCCCCTGAAATTTGCATCTCCAGCTGATTTCTGCAGGATATGAAGCCTGCCCTTTAGGTCCAAGGCAGTTTTTGTCCCTGGAATAGAAATTCCTGTAGCATTTTCAGAGATCAGTATCCACATATGCACACCACTCCATATGTACTCCGTAATAAATAAGCAAAGATAACACAGCGTAATGATAAGCAGACTAGAGCAAAAAATATAAAAGAGAAGAAAACGAAAGCGTGCCAAGTAGAAGTCAGAAGTATTCTCTTTTCATAGAGAACCCCTGTGTGTATAAAAGAAGTATTACTCTGGAGGTCATTATTTTATTTTTGCAGAACTGGAAGCATGAATGGTACACTACGCTGCTATCAAATGGAAAATACTTAGTTGTTCATTTTCATATTGATTTTTCTACTTATAAAACAATACATTTGTGTATCTACGTAACAATTGTGTGCAAGTTCATCCTGTGTACATGTGTGTGCCTTAATAGAGGGACAAATGAAAGTGTAACAGGGAATTTTTTTTTTTTTACCAGGCAGCCTCAAACTGGATCAAAGAACATAAGGACATCACATTTCAGGCCTATGAGAGATCTGCAGTGAGCATTCAAAACCCAGATGGAAGGTAATGTTTCAAGCATTGAAAACATTATTTCAAAAACCTTTTCTGCAGGAACCGGTATTACTTTCGGAGCTAATGAGGATTTGTACAAAAGTTCATCTCCCTTAGAACAGGAGGAGCATCTTCCCTCTAAATCTTTAAAATCTTGAAAAAAAAAAAAAATCTCACTCTCCTGCTCACTCATTCTAATAATCAGCTTATAGTATTATTATTTCACAGCCTATAGCAGCAAGGTTAAGTGTGTCCTTCCAGCAAACATGCCTTTCATAACTTGCCGTGCAATTAGATTATTAATGTAAAATTACAGAAGGGCTATTATGGCTTCAGGACAAAGTAATTAAATGGCTGTATTTCATTTTTAATTGTTTATACAAGTATCTAAAACTTTCAGTTTTTATTTCCCCCCCCCCCCCCCCCTCCATCTTCTTATCCAAAAATGTGACCTAAATAGTACCTCTACTCTTTTGATATGTACAGTAAAAAACAATGGTACCCACCATTCAGCTGCAAATACATTCTCAAACACACTTTAAACAACAACAAAAAATGTATATATATATCTGCTTTTAAAATTAGTTGTATTCACTCTGATTAACAAAAACTTTCTGCTTGGAGCTTTTATGGGAAAGACACAGGCTGTATTATAAGTATTAACTGTGCATGAGAACATTTGTAATATCACCCTTGGAGAATAATAAACAGATACTAGAGATTGAAATTCTGACATAGTTTACAGAACAATAATCCAAACATCTGTTATAATGACAAGGGATTTGAGCAGAATAGAGAGTACATGGGAAAGCTATGCTACTTTTAGTACAGTTATAACGCTAAATCAAAGCGCTGCAGCTCAAGGCAGCTTGCTGCTAATATAAACAATTTTCTACATATTCCTGGGCCACAAGCCAGATCTCAGGATTCAGTTACAAGCACAAGGTCAAGAGGGAATCAACGGTATGAAATTACCATGTATGAATCAAAAGAATAAATGGATAATTAAGGATGAAAACAAATTAGAAGATATACTCTCACTTAACTCATCAAATAAATTTGCTGAGTAACTTCATGCACTGAATATGTTGTAGGATCTGCAGAGGCTTTAATGCATTTACTGCTTAAATCCACAGCATCAGCATTTTTGAGGCAGGCTTACCAAATCACCTTTTTATGTGTACTTCTTTCTGTATCCAACATCTGTCTACAATTATGAAGATAAATATTTAATCATGTCATTTGCTCAAGAGAAAAGTAAATAGAATTTCTTTGAAAATGACTTTCTTGCCTCCACGTTATACCCAGGAAAACCAAACGACTATCTCACTTCTGGTCTCGTTTTAACCTCCACACCCAAATCAGGCCTTTTCAAGCTGCAGCTTGAAAGATTCTCTGTAGCCATCAATAAAGAGGGCTTTCCAGAAGAAGACCTTCAAGGCAATCTTCATAACAATGAAAGGTTATGCATACATTCATTAAAAATCTCAGTAATTTTATTTACAAGCAGATACATGTGAACCACTGTCAGGACAGCGAGTATTTTCAGCACATACCCCATGCTTCTGAAGTCCAAGAAGGCACAAAACTGCTTTGAAATATTAAGCAAGAAAATGCATGTCTGTGTGTTCCCAGTCATCTTTACTCTCTTGGACGCAGTGGCCACTCAACACCAGCACTTTCAGGGGGTTCATCCTGAGTGATTTCTTTGGAGCTCTTGTAATCGGCTCCAACATGGTGACTCACCTCTTGGGAGGTGCAGTGGTGTGAATGGAGCCCCTCTGAGGACACACATCTCCATCACTCCAGGACAAATTCAGCTTTTCACAAAAAATACAGCCTGGACAGCCTTGCAGCCCATTGCCCCTCTCTCTTTCTGTGTACTGCCCTGAAGACTCAGGGCTAAGTGACTCAGTCTCTCTATTCATTCAAGTCAGTCATTATATTAAAGCGTCTGCAGCTACTGACTGTTGAAGTAGCAAGGACACAAAGCCTCAGTGGAAGCAATGAACTAATTTCCTGTAACCAGCTGAACATACGTCATTTAATACATTTTGATTGCTGCAGACTTGTACATAATTATGACCACCTTTTATTTTATTTTATTTTATTTTATTTTATTTTATTTTATTTTATTTTATTTTATTTATTTTTCCTCGGGTGGAATGTTCTTCAGCTTTTTATCTATTGAATAGAGGATAATAAAAAATGTTTTTAAAAGCTACGACATTATCTGTTCTATTGATTAAAAATATACATGGGTTTGTTAATGATTTTATTGAAAAAACTTGCTTATTTTGTTCCACTGTAGGGTGATTAAAGTCCACCTTCTTTCCAGAAGTCTCAGAGAGTGCAATCAGCTTTAACCATCATCACTTCTCACTAGGCAGGAGAAGATCAGGAACAGGATGTTAAATCTCATAAGTTGCTGAGATATGTCAGCTCCCAGATCAGATGTTGGAACTGAAATCTCCAGCAGGAGGGCTCAGCAACTGCAGCCACAGAATGGAAAAGGTTTTTTTAGGATCTTTTAAAAGCATCAAAACTGTCCAGTTAACATTTCTAATGTTTCTTAATCTGTAAAAGACACAAAATAGATTGAACTGTAGCTGAAGGCTATTGCCTGGCTTGGTAGATGGAATGAACTCCAGTTCATCCAGCTGTAGGATAAATCAATCTTAGTTTTTCCATCTCCAGAAAAAATATCCTTTCTGTCATTATCATTGCTTAAGTCATGATAACAATTGAGAGCACACCACCTTAGAAGAGGACTGTGACATTTATTTTCTGAATCAACTAAGAGTTAACATTTGAATAAGACTGGTATCCTATACTTTAAAAAAAACACGCTATGAAGCCATGGAGAGTGAGCTGCACTGAAATGTGACCCTGGTCTTATCCCTGTTCTATCAGCATACCACCAGCACAGCATCTGCAGAGCCTTTGCTCTTCCTAAAGGTAGGCCTTGGAGTAAGACGAGCACCTTGTGGTCCACAGTCACTCACTGAAAGAAGAGGCAGCACTGAAGCAGGTTTCTAATTCCCACCTTTGCCCTTAAGAACTTAGACAATATTCAAGAACGGGTTTTTGGTTCTGAAGATGTGAAGTTAACAGAATGAATAATAACAAGTGGTATTATAACCAAGGTATTTTATAGATAGTATAGTTAGACATATCATTGTGATGGAAAAGAGACAACTGAAATAAAGGGAAAATAATCACCCATGTCCTAGGCACACGATAGGAAACTCCAAAGGAGCAATCTCCAGAAAGAGATCCTTCCCCATTGGTGGTCAGCCCTCAAATGGAGTCTACAAGAGGCAGAGGCACACTCCACCCCTTCTGGTCACACAGGTGCATTGCCTTCACCTGTGCTCCTGTGGCTGACTCCGTGCTCACCTCAGGTCATCAATCAGTGGTTCAGGCCGTGATTCAACATTTCCCATACAGGTTCATTGCCCAGTTTTTTTGTTATCATGCAAATATTTCCAGGAATTAATTAGTTATTATTAAGGGAAGATTTTAGCACGAGCAACAGATTAGGACTAACAAGAGCAGGCAAAATACTTCCCAGTTGTGTTTCTAAGAAGGAATATAAACTGATTATCCTCTGTTCAGCAAAAGTATGATCTCACCTTACAAATCATGTATGCAGCCAATCTTGCATGTTTTATGAGGTCATTGGTCACAAAGAGAAAATTCCTGAGAAAGTGCATTGGAAACACTAGTTTTATGAAGTCAAACATTTTAAGGAATGCCACTGACATACACAGGCATCACAGTTTCTCAGACTGGAAAACTGTGGGACTGTCCACAAGTAGTCAATAGTCCCTAACACGTTTGCTCGACAAAGAAAACTCTCACAGGCTACATGAGAGGTCTCTAATTTTAAAAAACACCTTCTTCCTTAGCTTGATAAATACAGTATTCTTACATAGTGTGTTTCCCGAATGAGAATCAGCAGTACTTGACAGCAGCGTTTTTAGAAGAAAGGCTGTAGATTTATTTTTAAATTTGAGGAACTTTAATGTTGAATATTTAATGCTGAATATATATATTTTTAATCTAAAATATTTTATAGCAATTTATACCCCCTCAGAAAAGCTGGAATGCAAAATGATCAGTCTGCTTGTCAGTGTGGGACAATTTTTTAAAATACATTTGTCTTTCTTGGTTTAAATTAGTTCACAAGCTAACTCACAGAAGATACAGAGACATGTCGAAAAAGAGACAGCAACAGTATAAAAGAGCCAACAAAAACATTTCTTCAAAAGAATTTTACATCACATTTGGATAATAGGAAAACATCCTGTCTTACAACTATCGAGTTGTAGATAGATACAGATTTAGTATCCAGGGAGAAGTCAGTGGAATTTCATTTATTTATTCATTTATTTATATATTTATCTCTGACATTGGTTTCAGCCAATGAATCTTATGAATAATATCTTGATCCTCTGGAACTACAGGGCATTGGAAATATTCAAATGCCTACTTTTTCCTGATTTTATTAATTGAGCTCTTCAGTCTGGGATAGAGAAAAAAGTGATAGAAAATTACTGCAAAAAGGTACATGTGTATTTCAGTTGCTGTAGGAAGGATAAACAGTTAAACCTGGTCTATAGGAGGAGTCATATATCAGTATCACATTAGAGGACAGTACTGCAGGGAGGTAGAAGCATTTGGCTGTTTTCCTTAACCTCTTTTGGCTGCACTACCATGGCCATCTACATATGTGGGACCCAGTAAAAGAAGCCTCCATCTTCAGGCCTCAGCAGAGACTAAGGAAGGAAACAAATACCTCTTGAACTTAACAGAATAAAGCTCACTGTCATTTAAGAGAAAATAAATGTGTGATAACAGAAAGTGAGGCATCCAGCAATGGTTTTATCCAACGTAAATGTCAGCCTTTGCCTCACAAAGAACTTGCTGTGGAGGAATAAGGGCTGTGAGAATTGATTCTCCGTCCCTTGCATGAGGGATATATATATTTTTTTCACTTGAGTAGCTGTGCCAGTGCCAGGGGTTGTAGCAGAAAAGGTCTGTATATGTCTGGGAATAAAAATATTTCCAGGACAGATTGATAGGTGGGGCTGTTTAAACATCACCACTTGCTTAAGGTTGTGCCTGAAGTGGCAACGTAGGCTTTAATTTGATTATAGCATGTTTTGCCAATTAGACCCTGACTAGAAAAAGAGAAGAGGCATATGGATAGCCCTTAGGGAGTCAATACACCTACACTTAAAATTGAGCATAAGCTCCAGTATTTTTCTGGATAAAGGTGCATATTTAAAATTATATCTTTATTACATTATTCACCACCATCAGTGACAGGACTTCAAAGCTCTTCTTGAGCTTGTCCATAAAGGATAGGAAAATATTAGAGTTTCTGGTATACATTTGCACTGAAGCATTTGAGGTGATAATCTCTTTCCATCCAGCAGTTAAATATTATTGTGCATGTCAAAACAAAATTGTAATCCTGGGAGTGGGTGTCATGTAAAAATGCCATGTTCAAGGAAAACTACAGTGATTAGCTCTAATACTTTTGCTATCTCAAGGAATATTTGCTTAGAAAAACATTATGTAGCAAAAATTTAGCAGCTGGCCTACAAAGAGATGCATGCAAAGATCAACTGCTCAGCTCATCTTCCAGCTCTTTCAGATTTTTAATTTAGGATTCTGTTTATACATGTGTAAATAACACAATGGTTCACATTTCAGAAGTTTGTGCAGAAGTTCTTATTCTGCGTGCTTCACAAATCTCATGAATATAGGATAATCACTGCACTTACTGCTGAAATTCGCTGCTAAAAAACCAGAAAAGGTTTGGAGAGAAGAACTGAGAAAAGGAATAATGCAAGAGAATGGTTTCTTCCAGTATTTGTTTTGGACAAAATAATGGAAGAGTGCCTTATTAAAGTTATTAACGTTTCAGGAAAGCAGATGGGAAATGCATAGTTTGGTATAGGCGGCTGAAAGTAGAATGTGAATTTTGGTGAGGTAATTCCACTTTTCTTACCTGCAGTAGGAATATTTCTCTTTTGGAATTGCAGGGATCTGTTTTTACTACAGACAGCAGTATTAATTATATCTCTGTACTCCATTTTAGAACACATTTTCAGTGCTGAATGCAAAAAAAAAAAACAAAAAAAAAAACCAAACCCAACCCACTGGCAATTAATAAGTGAATCACTGACACCATTTTCTGAAGCAGTGGAGGGTCCCTTGTGAATGTTTCCCCTCATGTACTGACAAAATCCATACGAGGGATCTCATGAAGTCTTAATGAATTCCTACCTTGGGATGTTTCAGTAATCAGAAATAGCAGAATAGGCAAAAATAAAAAATAAAACAAGCAGACAAACAATCAATCAAAAAAAAAAAAAAAAAAAACCAACAGAAAATCACAACAAACTATTTTCACATGTGGCTGTGTGCTAATTTAACAGCCAGAATGTGCTGGGATTGAGATGCCCATAGTTTGAAATGCTGAAAGATGTAAAGTTCCTCTTTCTTGAGGCTAAGCCTGAAGGCTGGACACAAAATCCAGACTGGGTATTTGCCTCATTTAGCCTGCAACAGTAAAAGGCTCTTTAGACATTTTAGAACAGCTACAACTAGTGCCAACAAACTGTGAAAAAAAGGAAGTGTTACAAAAGAGTCCAAAGCAGTACAGCTACAGACTACTGAAAGCTTGACTCAAATTCATATGATCACTGTATGGGAACCAAAATGTGATACCAAACAGAGATGTATGAAGAGTTGTTGTGCCTTGTTATGCTATGTTATACAAGACAGCTTCACCTGGGATAAAAACCGTGATCCCCTTTTGTCTACGTTAAGTAAAGCATCTGATGTATAATGAAGATGGATTGCTACATTTCATAAGTTTGGCACTTAAACGTTCCTAGTTGTGACTAAAACCGACAGTAAGATTTACTTTTGCATATCAGCCCCCAGTGGCTAAATAATCACTTGCTCATTTCATCTTCATTACTGCTGCTACCTTTCACTTTGCTCTTTGAAAATCAGAGGGAAAAACAGATTGATTTTTAGAGTTACATGTGCAACAGCAAAACTTTCCAGCTGCAGCTCTGCCCTGTAGATAAGGTGGAAATCCCTGAACTGCTGTGGAAAACTCAAGGGCTTTTCATAGAAGGGAACGTGGCTGGCAAGGGGTTAAAAATAGTAATGGTATAGGCTGGGCTGCTGTAATGTTGATTTGAATTTCCATATCTCCCTTGAATATATATATTGCGTTGGAATTGCATATGTAACACATAAGATAATCATGCATTCTTTTCTTTCAACACGGTTTGCATCAGAACCAGATTTGTGGTGGATTTTAACACCTATAAGTAGCTAACACATTCAGCAGTAGCAAGCAGAAAGTATTGTGTGTCAACAGGTTTAAACAAAGTACATCAATCCAGGCTTGCAGCATATTTTACTACGGTATTGTGGATCTTTAGATGTGACAGGTGACAAAATGGATTGTGATACTCGTGTAATCTTGAGAACTATTTCCAAAAGTATATTGTTACTGGTATCCTCAAACAGATCAAAACATAGACTTCCAGAACTGAACGGTATACAAGACGTGCTGCTATGAGACATGAGAAATATGCAGTATTTTCTCAGTCCCAATGACCTATATAAAAGCTCTACCATGCACACAGCCCAAATCAACATTTTATACTTTGAAACAAATGCACACTGTAACCTATAAATGTAAGACTACAGAACTTACTGAGTGCATCAATATCAGCTGAAGAATTTATCAGTTTTCTCTGCTCCTAGGGTGTTCTGTAAGGACACACCTGGCTTTTCACATTTGTAGCTGGTATGGACATGATAATCCCCTTCAATGCAGTCATAAGAAGGTTACCTTTCTTCTGAGTAGCTTGCTTGCAGCCCATGGAGTTTTTCAACTGCGCTGTGGTCAGTTTCACAGATTGATCTAAGAGCACTTTACTGTCAGTATTCACATTGATAAAGCAAGGAATATGGCTAATATAAGTGTTTTGCTCTCCAACCTTGCCCTCTGTCTTTTTTTGTTTGTTTGTGCTCATCAAGAGCTGCTACTGAAAACAGACCTTTGTAGTAAAGAAAAGCAACTACCTTTTAAAAAATACAATAGGTGAATCAAACAAACAAACAAACAAACCCAAAAACAACAGATTAGGTAGTGACTGAAGTCAGGGGAAAAATGACCAAAGTTGTCCAGCTTCCCATTGTGCCAGATATACTTATGACCTCCAGGTGCCAGATATACTTATGACCTCCAGGTGATTTCTACTCTTAAAAGGATGGGATTGTGACCAAACACTGCCTCGCCTGTGTGTTCTTACCAACCTCTGATGATGATTTTACCATCAAAAAGGCCTCTATGCCAAAACAGGATCCCACACATCTGGTTTAAGAGTGAGCTTCTGGAGCTCAAATACCATGTTAATATTAATGAGAAGATAAGAACTGGGCATTTGGAGCTTCTTGACCCCTGCAGCTATTTCCATTTGCACTTACGCTTCAATCCTATGTAGTGAAGTACAGACGGATTCCCCCATGGTATTTAGCTTTTGTAGGATATTGCTCCTTTTGAATATGCTTATTCTTCTGGAGAACTTGTCTGCTTAATTTAGTACATCTCTCCCTCTCAAAACAATAAAAGAATAAGAAAAAAGCGTGAATATCTTTCCATTTCTTCACTTTAGCAACTTATTTTCCCTTTCTCAATATGGAGCTAGAGCAAATGGACAAGAATAAAGCAGTAACTTTAAAAGAAACTGTGCAAAATTTAGCTTCCTTGGATGTCATTTGCACATGGGAAAACAAAATGAGTTTAGAGTTTAATTTACATACATTTCTGCAGCATTCAACGAGTAACTCTGTGGGCATATAATTATTTAAGAATGAGAAAAAAAAAAGTGGGTATTTCTTATAGCAGTACTTTGTGTAGTTCTAACAAAAATATTAAAAGCTGGAGCCTCAGTAAAACAATCAGCTTATTTGTCAAGGAAATGAATGGGAAAGCATTCTGGTTTATACAGTTCAGAAAATAGGATTTATTTACACACTCCATGGAAACTGTATGCTCTAAAACTGCATCCTAACTACAAATATGCACACATCTATTCAGCACCCTGCCAAAGAGACTGAAACGACATTAAAAAAGAGTGAAAGAATGCTAAGCTTGCAAAGTCAAACATTCAAAATCTAGTAAATGCCAGAATTCAGATTGCCCAGGCAACCTTGCTGCTGACAGCAGATGCTGATAGGTTCAGTCAGCATTATCTCCACGTCTGACCCCTCCTGTGATTCCTCTAGTTCTGTTCCCCAGGGTGCAAATGTCCTGTGTCTTCTGCTTCGTAGAAGTTTCCTTGTGCAAGGACCAGAGTCTGGGGGTAGGCACTGGTTCCTGATTAGGGTCAGCCCAGATTAATCCTCTTCTGTGAGGAGAAAGAGGCTTGATATTTTTTTCTTGTTTAAATTCTGACGCTCTGTGGACATCTGAGGGAGTAATTTCTCTCTTCCTGAGAAGAATGTCCAATATACAGGTAACTACTCAATATTTCATTTGCTTTTCTCATTCCATTATTTGCCTTAGTCATTATTTATTGCAGAGAATAGAAAAACTGCTCTGATTATAATGTTAATAATTTGTTAATATCCTCTGAAGCACATCTCAAAATAACTTTTGATTAATGAATGTATTTTCAGAATGTTTTCTAAAATTATATGCAGATAGATTTTATAGTTCAGAAAAAAAAGACACAAATATCCTCTATCATTTGCAGGTGAGTGTACTCAAGTTCTTTGCAGAGAAGTTGGATGTACCTTCTCGTTAGAACAT
Source organism: Callipepla californica brunnescens (assembly GCA_023055505.1). NCBI lineage: Eukaryota > Metazoa > Chordata > Aves > Galliformes > Odontophoridae > Callipepla > Callipepla californica. The sequence goes on from JALIRH010000066.1 coordinate 2,241,067, forward strand.
ACACCTCTGTAACACAGCATACCCATTCCAGATAAAATATTCAAATGGTTTAGCTGCTGACTTGCCAGACCTGCACTGAGCTTAGGTCAGGTCTAATTACTTTTATTTTCACTACTTTTCATATAGTTTTAAAGTTGCTTCAATTTGACCAAATAGTGTGGGCATTCACGATTGTTCTGAGATACACACCACTGGTACCTGCCAAATTTCAAGTCACCCTTCCAAAAAAAGGGTTGCTTTCATTTTTTGAGAAGGCATATCTTATACCTTTTCATTCTGCTGTCTTGTCAATAGCCAAACCACTCACACCAGTAGGCAACAACAAACAAGCAAATACCTCTAGGTGAACATGAAATTCCTATCAGCACCCAGAAAAACTGGTTCTCTGGCCAGAAGACCTAATTACAAAGTCCAAATCACATACTTATCATGTACACTTGTTTAAAAGCACTTGCCATTATTCAATTTTAAATGTGCATTACCTAATCTTTCTTAATCTTTTTTTTCTTTTTATAACTCTAGCAACAAATGACTTGTTCAGCATGGTGAAAAGCATACAGGATCCAGGCATCAGGTTTCTCTTTACAAATATTGACATTTTAATTATGAAAAGTCATATCTCTATAATCTCCGAGGACAATGTGCTATTCCCATACACTTCACCCACCAAAAACTGATTCCAACACTGTCAGTATCTGTTGATGTTAAAGGTCACCCATTTTTCACTGAATGGTGCATATGAGAACTAAAAATTGGTCTATAGGAGTAGACCATGTAACTAGAAACACCCTTCCTCTCCTTAGTCCGTTCCCTGCCCCCCAAACAGGATGTTTCACCTCCTGCTTTTGTACCCTCTCCATTGCCTTTTCAAGGGAAGATTGCAACCAGAGAGTTATAGCCAACAGCACTATGAGCAGATGAAGGCTGGTGATGAGTGGTGTTTCCAAGGGGATCCATCCTAGGACCATTGTTCTTCTACATCTTTATCATTGACCTGCACAGTGGGATTGAGTGCATGCTCAGCAAGTTTGCAGACAACACCAAAAGGAGTGGTGCTGTTGACACAACAGAAGCAGGGGATGCCCTCCATAGTGACATGGAAAAGCTTGAGAATTGGGCTCCTGTGAACCTATTCAAGTTCTGCAAGGCTGAGTGCAAGGTGTTGCACTTGGACTGGGGCAACCCCAGATATGTCTACAGTCTGGAAGAACTCACTGAGAGCAGCCCTATGGAGAAGAACATAAAGGTTCTGGTGGATGAAAAGCTGGACATGAACCACCAGTGTGTGCTTGCAGCCTGGAATACCCTAACCCTAACCCAGCCCAGCACACCTGGGGACAGTGTGGGAATGGATGAGTGCAGTCCTAAGGCTGTCCTGGACCTCGTGGCATAATGGATTATGGAAAATGTATCCTAAAACCCTGGCACAAAAAACCCACCGTTGTGGGAGCCAGGAACATCCTTGGAAGGCACTGCTTGGAATTGCAGCTGGATTCCTAACAGCCAGAGACAGCCTGAGGATAGCAGCGATATGGGAGAAACATTGTCCCTTCTGTTTGGCCATGGTGAGACCACACCACCAGTTCTGGGCTTCCCACTCCAAGAGAAACCTGGGCATGCTTTAAACTAGAAAAGGAAATATTTAGATTAGATGTTAGGAAGAAAATCTTTACTCAGAGCAAGGTGAGGCCCTGGCATAGGCTGCCTGGAGAAGCTGTGGGTGCCCCATCCCTGGAGGTGCCTTGGCAGACTGAGCTGGTGAGGAGCAGCCCTACCCATGGCAGGGTGTTGGAACTGGGTGAGCTTTAAGGTCCCTTTCAACCCAAGTGGTTTTGTGGTTCTTTGACTTTTGCTTTTGTATGTGTTGAGCAGTTCAGGGCCCACGAACATTCAGAACACCATTCTTGTTGTGCTTGCTCGTCTCTGAATCTCAGCATTAATGCAGAGAGTCTTTTTATTGTACAGACTATGTTTTGAAATGAAAAAGTCCTCATGTATAAACATCATTTTAATTCAAGTCAGTTGCTTGTGATAATCTGTGGACAATATTCATCAGATGACAGTTTCATCCATTATCTATTTCTGTCCATGGGAAGCACTGAAATACACATGAAAAGTATGCAAAATTTGTTTAGAGTGATTGAATCTAAAAAAGGGCGGATTGCTATGAGCAGACATCTTTTTAGTCATGGTTTTCACTGAACTGTATCTGTTCAAATTCCCTAGGCCTGATGTCTTCCCAGTTGGTGGTGATTCTTTCAGTAATGATTTGAATTCAACAGAGCTAATTTTGTTAAGACATTTTTTTTCCCCTTTAATTATTAAAATATTTGTGATGTGAAAACATTCCAAAAATAAAGCTGGAAAAATAATAGTAATATTAATACAAACAATGAAAGGAAACAAATGCAGTAAAAGAATTTTTCCCTCAAGTTCTCAAGGACTGAACAGAGCTAATAAAATCATTACCCAGCTTGGAAATGCTGCAATTCGTAGTCATGATAAGGACTGTTCTCCTTCCTGGACTTGATCAGTCTCTACCCTTCCTTGAAATATACTGTTAGCATTGCATAAATGACAGAGATTCCTTCTTTTTTCCTTCTTTTTTTTTTTCTTTTTCTGCCATATATTCCCACTGCTGACAGCCATTGGCATGAGTATCACCACTGACAGAAATCCCTCCTGCCAGGCCATCTTTTGTGGTTTGTGCCTCACCGGCTGTGTGTTGACCACTGTTTAGGGACAACTTCACGTGGATGTACACCAAGCAATGTAGAGAGGGGCTAGGGGATTTCTGTGTATTGAAAGTTAAAGTATTAAACAATAAATTATATAGGAGTTAATATTAGATTGCTTTCTTGCAACCAAAACACTATGTTCTTTACTGTAGGCAAGATTTAAATAGTGCAGCAATGCCCACAGCTTTCTGAGTCATGCTACCCCTGAATTCTGTATCAAATTCAGAAGAATTAAGCTTTTTAAGATTTTCATTAACTTAAATGTGACAATGAGTGAAAGAATTATGCAACACAGACTTGTGCAGCTACCAAATAGGAGTTGCTAGGAGTGAAGATTCAGAAATGTCATAGCAGAGTGGGAGAAAGTTGAGACTTCTGCTACAGAAAAAGAGGTAAGAGAGTGTGGCTTTTAAAACTGAGATGACTGATGTCTTTAGCAAAGAGCTACACTACCCAGTGGCTGTGTAAGAATATGAAGGAAAAGCAAAACATTCTGGGGCATTATATTCTCACCTTGTCAACAATCACTTTTTGTCACACCTTCTGCTTTTCTTCTGCGTGCTGGAAACACCACTCTGTTGCTGGGGTCTCAATACGTTGCAGTCATCATATTAATGTACACTTTTGTTTGTTCTAAGGAACACAGAAGTAGATGGGGCCTCCTCAATCACCAGTTCCAGTTCCCCCTTGTCATAAGTAAACAAACCATATAATCACTTTCATCAATTGATATAGCTACAGCAGGCGCTAATTAAATTTTCGGCTCCTATTAAATTCAGCAGCAGTGAAGAAGAACGTAGTTGAATATTTCAGCTAAAATAGTTAATCTTGACATTTAAATATTCATCATTAAGCTCCAGAGTTAGCAGCCTATTCATAAAAGGGAATTCAGGTTCTCTCTTTATATCTGTTGATAGAAAAGGTCATTTCTTCTCTTTACTTTCTATTTGGGTTTCGAAGGGTCTCCTTATAGTCATAAAGCCTGGAAACACAGCTGTTTAAAATGGAAAATTTAATTCTTTATCATTGTTGGCTGGTAAGTGATTTAAATACAGAAAGCCAGTGCTTTTTACACGTGGTTCATTTATAATTCTTCTGTGAAAGATTCTGTGCCTGTAGAAATTAAGTCATGAGGCAAAACAACTATTAGGAAAGTTACACATGGAAAATGAAACTAAGGAAACATGCCATTTTCCTCAGTGATTAGAAACAAATCCTTTATTGCTTGTTTTTCTTATGGCAGACCGATCTTGGTCTTTTATTTGCATATTTTTTCCTTTGATGCAATAGAGAGTGATAGCGAAAAAGCTCTTTTACATTTTTTTTTCTTTCTCCAGTTGCTATGGCATTATTTGTTGTTTGGATTGTTGATGTTTAATGGTACGTATACTTAAAACAAAGGTTAAATTTAGGGCACTGGTAACTAACATGAATAAATAACCCCTAGTTATAGCCTAACTGACTCAGAGGGAAGCTGTGAAGTCCATTGCCATGCAGAGGGATGTATTAATACACCGTAGCTCTAGGGACACATCCACACTGCAGTTAGAAGTGTCTGCAGCATAATCTAGAGGTACTCAAATTGGCAGAGTAGCTTGGGGTAATACTACTAGTCTATTTTCAGTAATACTGTTTCCGTGTGGGCTAATTTACCTTATTTCTGCAATTGTATTGCATATTTAGTCTGAGCAGCCTTTGGCCTCCCCTTTGTCCAACAATCATAGAATCATCAAGGTTGGAAAAGACCTCCAAGGTCGTTTAGTCCAACTGTCCACTCGTCACCAATATTTTCCACTAAACCAAGTCCCTCTGTGCAACACCTAAAAGTTTCTTGAACACCTTCAGGGTCAGTGACTCTACCACTTCTCAGAGCAGACCTTTCCAGTGCCTGAGCACTCTCGGAGAAGTACTTCCTAATGTCCAACCTAAATATCCCCAGTGTTGAGAAGCTAAATAACCAGACGTATTTCCTATTTTTGTCAATTAACAATAAAATTCTGATACCTGCCTGCTGAAAATCAATTTATTTCACCTCGTGAACGCTTTGGTGTATTGCAGGGTTACTTGTTACCACTTTTCCAGTGTCAAGACTTAGCACAGAAGTGATTCATACCACATTAACTAGCCTGCAAGTTGTATGCTTGAAGGATTAATGAGCAGTGCTGAGCTGTTTTCTGTAGGAAGGTTCACTGTTGTCATCCAGAATGCTAGAATAAAGCTTCCAATTAAACACAATATTGGCACACTCTGTTAGAGACTAGGAGATAGTTACCACCTCCCTGCAAGGTCTACAAGTGGCATGGACCTACCGTACTAAAAAAGGAAGTGAAAGCTTACTTGCACAAAAATCTGTTATATAATTAGCCTTTTATCAGATGTTCTGTAGTATTTAATAAAACTTGTCTTATTTGTCCACAGAAGGCTTATCAAATCTGAAACTCATTTCACTTCTTCTCCTGTGTTTAACTGTGGCTTCTCTAAAAACAGTAGAGAAGAACCCTATGGCTATTTGCAAAAAGTCCAGTCAACAAGAGCTAAGCATATTTTAACAGGGCTGTCAGATAAATCTCCCTATAGAAGTTGCCGTGCTCACAGAAATTCAATAGAGCACAGCTTGGTAGCACACACCACATGGAGTCTTCCCGAGGATTAAACCCGTGCCTAGTTAAAATGTAAAGTTCATTTTAGAAAATATGCAAAAACTGATTATTTAAAAAAAAATATTACAGGATAAAGAAGATTCAAATTATATTGGTCAACAAGGATAGATTAAGTTTCTTTAAAATAAGTATTTTATATCATACATGAACAGAAGATCATGAGAAAGAGGAAGGGAATTTGAGCTATTAATGATTAAAATAAATCAGTAGGTTGTGAGCACTGTTGCATGTGTTTTAACACTTGTAAACGTGCATTTTAACATGAAGTTCACACGCTGGTATTTTAGATTATGTTTTCAAATTACAAACATTTCAAACGTACAAAGATGTGCCATAAAATTGTGCTCACTCACTGTGTTATATGAAGGGGAAATTGGTGCAATTGAAAAGTCACGCAACTACGTGTGTAAGTAGGTCACAACCAAGCCCAACCCATGCACCTTCATGCAAAGGCTTGCAGATAACACCTCTGTGCTGCATTAGATGTATTTTCCCTGTGTACATAAAAACAGGTGCTTAATTACTCACAGATCTGTCCCATTCATAAATAATGGATAATACTACGTTGTAGGCGGACAGGAATCCCAAAGAAGGTACTTATTTCTAAATGCCATGTGCAGAATACCTGCTGCAGTGTAGAGCACTGACAGGCAACGTACACAGCGAAGAAGTACACCCTGTTCACAGTATAACAGCAGTGCCTTCGAAGAACAACCTTGCTGTTTAAGTTACCTGTAACAGTAGTCCCCCTTAGCAGAACGAGAGTTCAGCAACACAGAACTGGGTTAAGGGAGAGTAGATTAGTGATCAGTTACTGTATCTACAATATTCACGAGCCTACACATATACATATCAGCTACCAGAGAAGAACTGAAAGTTTTCCTGTGTTCTATCAGCACTTTTTATCTCTCCACTGGAAATTTCTTCCAGAAATACCAAGCAGAATAACAACGTCGGTAAGTGCCACATTTACCATCAAAATAATATTGCAACACTAGCTCTAATGTACAATTGAGTAAATAAAGAAGTGTTCTTTAAACATATTTATATGCATATAGAGACTATGTGTATTTATATATGTATGCTTTCATACTTTCGTGAATGCAGAAGTCACACTCATTAAAAGAAAAGGCTGCACAAATGGAGTGTCCTGAGCCCAAGTTGTTTTTCAGTGTTCAAATATCCAGTTTAAATGGGATCTCTGGAAGTTAGTTACGCAGGATCTAATTTTGAAATACACTTTTGTACTTTCAGATAGGGAAGAGAGAAGGAGAGCAATCACAGCATTCTGCTATGACAAGTATCCTTCTCCTGATCCTTGCCTGCAGCTCTTTTCAATTTTGCTCTTAAAACACAGACCAAGTGCTATTGCTAGCAAACATTCCCCTTCAAAATGTTCACAGGTTCAGAATCACAATATGATCAATAACTTCAGGCAAAATTATGTTGAAACTACCTCTCGTCTCACTAATATATGCAATTATTGAGCCAAGAAGTCTAGGGACATAAGAAGTGGCAAAACCTGTAATAAGCATATTTGATTAACATCAGCTTCTTGATAGTAAGAGTTTGGGAGATAGAAAAGAGATCAGAAAGAGAGAAGCTTGGTGTTATTTCAAGGGAAGGAAGTTAAACAAAACCTGCTTTAACAATTTTCTACTCTTAAACAGGATTTTGAACACTTTATCATTCCAGTTGTTTTTGAACCGTTACTAAAAAACAACTTTTCTCTAAGGTCTGGCCCTCTAATATCGTTAGCTACCAGAAGCAAAGCTTGGTTTGGTTGCCTGAAAACCATCTAAGGACCTCCAAGTCAATCACACATCTTATAGAAGCACAGCCAGCAGGAAAGCAGGAACACAAAAGCATTGTTTTCTTCTTGTTCCAACATCCCTACAAAAACCACGTGTATGCACCACTGGAGGTTTGACTTCTGCTTTGCTGTTCCAGTCTAAGACCTCTCGTTCAAGAATCTCTTACTGCAGGCACTCTGCTGACTAGTTTTGTTAGTCACTCTTTAGGTTTTGGTCTTTGGCTTCCAGTAAATCTCTGGCAGTCTTTATTATTGGCTGCTTCATCGTACTGCTTATCTGGGTAAATAGATGACTAGTCAGTCCATTGTCTGCCACTAATGCTAAAACTGTATGTAAAGAGAGAAGACCATGAAGCCAACTAAAAGATATCTGAGAGTCTGAAAGAGAAAGGCTGAATTTCGTGAGGTAGGACAGAAGGAAAAGTTTGAATTTTTTGACTTGTCTGTACAGGAAAGCTCTCTTCAGAATTTAAGCAGATGTTTTTATAATAACACAAATGCCTGTGTAGTCTTTTACTTTGGTAGAAAGTTTGCTTTTGAGGGCTTTACTTTCTGTCCTTGAGAGGGGGCTTAAGCTACATAATACAAGCAATCAATATAAAAATAAGGCTCTTTTAGTGTGGGTAATCTATTACAGTAAGAAGTGCTCCTAAAATTTAGTTATCCTTGCTGAATGATGGCTTATTTTGTAATCTCTCAAGTACAATTTTATCAGTCTATCAGAAGATGCTAAGCAAAGATGGTAACATTCATTTAACTATTCGATCAACATTAACTATTAGGCTGTATTTTTTTTTTAAGTAAAAAAAAAAAGCACTGAAATTATTTTTAGGGTAACAGACATCGACCTCAGGTAGTGTGAATAAATAACAGGTAGATGTCTCAGTTAACTGCACAATTACATCTAGCAAAGGACTTAAAATGTTTGCAATATTTTATATCTACTATATATATTCCATCTCTTTCTGTTTGTGTTGCTTGCTTAATGTTAAGTTATGGTTAATTCCGAGAGGAGCAGACTAGCACACAGGTGGACTGGAAATTGAACAATAACTTAAATATCGCTTCATTCACTGAGATCTAATGGACCAATTCAGATGTCATTCCTCTTCAGTTTATTGCTCATCCTGTGGAGTGTTATTGTGTGGCTGTCTCCACAAGAGTATAGTTGCAACATGTATTCTCGAGGGGCCTACAGACAGCGATGCTGAAACAAAGAACTTTGAAGTGGATAAAAAAATCAGCTTTGGGATAGGAGTCTGAAAGACTCGAAGATTACAGAGATGGGTGAGGCCATAGGTGCAAGCCAGACTTCTCTGATCTCTACATGACACAGGGACAATCTTGTACAGAAAATTCTTTCTTTCTGTATACTCTTCTTGCTCTTAAACTCACAGAGTATTTTGCTTTGGAATGCCTGTTTTCAGTGGCTGTATTCACGTGCTGGTCCAACAGTTAATAGGTCCTGCAAGTCAACTGCATCTAGTTGAAACTGATTATAGGTCTCCATTTACAACAAGTGATGTGTGCCTGCATTCTACGTGGTTTAGCTGCGATCAGGAGCTGGTGTTCAGCAGAGAGCTGTACAGTATGGACAAACCTGCAGAGCTGGGCTTTAGAGAGAAAGAAAGGGAGAGAAAAATTCTTTTTTTTCCCTACATTGAGTTATTACAAAGTTCCTACATGTAACATTTTTTTTTTCCTGTTTATTTTCTCTATTCTTGCAAAATGTTTAACTCCTACTATTTTCGGTTTTGTGCACCTTCTTTTCACTCTTCTTGCTTTCCTGAATTGTGTTGTATAGCTCTAGAAATTCACCTAGGGAGAGACTTTACCGAAGCCTCAAATGTAATCTCTTAATTCTTACTCCTTTCTTTGGAAAAATGAACAAAAGTACTGTGAACAATTCCTCTGAAAATAAATACACACCACAGGTAAATTAGTAAGCTTTTTCTTTCCCATAGTATTTTCCTTACAACAAATTTGTACCAGTGTACATGTTTAGGTGAGAGGAAGCACTACAAATAGAAATCAAAGTGTAACACAGGGGAGTGTGAAAGCATGTGAGATGTTCTGAGTTTCTACTGGATTTCTCATTAAAAGTCTTCTAAACTCCTCATTTAGAGATGATGGGAGAACACAGACTTTTTTTTTTTTTGTTGTTGTTGTTTTTTAAATGAATCCTTATATGAAATAGATTTCATCTCAGAGAGGAGTAAGTGTGAGTTAAACAAATTGCTGACACTGTGTTTTCATTACGAAACCTGAAGTCACCTGGAAGCAACCTGACTGGCAAAGGGAATCTTCCAGTGGGATGGCTGAGGAGGAGGAAAGACAGCCGCAGAGCTGTGGGGGGCTAAGTGGAAAAATGTGGGAAGGGCAATGAGGGCAGGGAGCAGAGCAGGGAGTGAGAGGTCCCTGGGGAGGGAAAGGCCAGTCTTTGATGTGCAGGCTGTCCTGCTGTGCTTCTAGACAAAAGAAAACGCTGGTACCTCTCATGAATGCTTGGCCCTTTCTCTATTGAAACAGCAAGTGGAGGTTGAAAGGCATCCCAAATGGAGTATTTGGGTGGGTACTTCTGTACATCGTAAGCATTTTTAGTACATAACAGTCTTTATATTTTTTTTGTGGGTCTTCACAGAAATATAGTTTACAATCCTCCTTTTCACATAGGAAGTCAAAGACAACAGAACAGTTTTCCATTCAAAATCACCTTCTTATTTCAAAATCATCACGATAGCAATGGTAAAATTTTGTTCTGAAAAGAAAAAAAAAATAAAGCAGAGAAAACTTCTTTTAAAAGAGGCATGATTCCCTTTTTTAAGAAACTACATTGGCAACGAGTTTCTCTTCTGAAAAAGTGGCTGCGTTAACTTGCTATTTTAATGCATTAATGTTGTACTTAACATAGCTGAATGTGCTGATGTGCTTTGTAAATTGTTCAACTGTATTTTCATCATTTCAGCTGACGACATACACCAAACACTAGCAAAAGTGCTTAGGCTCAGAAACACCTGCAAGGGACAGCCTAAAATCAGTTGTGTGGGTCCCATAGACATGTAAAAACCCAATAAAGTCCCCTGCACTGAACAACTGCCCCATTTCACTACACACAGTTGGGTTTCTGACAGTAGGTGCCAGGACATGCCCCACAACAGGATGCTGTGAAGAGCATCCTTCCCCTGGGACCCTCATTTGTGGCCAGTCTGTACATCAAGAGCATTGATGCTAATTTGGCTGCTCACACCCTGGGCTTGCTCATGGTGAGGAGAGCTGAAAGACATGAAAGCTACTTTTCCAAACTCATTATCTTCAGCTGTGCTCAGCACAAATCTGATGCAGTTGCAGATCTGGCCTTCTGTTATTAAAGCCATTTCCATCAGATTGAAAATGGAGGGAAAACTAATGAGGAGAAAACAAAAGAGGTGCTGGACAACAAAAACAGTGCAGTTTTCATTTACTTGTGTAAGGTCCAAATTATATGTTATGCTGCCTACTTAAGTCAAAAGGAGACTGACAGCTCAGAGCACTGCGGAGCTGTAAGAAAATCTTGCTAGTATCTGAAATGTGACACGGCTCAAGCGACATGTATTTCATATTAGCAATAGGGCATACCACCAATTTGAGTGCAGTTTGCTTAGTTTTCATACTTCCCAGAGTGCAGTAGTTCAGAAAGTTACCTAAGTCAAATTCCCAGGAAAGACACGTTGCCACACTCATCATTAATTTTACTGTGGTCTATGGCTGAATCCAGCTGGAGCTGCAAGAGGAATACATTTCTGTGGGCTGTGTTCTTCACAAAGTCACCACACTGTGGTCTGCCTGAAATTGTCTGTCTTGAGATGTGGTCATGACTACCTAGAAAGCAGTTAGCTGAGCAACTTTTTAATTGATCTGTATAATTTGCTGAAAGAAATGAAGGAATTTTTGAACATTATTTGTATGAATTCTCACAGTATTCCTTCTATCAAGAAGCACTACTATCCTGAAAACAGTGGAATAATCTGAAGAAAAATATGAAAGATCTCAAGTGGTAAGAAATAAATGTAAGCATAATCTTCTAAAACTTTGAGTGAGAAATCTTGGAATTTTGGGGAATGAAGGAACATTCAATATGTGCTTCATAATCCAGGTTTTTCTGCTAAGTTTTCTAGCAATTACCACCTCTCTCCAGGCTGGAAACATTACAGCATTGTTTTTCAAAATGTCTTCCTTTCAAATCTCAGAAATGAATTATGCAGTAAGAGCAATAAAAATAAAAGAGAGAGTAATTCCTGTATTTGCAGAATTTCTATTATATCTGTTTGGTCACTTTGTTTTAGCCAAAGCACTATTTATTTATCTATTTATTTATTTATTTCAAAATGTATTATCTTATGAAAAATAACTCTTAAGAAACCACGGGGAAAAAAATACTGAATCTGTCTAAATCTGAAATCATTCCTATCAGATTTATTAGATCCTAAGTATTCTGTAGGAAAAAAAAAAAAAAAAAGAAGAAGAAAAAGAAAAACAAGGCTACCTTTCCTCCAGTATCACGTGAATAAATATGCAGTTGGATGCCAAGTGATAACACTAATACATGTGAAGGAACTAATCATGCTTCAGTCAATTGTTGGACTCAAAATCTCAACTGCATGAAAATATAAACTGTGTTTTGCTGTTCCACTCTGCACTAATTTCTATTTATCTCCCTTCTAGGAGTCTATTTCTAAAGTTTAATTCTGCTTCTCTACATTTTAAGCTTTGTGTGACCTTTCACCTTTCACTTTGAGCTATTGTGTTGGATTTCACATCCGAGCACTGATTCACACATCTAAATCTCCAGCAAAATGTAGGCTTAAAATGCATTGTTCCTATCAGAAGAGAAACTTTGCTTTTATAAAGTGTGAACAGCTGTGCAAAATACTGACTTAATGTTAGAATTAATGTCAAGAACAAATGTTCAGGGCTCTGTTTTTTTCTTTTTTCTTTCTTTTTTTCTTCTTCTTTTTTTTTTTTTTTTTTTAAGATTCTAAGCTGCGCTATCTAAAGTCTGACAAGCAAACAAAACCAAAGGGGAAAAAAGAAATTCAGTGAAGCTTATATCTTCATGCAACAGCAAAACGTCAAGCGTTAACATTCAGTTATTATTTTGTACAAGAATATGGGAAATAATTCAACAAAGTACTATTTTATTTTGAAAGAGCACGCAACATATTTGCTGTTTTTAAATTATTATTTTGACTTGGCCCACCAATCATCAGCTGCCAGATAGGAACTATCAACACGAGGAAATAAAGTTCCTGAGGGTGCCTTTCAGGAGAAAAGTCACAGTGAATGCTGGGGTTGTGGATGCACACTGCTCTTTGCAGCGCGAGTGTGTATGAGCTGCTTTCTGTCTCTGAGACATCTTCATATGAACATAAGCTCAAGGGACATCTTCATCTCAAGTGGACAGAATGACACCGAAGAAAAGTGTTAGAAAAGCTGTTTGTTTGTTTGAGCTGTTTTGTTTGTTTGCTTGTTTTCCTTTTTTCTTCTCTTTGAGAAAAAAAAAAAAAAAGCTACTCTTGAATATTGAATGTGGAGCTAGTGCTCCTACAGTTCTAATCGCATCTCTGGCTGGTTTTCGTTTAGTTGTTCCTTCAGTGGTCATCGTAATTACCTTCTTAACCAAATAACTTCATGTGGAAGGAATTATCTCTATGAAACTTTGTAAAAATCTGGGTGTGCAGGAGGAAAATGTAATGAAGAAGGCACTGCAACGCTGTTGTTTTTATGGGTAAGCAGTGAGTGGGAAACAAAATGGTTGCTGGAGCTTTGGGACGTTTGGGTTAAAGAGAAACTAAGTGCCATAGGACGCAACTGCAGATTGCTGTTCAACATATGTTTGAGTCTGTGGCAAACGCTCGAAGAATAGAAATGCATCCAGCTACACTGCTCTCATTAGTACAGTGGAAACATCTTGAAAAGATTATTACAGGAAACAGTCATTAAATACAGTGTTCCTTTTATATTTTCTGCAGAGTTACATGCTTAATAAAATAAAAATAGTTATTATTTCTGAGTATACAAGATTACAAACAGGAAATCAGTGAGGGATAAACTTCCTACAAACAAGTCTGTCTATTGCAATCAGAATGGAAACTGCTACTAAAAGAAGAAAAGCTGCACCGTGTGATCCGTGGTATTTAATAAATTTTACATTCAGTACTGGTTTATATGCAAGTTATGCTTCATGCAAAACATTTAATTGGAGAAAAGTCTTTGTTTTAAAACAGATTCCATTAAGTGATCTCTAATCCTTGCAGAAAATATTAGTTCAGTGAATATACATGTACATTACACACTACATACATATGCATTTCATAGCACATATAAAAGGAAATATCAATATTATTCCATGTCCACTGACTACTGTAAGAATATTTACAGATTATTACAGTCTGTGTGTAGAGTGCATTAGGGAAATTTCAAGCCATTTTTGCCACATTCATCTATATTTGTGATGAATAAGTAACATACAAAAATCAGTCCTGGCAAAATATGTAAAGAGATATACATATTTTTCATGCTATTTGATGCTACTTACAGAGCTTCAAGGTGGCTCCTCTTCCCAGAAGCATTAATTCAGAAGCTGTGTTCACATGGGAAGCACTGAACTTTGAGATGAGACATGGTGTTCTGGGATAATGATTAGGGTCTTGTCAGTGCATTGCAGAACATCTCTTTGCAAAAGATTTCATTAAAGTAATATTCTCTTCACAGTCCAATTTCTAGAAGAGAACAAAACCAATGAAAGGCGATGGCTGAAGTGAGAAGAAGGAGAGAGTGAGTAGAAAAGGTTTCATAAACTGCTCAAGTAAGATGAGGCTTTTCTAGCACTAGAACTGTTTAAATTTTAGAAGGCATCATAAATAACTACAATGTAGTGTAGATAAGAAGAGAGAAATTCATATTTTGGGAAGCACCGTTCACTAACCTGAATCTGCCAGGACCAACTTAAGTAACCTAAACGCAACAGATAACTAAAATTGGAGAAATCATATCCCACTTAAAAGTGTGGATCATTATCAAATATTTAAGACTCACGTTTTTGCTGTTTCTTTCTTCTTTTATGTTTTTCAGGCATGGCACATGTGACAGCCTGAGCCAGCACAGACCCCAAATCTGGCAATGTTAGAAAGTTTCTGTAGAAGAATATTTCTGATATTTATTATCTAAATATTTGGCAATGCTTTTCATCCTTTTTTTTCCTCTGAAGATGGTGTTAGGAAGTAAGCTTCTTATGCTGAAAAAAAAAAATAGTACACAAAATATATTTTGCCAGAAAATTAACTCAGACTGTGTTTTGACCAGACAAAAGTAATATTCTGTGAGGAAGTGAGGAAGCCAGATGTGCTCTTACTTTTCCCTGAAACGTCAGATCTTTTAAAAGGGCATGCTACCTAAAAGCGTAAATAAAAGCTTAAACAACATTAGAAAGAAATATGCTCTCATTCTTTAATTATATACACAGCCTGAAAACTCTACTGAAGAATAATATCCCTCAGTGTCTGAGGACTGCACTGTACTCTACTTTTCAGCCTGGCTCTTTTTACTATCTTCCAGCATTCGTAGGTGTTCCTCTGCAAATTACAGTACTTCGGTTGAAATAATCATGTCTTACATCTGTTCCAGATGCTTTAGTTCGCCATTCTTTTGCTTTTCCTGACATTTCTCACCACTGGATTTGATTCTGAAATTATCTCTACCACACATCTTCAAAAAACAGCTTTCACTAGGAAACAGGTTTTGCAATGCTTGCACTATCTCAGTTCTTCTCATAATTGTGTTTTTCAGATCCCTTTCCCCGAGAAAGATGCTTAGCATATTAGTTTCACTGAGTGGCTTTACCTGTTTTATAGTGTATAATATTAATCCATTTTGGGTTAAACCCCCTTGTTTAACCTCAAATTTACCACAAAGATGGGAAGAAGATGTTTATTCCAATGGATCGGGTCCATCTCACCGACAAAGGACCATTCACTTCAGCACAGCTTTTTGTCCTCTGATTCTACTTAGCACCAACAATAGCAAATTGACCATTCCCTGTGTAAGACCAGATCACACTCCAGTTACTTGAGTGATTAAATATGTTGCATGTGCTTTGTTTCCCAAAGAAAAAGTCTGGGGAATCTGTGAAAGCTTTGACTTTGGATAACCTCTTCTACTCTACCTAAGCCCTTCTGTCTTGCCACCTCCCCTAAACTGGGTGATTCTTCCCATAATACTATCAGGCCAGATAGTTTTGGTGTGTGGTTTTATACTGCCACATCCACCTGAAAGTGCTGGTGCAGCTGTGCATGCTGGAAGGCCTCTCTCTGGACTGTGCACACGGACAAAACTGAGTTCACAGGTTTTGCATTAGGCAATTAGTAAGGCACCTACAAAGGCAGATGTGCACGCACATCCTCTAACGCTTTATTGGACAAGGCTCATTGTAGAGACAGATCGTTGTGGAGTATCTTTTTATGTGCAGATTATGTGAGAAGGAGAAGAGCATGTTACAGAGGTGAGCTCCTTTATACAGGTAGTCGCCCTCTGAGAGTCTTTATCAGTGAAGAAGCTGCAAGCAGCAAAAACAAGATGGCTTGTGACCACATTTGATTTTCACTTGAGAAGAACCTTATTCCATTTCCAGGAAGAATGTTATCTCAAAGTTTGATGGAGAAAATTTTCCTTGGGCAGATGATGTATAGTAATTTTTGGAGCAGATAATGAATATCCTCTCTTACAAATGCATTCCATTTTATTAGCTAGATCAATATTGCTGTAATTTCTAGCCATTAGCATCTCATTGCTGCATAGTACATAAAAATATTTACATTAACACTGATCAAAATTGCAACAGCATGTATTAAAATATGAATGACATGTAATCAGAATTTTCTGTTTCTACTGCCTCCAGTTATTTGTGACCCCAGATATGAAGTTCAAGTTTACACTTAATAGCACAATTATGTAAATCTGTAATTCTAACACTGAATTACAGCTGGTAATGGTCAATAATTATATTTATGTATGATGTGAAGTTAATACTGCCACCATAGATTAATGTAAACAACAAAATTATTTCTGCAGTCAAGAGCTAACAAATCATCATAAACAAAGAGAACTAAAACAATCTCTTCGGAGCTTAATTCCCCCAGTGTAGTAAACAGATTTTTTATTTCCAGTGAATGTAGAAGCACTGATTAAAGAAAAGACATCTCTACAAAAATTGCACAATGACTGTATCTGTTAGTATGGCTTTTTAAAAGGAATCTTTGAAACGGAGTTCGCTTGGTAGAAGGAAAAATCTCTGCGAAGAAATCTGGGTAATAATTTTACTGGAAGAGTTCTGGGGGAAAAATAAACCCCGAGGACAAAAAACAGCAGATTAAAACGAAAACAGAGGGAGGGGTAATCAAACACATCCAATATTTCATAACTTTGAAGCTCTTCAGAGTTCACTCACCTGTAATATTGTTGCTTGCTGGGAAAGACAACGGGGAGCTGTGTAATGGGATGGAGTAGTCCTTGGAGAAACCAGGAGCTGGTCGTTCCAGAGATGGCTCAGCTTGGTGTGCTCACACATAGCACTGCTCCTTCAGAATAAAACAAAACCTCAGCTACAGTAAGGACTTTTTTTTTGTCAAATACACCTGTCTTGTCTTTGATACTCACTGTTTGCTTACAACAGTTGCTGTACCAGATTTGGTCCAACACTGAGGTGAGAACGTATGTGACTCAGTATAAAAGCAGTCCTTCCACAATGTTGGTTCACTATTTACCTTACAGGAATCATCAAAGCTGTGGACAGCTAATTATATTACGGTCAACTCTTTGTGTAAGAAACTCACACTGGCATAATAATAGTGCAAAAATGGACTCTTCAAGTACAGAAGTGTTTGTGGAGTGGAAGTGTGCATGGCCTGGCAGGTCCTCTATGTCCAGTCAGCAGCACATGTTCCAAAAGAAGACATCATGGGTTAGGGATCTTCTAATGGCAGTTTTAGCCAAACTCACAGATTAACAAGCTTGAAATAATTATAAGACTGTGCGTTCAGTAGGAAGCCTGAACTGAAGAGCTCTACTGGAACTACAGTTGAGTGTAAAGTGTGCATTACTTAGTAATGGTTTTTGTTACATTTTAGTAAACACATGGGAAGAAATAGGGGAGCATACTGTTAATTCCTTAAAAAAAAAGAAAAGTTTCAGCAGTAAGTAATTACAATTTTTTAAAAAAGACATAATTATTATTTTTTAATAACCTTCTTGTTGGCGCTCGAACAGTGGAAGACAGCTGCCAAGTTTATTGGCTTTTGGTTTGTAGTCAGACAGTACTCATAAGTGGGTGGAGGTGGCTCACAGCACTTCATTTCATTTTTTTAAGCAGTTAATTTCTGCAAGCTGTTTCAGAGATAGCAAGATTAATATTGGGTAGGAGGCTAAACACCTCTCATGGAAGGGAAAATAGTTGGGAGAAAATTGGGTGAGCTGGAGTCATATCGTTATTACACAGCTTTAAAGTGATGGCCTTTCTTTTCATACTTTCTTTCACATCACTTTCCATCTGTACTCAATGTTTCCATTTATATTAGCTTTCTGACTAGGAGAGCTCTTGCTAAACAAATAGCAAAACATTAAAAACATTTAGCTACACCATAAAATCAAATGGAGGATCCAAAGAAATCGAAAACAAAACCAATGGAAACACTTCTAAGCCAAAATCAGGTCTTGCAAAAACATCAAACCTAATCCAGAGACTTAAGAATAAATTTAAAGCAGACTCAAAGTTTATAAAAAGGGCACACAGAGGGGAAACAAAAGTCCTGAGAACAAGACTCTTTGAGGCTTAAGATTACTGATTTCAGAAATTACTGAGATGCCCCAATGATGTTTTGTTTTTTTCTTTTCTTTCTGAGTATTCTGTGCCAGGGGTAAATTCTGGTTCTGAACTGCGAAGCTATGCCCAGACCCTTTGCTTTTGCTATGTCACATACCTGTGATATGGACTGCACAGAAAGTAGGTGGCCCAACGATGCTACCCCACTGTTAAGAAGAGAGACTGGCAGAAAATTAACAATAATGACCACATTCTTCCAACAAAGGACAGGAAATGAGGCATGAATGATGGAGGCAGAGTGAATCAGAGCACAGAATTTTGGAGTTGTAGCTAGAACCATGATTTTCAAGGGTGTAAGGCTGAGGTCTCATTATTTGTACCACCAGGTTCCACAGTATGCTTCAGCAACTCTGGAGCTCCCACTTCCCTTTCTTCTAAACATGGAGCCTCACCCTTTCCAAACGAGATCCTAGGTCCATATCTGCAGCAGGTGTGGTAACTAGTAAACTCTTATGCAGAAACAGAGGTAAGAACTACAATGAAGTTGTCAAATATGCCAGACCTGTTAAAATTCTAGATATTTTTAATTCACTTAGTGACTAAAGAAAAAAACAGCAAAGCCAATTGTGGTGAATGTTTTATAAAAGATGCTGTACTCTCCACTGAGAATGAATCTGCAGGAAATTTTCCAGAAATATCTGAAAAGTCTTCTGAATCTGATTTAACACACAGTAATCTCAGCAGAGAAAATACATGAGGTATGTAACATACTAAAACAACAAAGAGGATCAAGTAATTACACTCAGAAATTGAAACAATAATCAGACTGCCTCAAAGGATGAACTGGATGTGGGCTTCGTACAGGACACTTGCCCAGCTCATTTCAGAGTAATGTCTGACACTGAATCCTTCTCTCCAAACTCAACTTGAAAACTATGTCAAAGGAAAGAGCCTGGGAAAGTATTTCTTTGGAAATCTTTTCTGTCTCATAAAAGCTTCATACATTTTTTTACTGCGTTAGCACATCTCAGAGCTGTAGCTAATTGTATCGATGGGAAGAGTCGGTAACATTTGACATATTAACTTCATGAAAGTCTAAGACACTTGGATCATCCAGGGAGGATATATTTTGACCAAGGTTTAAAGAAAAGCATCCAAAAGGACACTAACTTTTTTACCTGGATCACTGAAAACTGCAGACTTCGCTCTACACCCCATAATATTCCCCGGATGCCTCTTTGGAGGTTCCTCATGCTGCAGGAATTATTCATAGCTTGGGATGGAACAAGCAGTTTGCATTTATTTAGTGCTCTTCATGTGGTGAAACAAAGTCTAGGTTAGAAAATATGTATATGTTTCAGCATGAAAGCTTTTATCAATGCATCTGAAGTAAATAATTTAAAATACTTCCATTGCTGAGAACTTAGAAAATATTCTCAGAAATATGTGAACGCAGTGACCATTAAAAAACAAACATAAGATAATGGAAACACCATTTTAATTTAAGCCAGATGCTGATAGATGGTTGTTAAGGAACTTAAGTCGGATTTACCAGAGTAGAAAATAATGTAGATCATGATACCAAGCATAAGTGCATATACTACTTTTTTTTTTCCATCTTTGTGACAAATTTGGAAACAGATATAAAAAAAACTTGTAAAGATGCAGAACAAGTATTCGAAAGTATCGTACCTGAGGGGTAGCCAGAGGCAAAGGGAAAAGTCATAGTTTTCAGTTCTCCATTATTGGTCTGTTTTGATCATTTAACAGTTGTGGGGGATGTGCTTCTGTGCAGAAGTGTCATACTCGTGAATGACACCTTGCTATCAAATCCTTCAAAATGAAGAGCCAAAAATATCCTTCCAATGCTCTGCCTAAAAACACATATTGCCGCTGTGATGGTGAGATGGCTGTCGTGCTGTAGGCTTTGACCGAAATAAGTACGTATCAGAAATTCTTTGGAGGAACATAGCCACTCTTCTTTAAATCATCCTCTTTGAGACATGAAATTTCTGATGTAAAAGGAAATTCAAAGCACTGATATTCTGGTTATATGAGAGGTGGCTCAGAGTGCTCTTTATCAAAAAGAGGACCGGAGCAAACAAGAAGGCGTCGCTACTTGAGAAATAGAAAACAGAAAGACTACCATGCTCTACTACAGCTGAATGCAGAAAGACCTTGTGGAAAATGTCAGCCAGCCAGCCAATTGCTTGTGGCTAAAGTATAAAAACAAAACTGCAGTTAAAACTAGTTTGACTCCAGCAATAATGGCTTCATTAAGATAATGACAGCTCCTAAACAGATGCAGCAAATGTATTATGGCAGGACAGCAAGGTCACTTTCCATGCCCAACACATGTGAGCAGGTAGAAACACAACATGGAGGCAAACAGAAATTTGGCCAAAAAAAAAAAAAAAAAAAGGCAGATTAAAAACAATGACAACAACAATAAATGACCCAAAAAAACAGCTGTATGCTCAGGAGATATCAGCAGTGCAACCCTAAATTGATTTTAAGCTTGGAGAGCACAGTCAAAGCACAGCTGAAATACTGCTGTTTGAGAGGGAATCAGTGGGCACATTGAGGAGTGAGACTTGTAGGGAGAGGTGCCAGAACAGAAATCAAAACCCTTCGTGTAGAGTGATTCAGTGGAGGAAAAAGATATACCTCCATCTACCTGTAGATCTATAAACACAAGGCTGACTCACAACTTGTGCTGAGGACTGATGTACTACTTCCAAACCTACTGTGAGTGGTACAGGGCCAGGGAACGTTGCACTGCATCCTTGCAGAACCTGGTGCTGAGTCTAGAAGCCTCTGAGGAATGGCTTCTTAGGGGTGATGAGACTTGCCATGGATAGTGGCACTCGTTTGTGTCTACCCAAACTATTTTACTGCAATCTCTGCACAGTAATACAATGCAATGCACAAGATATTAATGTAAAGAGACTGAAATATGTGCTCAATTTAGTGTATGTTTGGCATGCCTCTCTGTAAACTTTTTTTGTTTTGTTTTGAGTTATGACATTGATTTTGAATGCAGCTGTGAGTAAAATTTATCAGAGCCCTGTTGTTTGTTCTGCAGCCTTCCCAACTTGTTTTCCCAGCATTACACAGAGGAGCCAAACATTCGCTGCTGTACTTGAGTGGATTTCTTTGCAATAGTATTTACTCTATGCTCGCTTTGCACTAAGCCTTCTTCTTTTCATTCTTCCCGAACCTTAACAAAGTTTTCTTCTTTTGGATCCGTGACCAGATGTGCTCACCTAAAAAGCTGTTATAAGTCTTAGGAATTCTCCATTAAGACACTGCACATTACACTGACTGGCGATGGCTCTGTTGGAATACCTTTAAAAGACACATTTTCAACAAGGAGTTCAAACCTTCTCCTGAGTGGCACTATTTCACTGCCTTTTAGCTGGCATTCAACACAGTCCTACTATCAAGAACTAGTGAACTAATGCTTGTATCCAAAGCAGGGATGTACCCATGGCTGGGGTTGATTGTGATAAGGATATTTGATAAGAAAGCAGAAAACAAGCCAATCTGTAGTAATCAACATCTGAATGGAACTACGTATTTAGTACATGCCGTGGGCTGCTAACATTTGTCTAATGACACTCTGGAAACAACACAGAGAATTTACTTAGAAACGTTTTGATATCACTATTTAAGATCCACAGTTAGCTCCTATTATCACTTGTAAAGTACCACCTACCAGCACTGCTAAATTCCCATTTTTACTCTCAGTACCAAATAGTGAGTAGTGGTTACACATAAAACAGCACAAGGTATCCATTTGATTCTTTTAAAATACAAATTTAAATCTTGAGTAATCTTTCCTAAAACACACACCCACTGTCCAATGCAATTCACATCAATGTCTGGTATTTCTACAGCAGCATTGATATCATCACTTACGAGCTGTCAAACAGTCAAAGTACAGTCAAAGTGACTGGGAAGGAAGAAATCAACGAGGAAAATTATATATTTTCAGCATTGTGATGAAGACGCAGTATGAAAAGTATGTATTCATTACCTCAAAAACAACCACTGATTATTTTGTTTTGCTTACTTTCAGTTTTCTTACTTCAGCTTTTCTACAGAAAAGGCCCTCTAAAGGCCTCAGGTTTTCCATTTGCTTTTGCTTTAATTCCCCTATATTGAAAACCTGGAAAAAAAGACTTCTAATAGAAATAATCTTATAATGAGTTTGGGTATTTTTCAACTATATCAGAGACCTCTCTCATTCCAGTCAATAACGAGGAGAGGTTGGTGGTCTAACTGAGCCATTAATAAAGCCTGCAATTGTTATTTAAATATATTAACTTAGTTTACAAGTAAGCCAGCAAACCTTTCCATAATTCTTCTTTTTTACATTTGCTATCATTAGGAGATGTAACTGCATTACCTTGGTGACCATTTCTTTGAGAGTGAACTTCCTAGACTCAAGTTTTCCTATTGCTTCCCTCACAGCACTGCAGGTTGGCAAAAACATTTGTGCTTTTTAAAAACAGTTCTGTTTCATACCTACACTGTACTGAAGGCATCTGTAAGTTACCATAAAGATTTATTTCAAAGTCACTTGAAAACAAGCCTACAGTCAACTGAAATATTAAAAACATATTTTTTTCATGGTTAATTGCCTTGCAAACTAATTTTTGGCATGCTTCTTGTTCACTAAGATAAAGCAATGCTCTGTGATTCTGTCTGTCAGTTGCTGCTGTCCTCCAAACCTCATCCCCATGATGATCTCACCTTGGTCACCTGCGAGCAGAAATCATTGACAGTGCTGGGCTCTGATACAATCAGTGTTTGATCAGTGTCCTCCAGGAGACTGAGTTAATGAGCCATCCGATGTGATGAACTTCATCAACTCCTACTTTGAAACAAGAACCATCACTTCTCATCCACTTTTAATCCCATGTCGTTCATCTCCTAAAGAGTACTGTGAAGGTAATCTGAAGTGTAGTGATAAGTTAACATTCACATCAGGTTGAAAGGACTTTTTCCAGGCTCTAGCTGAAATCAGGAATGGCATAAATATTAGAAGAACCAATGAAAATGGCAAAGTATGGGTTTTGAAAGGTCCACCGTCTGTATATTTGAACTCAAAGTGATGTATGTTCAAAAAACTGCAGACAGAAAATATGTTTCTATCCAGCACTGACTACAAGATAACGTGTCATTATAGTAGACACCTGCCTGCTACTGAGGATTTATATATTTGGGCCTCCTGTCCTCATTACCACACATTATATGCAGAAATAAAACTACTTACCATAACATTTCAAAGGACAGAAGTTGCTGCAGATCATTTTAGCAGCTTAGTTGGGCACTAGTGCTCTCTGCAAGGGATATTAATTCAGGAGTGCTGGCCTTATGATTTTTAAATGGTACAGAAATATTACCCATTGCACTAATGCCCAGTGACAGGGATCATATGTACTCTGTGAGAATGACCACGTCTTTCACATGAGTTGGACACACATGTGCTGAAGTCAAAACAAAGAATGACCCAGCTTCACTGAGGAGGTAGCATGGAAGCAGTCACATTCAGAACCGAGCATAATTCATCAAAAATAAACAGGGTACTAGGAATGTTATGAGTGCCACAGCTAAAACAAAAACAAAACTCCGGTAATGAGAACAGTCTGAATCCCAAGTACAATTAAAAACATTCAATCGGCTTTTGTAAGCTGTAGGAGAAAAGGAAGCTTGAAAAACGTGGTAGAAAAAGAATAGAGTAAGAATATAATAATAATGCATGCAGATGTGTGTACTTAATTGCACACAATAGTAGTTAAGGCCAAGGAAGTATATATTCATTCCTCAAATAAACAGAGCAGCTTTGACACTGGAGGCAAGAGACTGTATGCTTTTGATTGCCCGATGCAGGAAAAAACATTGAATAAATTGAGAGGGAATAAAAAGTGAGATGCTGTGTAGACACAAGGATGTTGTGTTTTTGATGACAGCCTCTTCCTAAAGCAGGGATGTTCCTACTCAGGAGAAGACAATCTTATTGCTGAAAATCTTTGACTATGTCAGTATACATACACAAGCATACTGTATTGCACAGGACTAAGTTACAGGTTAAATAGCTCCATTAGCCTGTCCCATCCCATCACTCAGCAAGACCAAAAGGTTTTCTGTTTTGTGATCCCAGTCATTTGCACAGCAACAGATCAGTGTTGGTTACGTGGACCTGTGATTCTACTGGTTTGTAATGCAAGAGGATGAAGCACAACACAAGGAGAGAACTTCTATTCCAACAAAAACGTTTTTGAGAACCGCGGAGAAGAATATTAGCCAAAATAAATTTCTTCAGCGTGCTCTGGAATACTCAGCTTCCTTTTCTTTCACCGAAATTATGCCCACCAAGTGTGCAAACCTTCACATACAACAAGAAGGAAATTCTTAACTTCTATCAGAAATCCCTCCACGTGCAAATTCCCAGCAAAGAGCAAAAACAATAATTGTTATTATTTCCCCTCTGTCATGCTGCACCTCAAGTAAGAATTCTGGTTTCTGGCTTCCTTCCCATTTCCAAGCAAAGTGCTGAAAATGAACAATGAATTTAGATGCAATTTATTTCCCTTATTTATTTATTTATTTATTACTACTTCTGTTGACCACATAAGTTTCAGATCTTTGCCATATTTTCACACTTCTGATAATATTTTTCACCTTCTTGCTTTTCCATTTCTTCTCTTTCACTTTCCACAACCCAGTTCCCCTCTGAAGCTTTCCTATCAGCTTTTTTTTTCCTATATTTCACATTATTTCCCAAGACAGCAGATTTATGCTCTTTCTTCTTCTAATTTTTATTTTACTCTCCCAATGCTTTAATCTCTTTTCCCAGTTTTCTCCTCCTATTCTGTAGTATACTGTATAAGAAGTATGCATTTTTTAAGCCACACAGCAGAAAACAAGTTTTGAGAAGCAAAAATAATATAAGATTATATAGAAATAGAAACTCAGTATAAGAGTGAACCAAAAAGATTTCATCACTTCATTTATTTTCACCTTGCTTTCAATTGTATTTTTTTGGTGGAGGTAAGTTTCTGACCCTTTCATTTACCAGTGTATTTTAAATATATTTCCTCTTATTTTATTTTATTTTATTTTATTTTATTTTATTTTATTTTATTTTATTTTATTTTATTTTATTTTATTTTTATTCTACTTTTGTTTTATTTTATTCTACTTTTGTTTTGTTTTGTTTATTTACTGTTTCCCGTGGAAATTCTTTGCTGTTGACCATTTTTCTGGATACCAAACATATCATCAAGGACTTCCTAACTCTCTGAAGTGCACAAAATTTCAACTCAAAACAGAAGAAATCTAAGTCTCTAAAAACGGGGAAACAAAATATGCCACAGAGTGGTTGAGCTCTTGTGCTGTTATTTGCAGTTTGCAGTAATTGAATAAAATAACCAGGAACTGAGCAGAAACTTTTTTCACAAATGTATTTTAAGTGCTGAGCTTTCTTTCTTTCTTTTTTTCTTTCCTTAATTTTCCTTAGGGAAATTAAGAATGGCAGAAAGGAAAAATAACTGGTTGCCCTGAGGAAACAATGGATAATATGAGGTAACAGTTGGAGTTAGTCCTTATCCATCTTAAATTTTCTATTTTTTATAGTCTGTCAAACACTGAAGGCAGTGTATCTTTTAATGGACAAATGACAAGCATGTAAACAGACAAAATTACACTTGTTCCCTTCTTCTCTTAGAAGGAACTCAGATCTTTATCCTTGTACGAGATTCTAGGGTACATATTTTACTGAGAATATAATAGATGCCTCATCAGATCATTTTAGCATCTGAAAGCATCATGCAACATAACACTGAAAGGCTCTGACACCACTAGTTGAAATACCCCTCAGAGTCCTACTAATAAAACTAGCAGCAAATCCACACCAGCACACTTCTCTTTAAAAGGATAATTGAGGCATTTTCGGTGATGCTCTCTTGTAATCACTGACTTTACGAAGAAAATCTTCACGAACAGTTTTTTTTTAATCTATTAAATTGTTACTTTAAGCAACAAAAATCAGAACATTCATATTTAGGACTAACATTCCTTCTTTAAGTAACCTAATTATATGCAGACATTTCACTAAGTGTGGCATACAAAATCACCCATTTTAATATTTCAGTACAACAAGGCAGATTTTAATTGCTAACTGAAACCTTAGGGTGGTCTCTGGATGAGATGTATAGCACAGACTTTGTGCCTGGATGTTTTCTTTTTAATGTTGAGGCATAAAAGTAGAAACTGGCCAAAACATGGGAGGCAGCCAAAGACTGTTATAATTATGACTTTAGGAAAAAAAATGGAAATCCAAATCTCAGTTGTTACTTTAGAATTACTTTAATGGATGAAATGAATAAATTACACCGTCTCAGGACGTTTTCTACATGCAGGCAGAAGCTTAAAACAAGCACGATTTACCGTGTGTATGGCTTCTATTTTATTTTTTATGTGCCGAGCTCCAAAAGTAATGCCTCCTATTTTATTATTTCGGGTGACAACATCAGATGCAAATGTTAGCAGTATGGCAGCAGAGGTTGAACCTTCCCACCAACATTCCGTTACTGGTAAAAATGGCACCCACTGACACACGTCAAGACTTGGTGATCTTTTATGGCCACCAAAAAGTGGATGTGAACACAGTGAGGTGGCGGGTGGCATGTTTCAGGAGTGATGGCAGTGAGGACAAGCCACATTCCAGACAGCCATGCACAGGTGGTAGAATGCAAAATGAATCAATCAGCTTATCCACTCAGACTAATGATAGTGACTAGGTTACAAGAATGTGTTTTGTGACAGATAATTTGCTCTATTCAACAGTGTTCTGCCCTTTGTATTTGTTCTCATTTCCACGGAAATAAAGAGGACACATTAGTTTTGGAGCAAGCTACATACTTAATGCACCTAGAGCACCTAGGTTGCAAAGAGTTACTAATGAGGGTTTAATTCAAGGCAGGTAGAGTACTCATGCATCTATGCTGAAGTGTGCAAACTGTAGCAGATCAAAGGAAGCATAATCTGATTTAGCTCTCACCTCTGTTGCTTTCAGTAGTTAACCAAACATGAGTAACAGGAAATCAAATAACGTATGTGACCTTTTCATATAAAATATGGGGCAAAACCAGCCAGGATGAAAGGGACACAAGATTATGTCATGATGACTTATTCAACATATCAATGCTTATTTCTATCAGTTTTCCTCCCTCCACCCACATGAAGAACCCATCCGTAGGCTGTGCAACAACACAGGATAATTTCAGCATCGTTACAATAGTCTCGGTGAGATTATCCTGTGGGATTTCCTTACTTAAGAAAAGAAGAATGAGAGTACTGACAGGGTGAAAATAGAAACTTATGAAATTTCAGAATGAAAAGCTCGCACAATAAGAATATATATTTTTTGTATTTCATAAAAAAATCATTTGGGTTCTCAAAAAAAAAAAAGCTTTATGGTGTGCTTAGCATTTGATGAATGTGTCCTTATATTTTTCCAAGTAAACGGATTATACAAATTATTTTAGCTCCAAAATTATTTTGCAAAAGCTGCAAAGATTAAAGATCATTTCACCTACACAGCTGCCATCTCATTTAAATTTGCATCCAATCTACAGTAATTATGAACACACACATGCACTCAAGCACACACGCAGACAATCTCCCATAGACTGTAGCTACCTACCATACTGGTCTGAAAAACGATTCCTTATAAAAGAAATCTTTACATGCCTCTAGAAGAAGCTACACCACTGAACAAAAGGATCCATCAGGGAGCACTGTTTTGGCTTTCAGAGCGGGTACTAAATACTGTCAAATTCTTTTCTTCCTAAGTGGGACAAATGAACGAAATTAATTCAGTTCTGAACATTTATTTCAGAAAAGATGATGGATTTCTGTCCGTAGACATCAGCCAACTTTCTCTGTGCACAGGATGACCTTCAATTGAACTGTGGAAAGTAAATGGAAGGAAAGTTTCCTGAAAAAGTTTAGTGAGGATATAAGAGATTAATGAACGTATTTGTGTTGGACAGTCTTCCCTCTGTAGCATATTCAGAGTGATAGAATCATGTTATTTATTGTATTTTTCAGATCATTTGCAATGTTAATTTATATGAGTTTGATATAGCTTTTGTCTTTTAGTTGTGTGTTATTCTGAGAAATCCCTGGGGAAGAAAAGGATTTATATGCTTTGTGTACACATTCTGCAGACTAAGCACTCTGGCATAATTATTTTTGGCACTCACTAACTGATTAAAACATCCAATTTAACTCATGATCAGTAAGATTAAACCTTTTTAATATACCTCAAAAGTAAATTATCATTTGCTACTCAAACATCCCTTTCTGCACATGTCCCCAATAAAGCTGTTCTTTTTTTTCGCTAATGTACCTTTTAACGAGGATTCCCTTTTATTTCTTCCTCTGGGCAAAACTGCCTTATCCTTTATAGAGAGGTGGGAACAAAGATGAGACGGAAGCTGACTGCACTACTACATGGGTTTCTAATGTCATGCCAATTATAAGTCACTCTTTTTTTTTTTTTTTTTTTTGCATTCTGTACAGACTCAGCTGTTAAAAACACATCCCTGCTTTGTGTTTACGTGATGTACAGACAAATGTCAGCAGTCAGGAGAAAATAATGTTAGGAAAAAAAAAAAAAAGAAATTTGCATGACTCAGAATATAATTATGCAGGCTCTTATTTCATTCATCCTAGGATATGTTACGTTTCAATTTTGCAGGCAGGCCTACTTAACAGCACGTTCAAGACATGCTTCAGCTTGTGGAATGAAAACTCCTCCACAGACCTGAAGCAGAAGAAAACAGCTAGTTTAGACATCCCAAAAGAGGGCAGGCATCCTGACAGGTATTACTGAAAATGAAATTACACAAGGTTCTCTGATTGTTTATTCTCCTAAGATGGGACCAACATGGAAGTCTAGTATGGCCATTGGAGAGAAGTCATAAGCTCAGAAGAAAGTCGTGGTTGTGTAGGTTTTGCAGCCTGAAAGACACCTGGACTTGGTTCAGTTACCTCTGGATGAAGTATTTGGATGCTAAAAAGTGTTGCTTTAGAAAAACTTTCCTTTTACCAATGCTATGCCACCACCAGATTATCAACAAAACATGTCTCTGAAGGAGTTGCATATAACCTGTGATAAAGATACTTACACGATCAATGTTATTAATCTTTCAAAACTGACCGAGTGAGTTAAAATTGGGCAGCAGTTCAGAAAATGTCCAATGTGGAGTAAGCAGAGGTAAAGTGAAAGACGAAGTTTTAAAGTAGATGCTGCATCTGTTTCTCTTATTTGTTTTTCCACACAGAAAATTGCTGTCGTAGAAGCTATCGTTGGGGTCTGACTGAAAAATAACTCTTTGTCTGGTGAAACAAAACAAAACAGAAGGAAACAGATCCCGTGCAGGCAGCTCCAGGCGCCTTGCCATACCAAGTCAAGTTCATTAGGGGGCTGCACCCTCGGCATTAATGCAATACTCCATTACCCTCCGCTTTAGCTGATTTATTTTAAGCAGAAGAAGAAAAGTCAAGATTGAACACAGAAGGAGACAATTGCTTTTGGCCTGTTGTGACCGAGTTTATGTGTAAAGGTGCCTTCTGGTCTAGTTGCTGAAGGGGAAACAAGTACAAATGTCTCGGCCTTGGCTGTTAGGGTCTGATTATAAGCACTGTGCTAGAGAATTCATGGATTATTCATGTGTAATTACAGATAGCTATTGTGCTCTTTTAAATCATCCCTATGGCCCATTATGGCCCATAACAACTGAAATAGCAATTGTCATAGTAAGGTTTGGGCTCTGTCATAGAGTGTAGGCTGTAATCAATAATGATGAATGGTAAAATTTAGCATCAAGCAGGAGAAAGTCTAGTTGCCTCCCGCCATAAATCTATACAAATACCAAGCCATGCAGCTGCTGGATCTGGAAATTTAAAAGGCAACACTCTCCCTCCACCCCCTACGCATGCACCTCTATAAAAGTTGAAAAAAGGAGAAATGTGCAATATGTCAATTCTAATAATCCGCATGCTGTTAAGACACTTTTCTATTTATTCAAAGCGGGGTGAACCCTAGGTTGTTTTCAAGGTCAATTCCAGGTGAAAGGGGGGTCATCTGGAGGCCACCTCGGCTCCCATGCAGGTCAATAACGCCTCCTTGCTGCCCCAGAAGACAAGCTGCTCGCACCCAATCAATCCACCAACGCTGCCGCTGCACCCAGCGTAATGAACAGTGAATAAATGTAGCCTATCATCACAAAACATGCTTTTTAAGTACTGTCCCTTTTCATGTAAAACCTCTCGCTGTCAAATTCTACATTCACTCATCCAGCAGTGAGTAGCAAAAGTGAGAAATCAGGCTCTCATTGGGGTTGGTAAAAGGTCATTGC
Organism: Callipepla californica brunnescens; assembly: GCA_023055505.1. Classification (NCBI taxonomy): domain Eukaryota; kingdom Metazoa; phylum Chordata; class Aves; order Galliformes; family Odontophoridae; genus Callipepla; species Callipepla californica. The sequence goes on from JALIRH010000066.1 coordinate 2,271,567, forward strand.
TGACAGACATGGAGGTTAAACTGCCGAGTTAAAATACTGTTCATTACCCACTGCAGCTTTTTGCTAACTACACTTCTTTGTGTTACAGTCAAGCAGTACATCAATATGCCCCTCCTCCTAATTCATTAGCAATTGTTGAATTGTACAGAAGAGGGAAAAAGAAGGATTGATCTTTTATATGTTTTTTTTTTCCCTTTTTTTTTTTTTTTTCCTTTCCCATGTCAGATACTTTTACATCTTTATCCACTCCGTATTAAAAACTCTGCTCACAGACTATGCTGTCTGCTTGCGATGCACAGTCATCATTATGGGTAAAATTCCTGGAGGCAGAACCGTCCAGTCTGTCTGAAACCCCAAAGGCTTGGGGCTGCTTGAGCAATGGCTTCTTTTCTTACCCCCTTCTATTAATTGCCCACTTCACAAAAATATCTGCATATCAGTAGGACTGAAATTTTGCACCGAGTGTATGACATATTGAAGCCCGTTAGAAGTTCAAACCAAGGGAAAAAAACAAAAACAAAAACAACCAACAGCAACAAAAAAACAATCATCCTGCAGATTAAGTAAAGATAGTTAAAAACAAACATACTATGTTAAATTGACATCTAACACACATAAAAAGACGATGACCTGCTCATGCTGACTGGGTTAGATCTTCATCAAACACTATCCTCAGTGTAGTTCTCAAGACGCTCCCTAATCTAATATTTTATTAAGAAATGCTTAATGTGTGCATTTTTTCCACGATTAAAGAATTTTGATGTATCCAAAAGAGCCATTTAGAGCAGCAAGGAATCATTGGAGTTCAAATGGAAACAGCGGTGAAGGTTGCATTTGTACCAAAGGCACTGATTCAGTGGGAATTCTTAACAGTAGAGACCAATTTCCCAAAATGAAATTCCATTCTTTGATTAATTAATAAGTAGATGGGATTCCCTTTATTGAAATGCAAAGCTTTTGTATTTAAAGACAGTCATCTTAAAAAAAAAATAATAACAATAACAATTTCGGAGAGCAATAGAAAAATTATCTGGAATCATGAATAAAATAAAGGTTTATTTACATGCGCACTACAACAATGATTTGACTCTGCATATTACCATTATCTATTTAAATCTTTAAAAAATGCATTCAGAGATTTCTTCGGGAAAAATATATCTTTTTTTTCCTCCTGTATGCTTTCCCTCTCTGTGGGACTGAAAATAAAATGTTATGACTTAAATCACAAGAGGCTAACATCATTTTTAGCAACAAGGGCTGCATAATTTCAAGACTATGAGTGAGTGGCTGACTTTAACTAAAATGTTTCAGTTCTGTGCGTATATAGGTACATAAATAATTCAGAATTAATCCCTGCAGAGGGGACAATGGGAATCGTAAATTATCCATGTGCCGTCCTCAACATTAGAGGCAATGAACCTATAGTAACAAACTATGAGTGTTACTCATTACATACATTTCACAGACACCTTAACCTTTTGAATATTAATTTCCCTCTGCAGCTTGTAGCTAGGCGGCATAATTTTTTTTCCTTTCCCTTCCTGCTTCTTTCTGTGCCTTCATTCTTTCTCTCTCTCTCTCTCTCTCTCTCTCCCCCAGTCTCTCTCTCTCTCCCTTTTTAACCTTTCCTGAACAACATATCAGTTAAGCTATTGAGTGGGCCGTGAATACTGAAGGAATATTGATTCTTTTTCTAACTAAATAGTTACTGGAAAGCATTTTTTTTTTAAAGCTAGATTGTTGTTTCAGTAATATTACATGCAGCACTTTATGTACTCAGAGATTATTGGCTTAGGTATTTGATGCAGCCTGATGCATGTAAATCCATACTTCATGGCTATCTCTAAACACCAGGAATGTATTGGAACATTTACTGATTTCTGATGCCAACGAACGTCACAGTCGCTTTGTGCCATCTAAGATTCCCAAGTTTTTCCTCTAGAAGAGCAGGTAGTAAATTTCACCAGAATTTAAGAGAAATCACAGTAATACTTTTTTTCTTGATCCTCTTCTTCTTTTTTTACCTAAGTGATAGAAGGCTTTGGTTTTTAATTAATTAATTAATTAATTATACTCTATATATGGCACAGAAGAATCAAATCCGTCTAAAAAGCCATGCTGGAAGGGAGACATTAAGTAACTCATCACAAGATCTTAGACCTCTGCCAGATTCACGAAAACAAAATGAACATATTTGTTCTGGGCCTATTTTTCCAGAGAAGAGCGTTTCAGGAACAACACTGAAGCAACACTTAAAGGCTTCAATACTGAAACCCTACTTAGAGGCTTTTAAACACACAAGAGGAGTCAATGGGAGGTTATGTTCAGTATGCAGCAATTATGAAACAAATTATACAGGCACTTGCACATTTCAGGTTTAGCTGAAATTATACCCTGACTGTTCTGTAAACCCTTACTTCTCTTAGGAAACTCTACTGGGGCTTTTCATAAGAGGGTTTAGAGGATCAATATCCATTTGGAAAGCTCATGATGCTATTTCGGTTAAAAAGTGGAACAGAACAATACTGTCAGGACACTAATCCCCTGATTTCAAGGGGACTTTATTCACATGAATAAGGGTTGCAAGTTCAGGCTGAGGTCTGTTGGATGATTGCTGTGCACTCTTTTACTTCCTGTGTATGTTCTTATTTTTTTTTAATATGCGTCAACTGCTGCTCTGGCAGCTCCTGTTTCTACAGGAATGCTGGCATGGCTAGATGGCTGGTTAGATCCAGTAAGGGGTAACAAAACTGTTTGTTTTTCTTTTTCCCAGGTGCATACAAAGGATTGATTTGCTATGAGGTAAAGCTATCTCCATGATAAAATGGCATGAAAAAGAAAAACAACCCAGAAGCTTTGATGCTTCTAGCATAAGACTTTTGTTTCTGGTGTGAGGTGAATTTTATTGTTGTAGTTATGAGGGCTTTCTTCACCTTGCCTGTGCTTCCCCAGATCTCTCTGATTATAGTGAGAAACATATGGAGAAGGCAAACTAATATCTTTATCTAATATCATCATCAAAGAAAAGGAGATGTGCTTACCATCAGGTCTACCTTCACCCAGCTCCTCAGCATCCCTAAGTTTAAGAAACCTCTCTGCAGGAAGGTTGACCAGGAGCATCCAGTGCTGCCCTCATGATCCCGTTACAACTACAATAGTGACTACTTGATTTAATTAATAGTGTTTAAGAAAGTTCTACACTGTCACCAGCATTTATTGTAGCACGTTTTACCATTTCTACTCTCTACCTTGCAATCTTGAAATGGATGTATTTTGTATGCGGTCACTCCCCCATTTTTTTCATCACTCTTACTCAGTTTGCAACACCACAGGAGATTAGATTTCCTGATATCTCTAGGACTGATCACTTTGACTTGTGGAAGAATCCGGTTTCTTCCTGATTCCTTCAAGGTGTACGTATGAAATGGATTCTTCCTCTTCATGTTTATAGTAACTTTGTACTGTCTTAGAACACGCACAGTAACATCATACACACATTAGAATATGCCACCGCACAAGAGTATATTTGTGCCTAGCAAGGAAGAGATCAGTAAACCGATTTAGCTTTTTAAATTATTTGAGCATAAACAGTTCAGATGTGAAGATTCTCTGTGATGACAAAAAACGAAATAAATTGGTGTCTTTTCACCATGTGATATTCCACTGAAAAACCCCAATTTATAGGAAGACAAACACTTCCTTCTATTACCACCTTCAGAAAAAAAAAAAAAAAAGGTATATCATATCATATTCTGACTTAGAAATCATGCTAACCACAATATTAAGCATACTTCCAGGCAGAAAATATGACTATAAAGTGTTCACAAAAGTATGTTCCTGTGGTTATGCTAAGAAGAAATGAAAAAAAAGCAAAATAAATACTCAAGTGTTGAATTTATGTTAAATCAACTAGCAATAATTGTGTGCTAAAAAAATAAATCACGTTAATCCACTTGACTGAGAGTTACATGGTTTCTCTTCTTAGAGAAAGAACCCTCATAAACCACAGCCCAATTATTCAATTTCTCTTACTAATTATGGAAACTACTCATTTCTTGGCCTCAAGCACTAGATGATGTATCTCTGAAGGGCAACACAAGATTTATCATAATCTGTGGCTCTCTTTATTTAATGAGAATAAAAATAAATACCTCAGAGTTCCAGTGTTACAGGTAACTTTGGATTCTGCATTGGATTTGATTGATGAGTTCTCTTATACTGAATATTACAACTCAGAGTACCTTCTGCTGCGAGATAGCTGCAAAGATTGGGGTATTCATTAAGAACAACAAAGCCTAAGTGCAGATAAAAATCAAATCTCCTGCTAGATCTAACCGTTCTACAAACCATCCCCTACTGCCTGACATGACTTGCTTTGATGATCACAATGTGGAGATGCACCGTGATCCAATTAAAGAAAGCATCTAAACAAAACATAAATTATTTCTGCCCTATCTCAGGTAAGCACATAAATGAATCACCGACCTGATCATGAATGTCATGATCTAGTGTATCACAGATTCCTGAAAGGAAATGGACAAAGACAAGGAAGAGCTGTAGAGTCGTCCTGGCATAAGTAAAATAAATTGAACAGTAGGCTTCAGGAGGTTATTTTTCTCTTCTAAGCCAAGAATAATTAGATACAAAGATCCTGAAAGTGGAAAAAACAGTTCTTGGAAGAGCTTCTTCCAAATCCACCTCTTTGAGCTAGGCAGGAGAAATGGGATTAATCTCAACAAAGTATAATTCTGCAATGAGGATGTCTACACCTGAGTACTTACTGTTATTGGAGAAAATGATTTCTGCAGCACAAATTACTTAATCCCAAAGTATATAACATAAACTATGCCAGCAGTGTTGTCTGCAAATGTATCTGTTCACTTAATTTACTAATACTGCTGTGAAAGGAGCTTGGGGCAGTCAACTTAAGGGCAACTGCCTACAGTTGTAGATAATGCAAGTCAGGAAAGAGTGGTGACCAACTAAGAAACATTGCTGCACTGTCAAATCAATATTCCTCATCCCTTTTTTTTTTTTTTATCAGACATTTTGTAAACCATTTTAATAACTCTCACCACAGGTTGTTTTCTTCCACATTGTTTATTATTGTTGTTATTTTAATTGACTCTTAATTCCTCTCTCATAACTGCATTTCCTAGATTTTATCTTATCCAGGCAGGTAATTGGGAGGATTTTCTGGAGCTTATGTTCCAGCTCCGGATACACTGATTGCGATGAAGTAATCAACAAGTGTCAGCACACTTAAACACTCTTATGGCAAACACAGAGCCATTGTTTCTGAAGTGTTTAATTCTCTGCTCAAATATAAACATGGCTGTAGTGACACTTGTTCAAATAACAACAACAAAACGCTTATATTCCAGCAGCAACTGGAAAGGAAAATTATTCTACTTATTATCAGTCTCTCTTAAACACCGTTTTTCTGCGAAGAAGTTATTGACAATATTCTGACAAATTCCAGAGCAAATTTCAACCATCACTCACTTCACGAATGGTATCTTGTGCTGTTTCCTAGTTTCTTGAAAGAACTGGAAAAATCTACCAAATAGCAAACAAACGAACAGAATAACTATTGCTAAGGAAATCTGGGATTTACTATCCCAGTGTGAGAGTGTGTTTTATGTAAAAATTGATAGAGAAGTTTTAATGTCAGCCCAGGTAAATTGGATTTAATGAGCAATATCTGCAATGGAAGAGACAGTAGGTAATAAAGGTCATCACGGAGTTTAAAAATATATATTTAGAAAAAAAAGGGAGAGTGTTGAATACACATCTGAGAGTTGGTTAAATGAAGGCAAGAAAATGCAATACAAAAAATAAAAAATGTAAGGATCAACAGCAGAAAACAAGAATATAGGTAAAGGATGTCGTTGTTAGCTGGTGGACTTAATGTCAGAACATCAACTATAATATGCTGAAAAAATATTACATGACTCCTCTGCTTCTTCTCTTATCTTTGCTTGAGTAATTTCCTTTCCAAAAACAAACATAAGGAGCAGAAGCAACTCAGTATTTCCTTGTTAACAAAACAATATAAACAAACAAACAAGCAAACAAACCCAAATGGTTTGACAATCTCAAATAACATGTGGTACTGTCATTGCTGCATTATAACAGAATATCCACACTAGAAGCAACAGAGCTGCCCACGGGAGCATGAAGTTAGATGGGAAAAAGGAAAGGGTAAAGGCGGGAGGGGAAAGAGAACGAAACATCTCTTTTTATGTAATTATTAACAGATTTTTCTCTAACAAAATTGATTGAACCACAAAATGTGCTATGTGGGTGTGATATGAAAAATACAGGTATGTGCTTGAAATATGATTATTTCAGTTTTCTAACAGCTTGAACTTTGCACAGAAGGCACAGGAAATGTTTAGAAGTGTCTTGTAGTGATCCTCCTTGGTTCTGCTCAGGGTACGGTGCTGTGACATGACAGTGCTTGTGTTACAAAGTCATATTCTGGATGTTAAAACAAAGATTAGTATTCTCTCTTCCGTGAATCTGTTTTGCTTACTTACCACACAACAAACATCACACAAAAGTGTTTCCATAAGGCTTTTCAGGATAGTGGCATAGCAAGTTCCTGTGTAGTAAAATTGTATGCCTATATATTATTATCCTTTTACAATAGAAATCAAAGAACGCAGTGTAGTGTTACTGAAACAGGCATTATGCATTAGCCAGAATCAGTTCACTAACTATCCCCATGCTGAAAAGTGAATCAACGACAAATAAAGCCCTCCACAGTACTGTTGGAGAAGGGCTAGCCATGAAATTCTGGAAAACAGAAATTAAAATTTGGCTTTGAACCATTCTGTGGGCCATATTCAGATTAAAGATTCAATTTGGACTGGATATACATACTATCAAATACGCTTGCAACCTTTCCCAAGTTAAAACTTCCAGCTCAAGCCTCTGAACTTCTCCAGTCTTCTGAAGACACAACCAAGAAAAGCATATATTCTAAGGCATATCAAAATTATAAAAGGTAATGTGCAATGTTATTTTATGCAGCAAGTTACTGAGCAAACAAAAAAGTACGAATTTACACAGAGGCCCCAAAAAACACTAATAGGGGAAGCACAGATGAGGCACCATCAAATGGCATAAATGTTCTAGTACTTATTTATAAGATCTGCATAATTATTCTGAACATCTGAAGGCCTGTAAAAAAACCATTATGTTAAAACGTAGTAGTGAAAATACTGACACATACTAAAAAATCTCAAAACATGTATGTGTATATTTAAGCATAATGATAAGGAAAAGAGTACCAACTGGGTCACAGCTGCTTCAAAATCTATGGAGTTTAGGGGAAAAAAAAATAACAAACATGGATGTCATGTGGAAAAAAAGAACAATATTATGTCGTAGCTGGAGAGAACTGCAGCTCAGTACAGACAACTTTGCCAAGAATTCTGCTGGACTTCCAAAATTGTGGTCACTTGGCACTTCCAGGCTTCTTGTCTCTATCTAAATTATTTTGGTTTTCATTTAATTTAATTTCCACTGGGAAGTCGTCTCTGAGCGGACTGTATTTATTTCTGGACCCTCGGTTTTGTTCAAATTAAATCTTCCTCTCATTCTGGATCGCAGTTCACTGCATCATTACAGCTTTTGAAAAACATTTTTACACAGTGAAGTGCAACATCCTCAGTTTTTCCACATAAGAATCATTACTAAAATGTCATCAGTGCTCGGATAGGAAAGAATTATGTCCCACACTGAGCGTCAGCCTCAAATATCAAGATATCTAATCTTGCACCGTTTTTAAAAGCACACTTCCATCTATTCCTTCCCTCAGTAAGCAGGAGCAAAAATGGCAGGGGTGCAGAAAGCTGCAACAAGCCTGCTTTAAGGGAGAAAACATAAAATTCCATCTTTTATTGTCATTTTTATAGTAAACTTTCTGTTCCTTGAACATAGCGTTGAGCCCTCCGAATTGGCAAAAATCATTCAGGGGTAGCTACAAAATAAGACTGTTTTATTAGAAAACACATTAGTAAAATATGCTGCTTTCCCCTTTGTGTGGAGGTAAGTCCTGGTCTTTCTGAGAGGCTTTTTGTTGGTTTGTTTGCTGCTGTTGAATGATCCTTGGCTGTACATTGGAAAGGGCATTCCTTCAGGACTTTAAAGGCAGAGTAGAAAAAGTGACATAAAAGCCTTGCTGGGATTTGATTGATGCACTCTCATATTTGAAGTTCACTCACAGCTTTGTGCTGGAAGACTGAGGTCACTCCATCCAGTCCTCTAATGAGACTGTGCATGAACACTTGCAGCTTTGTAGGCCTTGTTTTAATCAGAGATTGAGAAACACTCCTGACTGATAGTGCTCAGGATCAGATCTAAACAGAAAATAACATGCTCGATTTGGCCTCTGAAGGTGGGTTGAGCAAATCTTTGTGATGTATTGGAGCATTTGCTGAGTGCAAGCGCACGTGGTGTGGTTCCTATTTCTGTCGGCAAATACAAATTTTTCACTCAGCAGGCATAATCAGAGCTAACTCGAGAGGAGAAATAACAAAAACTCAACAGCCCTTAGCAACTCAGCATGGCATAGAGGGATTTAAGACTTTAGCATTTTATCTCTATCAGTATGAAAATGTATGAGGAAATCTGAACTTTGGAAGTGCAAATAAACACATTTAACACATTATAAACCAACGATTCTACCAATGGTTCCTGGGTCTTTTCTTTCTCTGTTTTTTTTTTTTTTTTTTCCATTGCCAACCTCTCTCTCCTAAAATAATAAAAACGGTTCATTGATTTGAGTTTGAAATAATTTGTTTTGACAGAGGTAAAGGAAGAAGCATGCACAGTCTATTGTTAGCATCTCCAAACTGATAATGGAGGCGAAGTCATGTCCTGTACTTCGTAACGTTTTGCTTTTCTGCTGCTCCTGTTTACCTCCTCCCGTGGCTGAGGGGCTAATCCAATCCACTGCTTCACTTTGCAAGACAACAGTAAAAATGTTGTGTTTCCTCCCTAAATCTAATTTAGGTAACTGTGTTCTGCAAAAGTTAAACTCACTCTGCTACTTTAACTAAAAGCATTTGCATTACCTCCTAGGAACTGCTGTGTAATTGGATGTGGTTTATAATCACTAACAATTCGCTACGTGTGACTACCCGCATTTAAGCAGGAATCTCAGAAAGAAGAAGGAAGAATGGCTATGTTGGAAAAAAAAAAATAAAAAAAAATTCACAGGCTTATGTTTACACTGAAAAATGTTTGAAACGCTGACGATTGAATACAGCAGTTCTTTCTCAGCTCGCTTCCCTGCCATCCCCATGTTACTACATTTTTTTTCTGTCTCTCCCCCTTTATTTAGCCTACATCTGTTGCATTTCCTCTATGTGGTTATTTCCTCAACTCGTTAGCCCATGTCCTTACAGCAAAGAAGCCACGCTACTTCTTTCCCTGAGGTGTGTGGAAGGACTGGAAAACTCATGCCACTGCACTCTCATTTCAACACTGGATACCCTTTAGCACACGAAATGTACTAAGAAGCACTTCACAAGAACAACAGAACAAGGTTGGATTTTGTAGCCAAGCAACTGAATAACAAGAAAGTGCTTACGTTGCCCTTTATTTAGAATTAATTATCTGATTTATGTCATATTTTCCCTCCAAACACAACTTTTGGTAAAGATCTACTCTTCAAACTTGGAAGAGACTTGTTCCATTGTGGGGAAATCTTAGAAATATGGAAATGGAATTCAATGACAATTTTACTTAAATACAAAGTGGGTTAAGTGCATGAAATAATCTAGTGAATGGCTTTAGATTCACAGCTTCTCAAGCGCAAAACAGTAGATTTCCATTTCTCTCCCAGAATGTGCAAAGACTGTACCTGTTAGTCCTTATTTTCATATCAGATGCTGGGCTGTTAGGATCACTATTTGTTTCTGTTCCCAGTGAAGTTTTTTTTCTGTTACATTTTACGTGCCACTGCCAAAAAACAAAACAAAACAACAAACAAACAAAAAAAAAACACCCAAAAAAACCCAAACAACTTGCACTGAGTATATCTAACTGTTAATCACTTACTCAGAGCTGAGGCAGCAACCTGTTATGAATCATTCTGTGGATATTAATAGACAATGAGCTCTTTCACATTTTCTGCTTTAAATCTTTCTCTCTAGATAATATCCCTTATTTCAATTACTCTGTTTATCTTTTGAAGACAACTAACCCCTCCCTTTAATTGCCTTATTCCTAGAAACACTTGGGTAGTTTATTTTTTTTTTTTCCTCTTTGCTTTATAGCTTGATATGAAAGGCATCATCCTTAAATCTTTGCTATCTCATGGGCCACAACATGAAGAAGGAAAATGTTGTGGCCCAGGGCATAATTTGGTGTCCAGATCAACCTGAAGTGTGACAGGTATGGCAGTCCTCCTGTAACTTCTCCGCAGAGCATTCAAGCTTCTGCACTGTATTTCCTAGGGGCAGACTCTGATTTGAGTGTGGGAGTAGCGATCTCCAGCAGAGGTGCAGAAATTCCTTAAAATGAGGCAGTTCAACCATCCAACCACAGCATGGGTGGTCTCTAGCGAAAAGCACATCTGAGGGTTCAGCATAGAGACAGAAGTTCAAGGTAGAGACTGCCTTCCTAGCCAGTTGTATCCTGAGGACAGACCTTTTTTCAACCAGCCAGGCTGCAAACACTGTGATCCACGCTGCACTCCTTTGCGAGCCCTTCATCACCTTCATGTGTTACTTCTCAGAATAAAGGAAGATTCTTTTCCTTTTTCCTTCTTTCTTTCTTTCTTTCTTTCTTTCTTTCTTCTTTCTTTCTTTCTCCTTTCTTCCTTTCTTCCTTTCTTCCCTTTCTTCCTTTCTTCCTTTCTTCCTTTCTTCCTTTCTTCCTTTCTTCCTTTCTTCCTTTCTTTCTTCTTTCTTTCTTTCTTTCTTTCTTTCTTTCTTTCTTTCTTTCTTTCTTCTTTCTTTCTTTCTTTCTTTCCTTCTTTCCTTCCTTCTTCCTTCCTTCCTTCCTTCCTTCCTTCCTTCCTTCCTTCCTTCCTTCCTTCCTTCCTTCTTCCTTCCTTCCTTCCTTCCTTCCTTCCTTCCTTCCTTCCTTCCTTCCTTCCTTCCTTCCTTCCTTCCTTCTTCCTACCTTCCTTCCTTCCCTTCCTTCCTTCCTTCCTCTCCTTCCTTCCTTCTTCCTTCCTTCCTTCCTTTCCTTCCTTCTTTCCTTCTTTCTTTCCTTCTTTCCTTCTTTCTTTCCTTCTTTCCTTCTTTCCTTCTTTCTTCCTTCTTTCCTTCTTTCCTTCTTTCTTCCTTCTTTCCTTCTTTCTTTCCTTCTTTCTTCCTTCTTTCCTTCTTTCTTTCCTTCTTTCCTTCTTTCCTTCTTTCTTTCTTTCCTTCTTTCTTTCTTTCCTTCTTTCCTTCTTTCCTTCTTTTCTTTCTTTCTTTCTTTTCTTCTTTCTTTCTTCCTTCCTTTCCTTCCTTCCTTCCTTCCTTCCTTCCTTCTTCTTCCTTCCTTCCTTCTTCCTTCCTTCCTTCCTTCCTTCCTTCCTTCCTTCCTTC